>CM062807.1:651365949-651945899 GCA_031772625.1 Pinus tabuliformis | reverse complement strand
TCAAACAAAGTATCAATCTTTTGATGTTTGGAAATAACTCGAATATGGAAAATCTCATGTCTTTTTCTCTCATTTTCTTCATCAATAGTAGATTGTGCAGATTTACTAGTAGATGCTTCAGAATTCTTTACCTTTTATACCTGTGGCTGCAATGGTTGTTTCATCTCCTGAGTCTGACCCCAAATCTTTCTGAATAGCTGCAGTAGTTTTCTTCTTCTTACCTCGAACTTCTTAGGTCTCAGCTCCGGATGCAGGAATCCAACAGTGCTCATCATCATGCCCATACTTCTTAGAGTGAGTGCTTGAAGACTTACTTTTCTGTGCAATGTTGGCCTTCCTTGCTTTCCATTTCTTTTGATTTTCTCCTTATTCTTGCTTGAATTGGGTTTGGGATGATCCCCCAACTTCTGGGTTCCCATTCTTTCCTCTATAATCTAGATGCGTAGCTTGAACAAATACCTCATCTATACTATGGGATTTAAACATGAGGATAGTGTGCCTCAAGTGCTATGTAGACCACCGATTGTACTTCAAAAAAGTCTCAGTGAGTCTAATGAGATTCTTAGAATCAAAATCTTCTTCATAAATTCTTGGGTGTAACCTTGTACTTTGCCCTTTCAATTGTTGAAGAGTTTGCCAGCTCATCATGGCTTGCTGCATGTAGGCCAGTGGATACAACTGCTTTTTGATTGCAGAAACAAATTCACTCCAGACAGAAAGAGTCTTACCATGTCTCTTCATGTGAGTTGGGTCCTCCTTCCCACCAAACCAAGGTAGTGCCTCCAAGGCGTAGGCTAGCCAGCTGAATCTTGCTCTTGTCTGAATCGATACTCTGCACTCTGCAATAAACATCAATTTGTCTGATCCAATTGTCCAGCTTTTCTGCATTCAACTCTCCATCATATATTGGTAAATCAAATTAAACATCTAGTTTGTCTTCTTTTTATGTTCAGGGCTATTAGGAGGTGTGAGAAATTTTTATTCTTTCCTTTGCCTTTTGAGTGGTCATGGAGGAGAGACTCTTCTTCTCCTTTATCTTGTTTGGAGCCTGATGAATCTTCATCTTTATGTTTTCTAAAGTCCTTATACATTTCCTCTACCATGGACCTTATGGCCAGGAAACTATCTATAAATTGAGGGTTTGGCCCCACAGAACCTTCCTCCGACATTGTCTTCTGAGGATAGACTCTTCCAATTTTAGGATTAGTTTCGACCAACTCTCCTTCTCCTAATTTGAGCTTTGATCTAGTTAGCATTCAACAGCTAAATCCAACACAAGCTTGTCTAACCTTAACAATCTATAGCTCTGATACCACTTGATCTGAAATCACCCCTAGGTGACCTCAGGAAATTAATGAAGGTATTACAGACTCATGTGTTGGTGTGTGTGTCTATGTTATCTTAGGCAACGGATTGATAAGATTGCAAAATAAACAGACACTTGAAACAGTAAGAGATCACAGTAAGAAAAACAGAAACACAACAAAATTTAATAAGGAGTTCACCCAATCCTCCTAGGCTACGTCTCCTGGTCTAGCTTTCAATGGTGGCCTTTTTATTATGTTTTTAAAGCAGAGTCTTACAATAAGGAGCTCAATCTGAGTCTCACTTGACAGAGGATGATCAGTAGGATGGCACTTGGAATTCCCAAGTCCTTAGAGTTCACAGACCTCCCTTACTGAATTTGACCTCAATTGGTCTCTATCTGCTCGATGCTGCCCTTACTTTGATGGTCAGCTCGACTTCTTTGTTCTCTGCAATTTTTTCCTTTCTTTTTATGTCTCTTGGCCTTCAGCTTCTTCACTGATTCTCTGCCTCACTATCTCTCTGTCTTGTCTCTGTCAGCTCGTGGCTTTTAATCCAATTCATTTCTTCGACTGTTTGCTTTGTCTTCTCGGCTCTCTGGATCGCCTGCCTTTGTCTGTTGGGATTCCTCTGCCCTACATCATCGTTGCTACGTAACGCTTCGCAGAGAGGTTGCCACCTGTCTCCTTACGAATTGAGTTTCAGTTCTTCCTGAACGGTGTTTTTTCGTTATTTCCCAGATGCCTACGAAACAGATCCTTCTGTCGACTCATCAGTCAAATCAGACTTCAAATCTTTATGCACAGTAGCTTATTTTCACCCTCGGGTCTGGTCATCCATCAGGTTGAACCTCCGCCGTTTGATCTAGAGCCCCCAGATCCTACGGTCTTCTCTTATATCGCGTGGTTGAGTTGCTCGACTTTTAGTCTGCGATGTAAGCGGCTTTTCTCTCTCCCCATCGGAATGTGTCACTCAGTGTATGGAATCACTGGGGTTTTGGCCAAACCCACTTACCACCCAAAATGCCTCCGATATTCTACCGGTTTTGTGCGCAGGACCTGCTTGTCGGTTTTAACGCTTTCCACGGTTTTCTGGTTTCCCTTATGACCAAGCGCTCGGGGATTTTCCTTCTCGAGGGGTTTTTCCCAGTGATTTGTGCTAATCGCGTATCAAAACAACCTCCGTTTCTAGGTTTGAGCTTCCCAACTGCCATTTTTGCGCCATGCACAGTCTCCATGGGCCAATGGTTAGCGCGCTTTGACCGAAGGTCCTCGTTGCTCCGTGTTGGCTGCAAATTACCATTATTCAGAGGTTATTTCTAATAGCTATAAGATTTCTTGAAGTCTGTCATTCATTCTTAACAATCATGGAATTGTTTGAGGATCCAATTCGGATCAATCCTTTAGGAAGGACCATGGTTCTGGGGTTCAAACTGGCCTCTTCACTACTCCTTGGTTTCCTGATTTTGATGCAAATACCATGGTCGTCTCCAGAATGTCGGTTTGGGTTCGGATGCACAATCTTCCCCTCCATTTCTGGGATGACCGGGTCCTTGAAGGCATAGGTAACAACATTGGGCAGTACATCAAGACTGATACCCAACGAGTGGAGGAAAGGGTCTTTACTTTTGCATGTATATGTGTAGAAGTAGACCTCAACAAGGCCTACTAGACAACATTCACCTAATCCACAACAAGCGGATTTGGACACAGATTTTAGATTATGAGAACACAGCTTTCAGGTGCAGGAATTGCAGGCAAACAAGGCACCTACATAATACGTGTCTAGAAGCTAAAAAAGACACCCGAAGAAAGAAGAGTCTTGGGAAACAGTCTAAAGGTTGGCAATATCCCCCACCAGAACCTAAAGAGGAGGAGGGCGATGCTGAGGATGAAACCTCACCAAAGGGGAATAACCAGACAACAACGAAACCAGAATCATAGGGGGGAACCCCACAAGACCCATCTGAAACTCGGGAACAACCGGTGCAAATAGACATGATTCCAGAAGGAGACATCAGTGGGAACAAGCGTATTCACTCATCGGACAATTCAGACTCAGATAAGGATAATGCCAAACATGATGTAGGGAATCAACTTGCACTAGTCTCTTCTGTGCCGTCTCAAGGGGAATGGCAAAGGGTTGAGAAAAAGAAGGGGAGAAAAGCCTAGCTTTTTCCCACCATGTACATTATTTTTGTTTTTTCTTTTGTCTGTTTCTGATTATCATCGGTCTTTGACTAGATGATGCTATACACCTTGCCAATGCAACATGTAATTTTGTTTTCATTAATAAAATTACGCCTTTTTCCATGAAAAAAACAACCAAGAATAACCCTAAATTTACAAAATTAATTATTAATTAGAATTTAGGACTTTTTTAGGAGATTAAAGCTAAAAACATATGAGTCTTTATGATTTAAATAATAATTTAAATGATAATATTGAGATAATAAGAATGTGAGATATACAATTACATTAATAAGGAATGTGAGAGTTATAAAATTCATATAAGATTATATGATATTCAAAAGATAATAAAATGATAATGCGAATCACACACACACACACACACACACAATTAAATTTATGGTGTTTTTTAATTATTATTTTTATTTCTGATTAATTGATTATAATGTTATTAAGTATGTGATTTGATTTGAAGGGGTTATATATTAATGAACTTATGTGACATATTATGAAAAATATATAAAGTGATTGATGATGTGACAAATTCAGGATTCTTCATGGGTAGGGTGTTGGGAATCACGATTGTCGTTAGACCAAAACTTGCAGGTGTTAGTCAATGATCACATCGCCAAAGATAAGGATCCATGAGAGGCGGTTAGTCCATGTCATGAAACACATGGGGAGTGTTGGTTTATCCAATGTCCAACAATCTCCCCCCCAATGCGAGTTGGGTGTGTATTGAACTCGTGACCTACGCTCTGATACCACTTGTTGGAATCACGATTGTCGTTAGACCAAAACACACAGTGTTAGTCAATGATCGCATTGCCAGAGATAAGGATCCATGAGAGGCGGTTCGTCCATGTCATGAAACACACGGGGAGAGTTGGTTTATCCAATGTCAAACAAGAATGGCCCAAACCAAAGAACATATCCAAGCTATGAGGATTTTAGGTCTAATCGGGTATTACAGAAGATTTATAAAAAACTATGCACATTTGACAGCACCCTTGACCAATTTGTTAAAGAAGAATGCTTTTCAGTGGAATGACCAAGCAGACAAGTGTTTCGAGAATCTAAAGGAAGTAATGTCAACCACACTAGTGCTAGCGACTCCTGACTTATCTAAACCGTTTGTAGTCGAATGTGATGCTTCAGGATTTGGAATTGGAGCCGTATTAATGTAGAACAACCACCCTATAGCATTTGAAAGAAGGAAACTTAATAAACAAGAAGGCTTAAAATCAACATACCAAAAGGAGATGCTCTCCATCATACATGCTTTAATGCTATCAACAGAACAACAGAAGTGGATGGAGAGGATGTCAACTTTCGACTTAGAAATATTGCATAAGAAAGGGAAGGAGAATGTCATATCTGATGCACTCTCTCGTAAGGATGATGACAATACAACTTGTGCCACCATGATAATTGTTCCGGAATGGTTAGACGAAATACGAGCTGAGTATGCCTAGGATGAGATTGTGTTTCCATGATTAAGAATATCAGTGAATATACCAATTTCGAGTGGAAGAATGACATAATGTGGTACAAAGGTAGAATTTACCTAACACCAACATCCAAATTTAAGTTGAAAATTCTAAAAGAATCTCACAATTCACCTGCAGCCGGACATGTCGGGTTCTACAAGACTTACTACAACATTCGACAATCATTCTATTGGAAGGGCATGAGCAAGGAAATTCAGAAATATGTTGTAGAGTGTGATATTTGTCAAAGGAAAAAGAGTGATAATATTCCAACCACGGGTTTGTTACACCCACTACACATTCCAAACGAGAAATGGGAAGAGATTTCGATGGAATTCAGAGAAGGAATACCTATGTCTAACGGTAAGGACAAGATATTTGTTGTAGTCGTCAGATTCACTAAATATGCCCATTTTATGGCCATCAAAAGAACTGACACAACTAAGAAAATTGCGATATGTTTTGTAAAAACATCTACAAACTGCATGGGATTCCCAAAGTCATAGTAAGTGACATAGACACAAGGTTCAAGGGTAATTTTTGGGAGGAATTCTTCCACTATACGGGAATATCCCTCAACATGAGTTCAAATTATCATCCCTAGACAAATGGTCAAACTGAGGTCGTACATAAGTTCTTGGAAACATATATTCATTGCTTCGTCACTGATAAACAAAATAAGTGGTCTAAGTGGCTACACCTGGAGGAATGGTGGTATAATGCCAACTACCATACGTTGGCTAAAATGACACCTTTCCAAGCTCTCTATGGTTATGAACCACCTAGATGGAAGGATTTTTCACTACTCGATTCTAGGGTTCCAATAGTCAAAAACCACTTACAAGAGAACCAGAGGATCATTAACTTACTAAAAGAGAATTTAATGACGACACGTATAGAATGAAATAACAGGCTGATAGACATCGCACTGAAGGGGAGTTTGAAGAAGGAGATTGGGTCTTTGTTATACTTCAACCCTATAAGCAGTTGCCATTGAAACAAAATGGAAAGAATAACTATCACCTAAATATTGTGGTCCATATCAAATAATAATAATAAAAAATAGCATGTCTTATGGACTGAAGTTACCTGACAACTACCGAATCCATAACACCTTTCATGTAACGAATCTGAAGAGAGTACTAGGGAAAAACCAAGTAGCTCAAACAAAAATATTGAATATCGATGAAGAAAGAAGAATCATTCTGGAACCAGAAGGTATACTCGCTACCCGAGAGAAGTACTACGGTCCAAGACAATAAAGGAGTACCTCATCAAATGGAAGAAATAATTAGAGGAATATTTGTCTTGGGAATCAAAACATTTCCTTCAGCAACACCCAACGTTACCCATGCTTTGAGGACAAAGAATTCTTAAGGGGAAGGCAATGATATGAATTAAATATTCATAAATAAGATATACATAGGATACTAATAAAATATTAAAATGTTATTTATAAATAAGTTAAGATTAAATTATCTAATAATTAAGTTAGTGAAGAGGGATGAGTAAAAAAGACATGTCTCTTATTTGGCATGGCCAACCAACTCCTAGATATGGAAAACTTCCATGACCATGTAAAATCATCATTCATTCTTTTAATAAATAAAAATATTACATTTCAAAAGAAATTGTAAATTACAGTCTTCAATGTACATTTTTCTTCTCGTATTACTCCAACACCTTTGTGGTACTTAGGGTCAATGGGATCTTTTACAGAATTAAGGGATCTTCGAATTGTGTTTAGAGGCTTGAAGGTGGTTAAAATGTTATTCTTTTTTTAGGATGCGAGAGATTTTATCAGTGGTCCCCAAGATGTATGGGAGGTTAACTTTTCCAACAATATTATCAAATTTTTTATTATTCCTATGTTTTGTTAGCATTATTTATAGCTTTAATGGCTTGATGTTTGTTGTACCCATTTTTCAAAAAAACTTTTAAAAGATGTTCTTTCTCCATTTCTAAGTGATCCTTGTCTGAGATTCTTAGAGCTCTAGTGACCAACGTATTAAGGACTCCCAATTTTTGGGTGGGATGATGATGAGAGGAAGCATGAAGATATTGTTTGGTGTGAGTTTCTTTCGATAAACTTGGTGAGATATGGAGCCATCAGGATTTCTGGTGATGAGGATGTCTAGAAAAGGGAGGCTATTGTTGACCTCCACTTCCATGGTGAATTTGATGGATGAGGACAAACTGTTTAGGTGTTGTTTAAAGGTTTCTAAGGTTTCTCTTCCATGAGGCCATATGATAAAAGTGTCATCAACAAAACGTTTCCATAATTTAGGTTTTAAGGGTGAAGTGTTTAGGGCTTTGGCTTCAAAGTCCTCCATGAATAAATTTGCAATAATTGGGATAAAGGAGACCCCATAGCTACACCACAAATTTGTTCATAAACTTCACCCATGAAACTAAAGAAGGTGGATCTTAGGCAAGTTTCAATTAACTTTGATGTGTCAGGATCAGTTAATTTTTAGATAACCTCCATGGCATCATTAATGGGGATGTTGGTATAAAGAGAAGTTACATCAAAACTTACCAAAATGTCATTTTGATCGAGCTTTATATTCTTAATTTCTTCAATGAATTGGGTGGAGTCTTTGACAAAGGAATCAATATTTCCAACTAGAGGTTTTAGTTTCTTGGAAAGATGCTTAGCAAGATGATATGTGGGTCCTCCAATAGTGTTTACTATAGGTCTGAGGGGGATCCCTTCTTTGTGAATTTTTGGAGCACCATAAATCCTAGGGGTATAAGGATTGCTAACTAATAGAGTTTTTATTGTCTTGTATCTTGCTTGATTTGATTAAGTTGCAAACATTTTTAGTGATTATCTTTAAAGGGTTCTTATTGAGTTTTTTGTAGCCGTCCTTTTTTCATTGTAGTCAATTTTGTTCATGATGACAGTGGCCCCTCCTTTTTCTGCTTTTAACACAACAATGTTAAAAGCAAAATATTCATGTTTGCTAATATTTCTTTTGGGGGGTTTAGATTTCCTAAGAGCAATTGAACAATCTTGTCTAATTTGTTCTTTAATGTTGTCAGGAAGGTCCTTGATGCCATATTCAATGTTACAAAGGATGTCTTCAATAGGAATTTTCCGAGGGGTGATAGAAAAATTTAGACCTTTTTTCAAAAGGTTGAGGATGTGTTCATTTAATTGGAGGTTAGAGAGATTGATCACAAGATTTTTCGAATGGTTGGTGTTATTAGGAAGGATTTAAAGAGGAGGGTCATTATTTGAAAAAGGATAATTATTAACCAAATTAATATTATTAAAATCCAATGATCCAGGCTGAGTGGGTGATGAAGTGTCATTTTCAATATGGGGAGACTGTATTTCGGTGTTTGTGACATAATTGTTATGAGGATTATGATGGATATGCAGCAAGTTTATTTGAGATGGTGTGTAGTTAATAGGGAGATGATGGGAAAGCACATTAGTGGATATGGATCGAGTGGGAATCAGACACTGGTCTATCTGCGATGCTGGAGAGTTAGTTGTGAGGTGAGAAGAGGGCGTGTTGGGCATTATGGACTACGCGAGAATTAAATCATTGTTACCCAAATTATAGCGATAAGGCTTAGGACTATCCACGATAACATTTTCATTAAATACGATTTCAAAATTCATCATAAATTTAATTACATGCGCTTTGGTATCTGGGTTATTGAAACTCTTAATATGGATTAACATATTATAGTCAAGAGATTTGTTGCCTAGCTTACAACGAGAAATCTCGGTGTTGTTCACGATAACATTGTCATCCAATTCGATTCCAAATTAATTATAGACTCGAACGTAATTAATTTGGAATAAAACTTTGGAATCGAAATGGATGACAATGCTATCATGGATAGCACCGCTTTCTCGCTGTATGCTAGGAAACACATCTCTGGACCGTAATATGTTAATCTAGATCAACGGTTTCGATAACCCAGATACCAAAGCATCTGTACTTAAATTGATGTCGAATTTTGAAATCGTATTTAATGAAAATGTTATCTTGGATAGTCTTGAGCCTTATCGCTGTAATATGGGTAACAATGATTTAACTCCCACGTAGTCCATATCACCCAACACACCCTCTTCTCACCTCACAGCTGACTCTCCAACATCACAGATAAAACAACGTCTGATTCCCACTCGGTCCATATCCACTAATGTGCTTTCCCCTCATCTCCCTATCAACTGCACACCATCACACATAAAATTGCGCTAAATCCATCATAATCCTGACAACAATTATGTCACAATTGGGGAGAGGAGGTTTGGAAGAGACAATAGGGGCACAACAATATTAATAAGGGATACAACTACAATAGTAATGGGTAATCACTAGTATTATAGGGACCCAACATGCCCCTCTCCTTCAAAAAGTGTTGTCCTCAATGCTTGAGTAGTTCTGGATGCTTCTGTATAAAATTCTCATCCTCCCATGTGGAATCTTCAGTGGATAAGTTTTTCCACTTGATGAGATACTCCAAAATTGATAGATTTCGTAGCTGTCGAGTTCTTGTTTCTGTGACTGCTTCCGGTTCCAATATAATTTTTCCTTCCTCGTCAAGTTCTGGCAATATTGTTTGAATTGGGAGCTTGTCGCCTATAACCTTCTTTAAACATGAAACATGGAAAACTGGGTGCACTTGAGAAGTTGCAGGAAGCTCCAATTTGTATGCCATAGCACCAATCTTTTGCAACACCTTGTATGGACCATAATACTTTGGTGATAATTTATTATCCTTCTTAGCTTGCTTGAGGGACATTTGTTTATATGGTTGTAGCCATAGGAATACCCAATCACCTACATCAAAACTTCTTTCACTGCGATGTTTATCTGCCTGTTGTTTCATTCTATTATGTGCCAACACGAGGTTATCTTTTAAGAGTTGGAGGACTTGTTGTTGATGTTCGATGTGATGTTCCACTGCTTGAACCTTAGAATTTTCTCTTAAATATGATGTGATGGATAGTGGCTAATATCCATAAAGTGCCATAAATGGGGTCATTTTTGTTGTTGTATGGAAGAAAGTGCTATACCACCTTTCAGCTAGAGGCAACCATTTGACCCATTGTGTCTATTTATCAGATACAAAGCAACGAAGATATCCTTCCAAACATTTGTTTACTATCTTAGTTTGCCCATCATATTGAGGATAATAAGATGAGCTATGAGCTAATTGAGTACCAAGACAAGAGAATAATTCTGTCCAAAAATTTCCAGTGAAAATGGGATCTCTGTCACTTACAATAATCTTTGGGTTTCCATGTAGCTTTTGAATTGTTTCCATAAATGCAGTAGAAATTGTACTGGCTTTAAATGGATGTGATAATGCACAAAAGTGTGCATACTTGGTAAGTCTATCAACTACCACCATGATGACACTCTTTCCCTCAAACTTGGGTAAACCTATGATAAAATCCATTGAAACCTCCTCCCAACGTTGGCTTGGAATGGATAAAGGTTGTAATAGACTCGGGGTCTTAATTGTTTCAACTTTATTTTGTTGGCAAACCAAACATTCCGCCACAAAATTTTGAATATTCGATTTAAGGCCATACCAAAAAAATTCCTTCTTAACCCTGTGATAAGTTTTTAAAAATCTTGAGTGCCCTCCTAAGGGATAAGTGTGCAGTTCCATAAGAATCTTTTGTTTGAGTTGGGAATTATTACAGAGGTATAAGTGATCTTTGTACTATAATGAATTATTTTCCCAGCTAAATGTATCAGATGTGCTGGAATCGTGTTGTAACTTTCGAATAAGTGCCCACACTTCTTCATCATTCTTCCATTCCTCCCTTGCTTCGTTTATCCAATCTGGTTGGATAATAGAA
The DNA here is from genome assembly GCA_031772625.1 of Pinus tabuliformis. Taxonomy (NCBI): domain Eukaryota; kingdom Viridiplantae; phylum Streptophyta; class Pinopsida; order Pinales; family Pinaceae; genus Pinus; species Pinus tabuliformis. The sequence goes on along the minus strand of CM062807.1, from coordinate 651,935,079 downwards.
ATAGCGCACAACAATGCTTCCACATCCTCATCCTTTCTTGATAATGCATCTGCCACCACATTTTTCTTCCCTTTTTTGTAGATGATTTCAAAGTCAAAACCCAACATCTTTGTGACTCCCTTTTGTTGCTCTTCAGAGGATAATCTTTGTTCTAAAAAGTATTTAAGGCTATCATGATCCGTTTTTACCTTGAAGTGTCTTCCCATTATGTAGGGTCGCCATTTCTTAAGTGCATGTAGTATTTCCAACATTTCCTTCTTGTAAATAGCTTTGTGTAAAAACTTTCCCTTGATTGGATGACTTTCAAAAGCAATGGGTCTTTCATCTTGCATTAAAACATCACTAATTCCATTTCCTGAAGCATCACATTCCACAATAAAGGCTTTTGTGAAGTCCGGGGTAGCTAAGATTGGTGCTTGGCACATTGCCTCTTTAAGATGTTCGAAGGCCTTTGTTGCTTCTGGAGTCCACGAAAATGCATCTTTCTTCAATTGTTGTTAGAGGTGCTGCTATTCTCCCATAATTCTTAAAAAACTTGCGATAATACCCTGCCAACCAGAGAAATCCTCGCAGATGCTTTATGGATGTGGGGATTTTCCATTCCTTAATGGCTTTAATTTTGCTAGGGTCTATCTTAACTCCTTCATGAGATATAATATGACCTAGATATTCCACCTCTTGTACTCCAAAGAAACATTTGGATCTTTTTGCATTTAATTGTTTCTCCTCCAATAGTTGTAGCACCCTGTCAACATGTTCAACATGATCCTTCCAAGACTTGTTGTAGATTAGTATATCATAAAAAATACTAACACAAATTTTCTAAGGAAGGGTTTGAAAATGGAATTCATCAAACCTTGAAATGTAGAAGGTGCATTCGTAAGGCCAAAATGCATGACCAAAAATTCATAATGACCCTCATGAGTTCTAAATGCTGTTTTCAGAATGTCTTCAGTCTTCATTCTGATTTGATGATATCCTGAACGATGATCCAACTTGGTGAAGTAAATTGATCCATGCAATTCATCCAGTAATTCATCAATGACCGGAATGGGAAACTTATCTTTAATAGTGAGCTTGTTGAGCTCCCTATAATCCGGACACATGTGCCATGATCCATCTTTCTTGTGCACCAAGACTACTGGAGCATAGAAAGAACTTTGACTAGGTTGAATTATACTAGCCTCTAGCATTTCTGCAACCATACATTCAATTTCAGTCTTTTGGGCATGGGGATATCTATACGTCCTGATGTTTAGAGGAACACTTCCTAGAATTAGATGAGTAGCATGATCATGATCACGAATAGGTGGCAGACCTTTGGGAGTCTAAAATACCTTGGAATGATTGTCCAAGACTTTGTGGAGATCTGGAGAAATAGATGATTCTGATTTGGAAACATCTAGTGAACATAATTGTGCAATTACGCCTCTTTGTTCCCTTTTTAGAAGCTTTGTCATACCGTTAGAGCTGATGATATTTCCCGGTTTCCCTACAATACCCCTTAATTCAACTTCCTTTCCTTCTGCAGAAAATTTCATGAAAAGTTCTTGAAAATTAAAAGCTATTGTACCCAAGGATTGTAGCCATTGGAATCCTAGTACAACATCAACACCTCCCATTTAAATGGAAAGCATTGGGCTAGTCAATACATATTCTCCCATGGATAGCTTGATATTATGGCACTTTCTAGATCAATTTATCTTTCCTCCATTTGCAACCATCAGTTGATACTCTGGTGCTAGATATAGGAAGCAATTCAATTCTCTTGCTATCTTACAATGAATAAAATTGTGGGTACTTCCTTAATCAATCAACACTATTACCTTTTTCTTCTTGATTTGTCCTTGTATCTTGATGGTCTAAGGAGTGATAATTCCAACCAATGCATTACAAGATATGGTCGGATTCATTTCTTCTTTATCTAGGCTTTGTTCCTGGAGTATATCCTCTTCTTTTTACCTTTCTTGCTCCTTTTCTTCTTCCTCTTCACAATCTATGTAGAATAATTTCTTCTCAGCACACTTATGACCTTTAGTGTATTTGCTATCACAACTGTAACAAAGCCCTTTTGCTCTTTTTTCTTCCAATTGTTATGGTGTCAACCTTATAGGTTGTGGAAGACTAGGGGCAACAACACTTCCATATTTATAGTTGTGAGTGGTATGCTTCCTGGTTGCCATAATTTTGCTTTCCATTTTTCTTGCTAACCTGAGTGCCTTCTCTAATGAATCAGGTTCCCAAAGGCGAACATCATGTTGGATATGACCCTTTAAAGTCCCTATGAACACATCAATCCTATGTTCTTCTAGAATATTTTTTACCCTTATGTTCAATTTTTGGAACTCCTCAATGTGCTCTATTATTGAACCCTTTTGTTCGAGACTTATCAATTGGTTAAAAAAAAATGTTGCTTTTTGTATCCTCATAATGTGCTGTCAATTCTTCCGTAAAAGTTGCCCAAGTGATAATTTGTTTACGAGAGCAAATCCATTGATACCATATAAACTGATTTGGTTCCAAATATAAAGTTGCAATATGTACCTTTTGTGTGTTTTGCACATTATTGAGATCGAAAAATTGCTCTATCTGTAATATCTATGTTGCGGGATCCTTGCCATCAAACTTCTTCATATCGATTTTTGGAATATGGCGGGTCTTCGGTTCAACGTTAGAGTCTATGAAATCATGACTAGCATTTCTTTTGTTCTCATCATGAGTTTCCTTTACTACCCTTTCACCATTAGTAAGCATTTCTTGTAGAAACTTTGTCAAATCTGTCTTCAAATCTTTCATGCCTATCTTCAAATCATCCATTTTAGCTTCCATGTCATCCATCTTAGCTTCTACACCTTTCTTTAAACAATCCATCTTAACTTCTACGCCTTTCTTTAAACCATCCATCTTAGCTTCTACATCTTTCTTTAAACCATCCATCTTAGATTTTGTTACTTTTTGTGCAAGTGACACTTGTTGCACTTGGTCTCGTAATTTTGATATATCATGTTGCATTTATTCCTCTTCTTCATGAGTCATGCTAGAGCTTTCAGGTTGCTAGTTTTTTGCATTTTCTTTCCTCGAGGCATCGATTACCAATAATAATGCTTTACTATGCCCTTTGAATTCCTTCAAACTAATCTTTCAAACCAAGCTTATGAAAAAATTAAAAAAAACTACACACCTTTTTTCACTTTGTAGGAGCTGGATATTGAATCTGATGTATCTCTGTAATTTCGGATCATCCAGTTCTGAAATTGCGACTTGCAGTAGCCCTTTGCGTCCTCTTTCCAATGCCACTAGTCTGATCCAAATTGGATTCTCCAGGGAAGAGTTATGTCAAATCTCCCACAGTGACCTGATTATAGACTAGTTCAGTAGAGCAAACTTGTACGACGTGCCACAAGTCATTGTTTCGACCTTTGGCTCTGAAAAGTACATACAAGAAACTACAGTCTGTCCTCTTTCTATACCTTCTTACTAAATTTCAATTCGATGCTCAGAGAGAAAGTTATGACAATTTTCCCCAGGTCACCTGTTTGGAATATAATTCAGGAGTCTGCAAAAAGACCAACTTCCTCAGATCATATCTCCGCAAATATAGTGAGAAAAGCTCTGAAATTCAGATCCGAGGTTCAGTGCGATTTCGTATCAAATGGATTTTTTTTAGCTTCTGAAACGTCATAGAAAAAAATTATAGCGAAAATGCCACAATGACCTATTTGGAGCAGCGAAACCCTAGAATCCAAAGATCTGATACCAAATGTTATGAAACCAACTCACAAAAAGATAGAAAAGATAGATCAATGCCTTATAATTTAGTCTCTTCGAGGGGGCAACCTCCTCTACATTACATAAATGAACAATTCTTGGATGATTCAAATGACAAAACCTCCTTTCTATATGTAGGAGTCTAAGGAGTCACAATATAACCCAGCCGACCTAACAATAATAATATAAAGCCACAAAAATAACAATAGAGGGATTCTATGGGGCACAATAATAACAATATGGGGACAATAGGGGCACAACAATATTAATAAGGGATACAACTACAATAGTAATGGGGTAATCACTAGTATTATAGGGACCTAACAGTCACATCATCAATCACTTTATATATTTTTCATAATATGTCACATAAGTTTATTAATATAACCCCTTCAAATCAAATAGCATAATTAATAACATTATAATCAATTAATCAACAATTTTTTATTTTATTTTAAAAAACACCATAAATTATATATATATATATATATATATATATATATATATATATATATATATATATATATATATATATATCTATATATATATATATATATATATATATATATATATATATATATTTGATTCCCATTATCAATTTTTTATCTTTTGAATATCATATAATCTGATATGAATTTTATAACTCTCACATTCCTTATTAATGTAATTGTATATCTTACATTCCTATTATCTCAATATTATCATTTAAATTATTATTTCAATCATAAATGTTCATATGTTTTTAACTTTAATCTCTTAAAAAATTCTTAAATTCTAATTAATAATGAAATTTGTAAATTTAGGGTTATTGTCAGTTGTTATTCTTACATCTTTTTATCTATTTATTAATAACCTGGGTAGTTCAGTCTTTCATATCTTTTTCATCCTAAAGATGAACCATAGTTGCTGGTTCGAAACATCGATGGTAAATATGGTGAATGCGATGCCTCCGAAAATTCGTTTACATCATAATTAAATTTATCTTGTGTAATTGGGAAAAACAATTAAGCCCCACTTAGATTCAACTGACATAATAAAATTTGATGTAATGAATGACACATATTCCTTATATAAAATATATAAATATTTATCTATAAAACATATAAAATATAAAATATAAAATTAAATTAATATTTGTTATTAATTTAATTAATAGAAAATCCCCCTGATGAACAATGAAAGAGAAGAATAGATTTTGAGAAACGATGGCGGCGCCTCTAGGTTAGGGTTTCTGAGCACTGTTACAGACACAGAGCTGGAAGCGAATAGATCGAGGCTAGCGGTTTTACTCAGAAGGGGACAAGATCTGACCCTACAGATGGTCAACGAGGGGTCCATTGGGACCCCTTCTTTTAAACAAATAGTCATGCAGAAGCAGAAGCTAACAGCGCAGGAAGGAGTCAGAATTTCAGGATACGAAAGGCTCAAGCAGAACAACGGGAAAAACAAGGAGAAAAAACAAGAAGAAGTCAGAGAACCCAGTAGCAACCCACAAGTCAAAGAAAAAGGAAATGAGGGTTTGGAGAATAATGGAAAAAATGACACTACAGGACAAAAACTTACAGTTCATAATGAGAAGCAGTCAAAGGAGAAGGGGGAACATAAGGAAGGCCCCCAGGGGAAAGAAGAAACGGAATGTGAAACCAGCTCGAACCCCAGCAACCACCCAACAACGAACGGAACCTGCAAACCTAAAAAAGCAGAGACCCTTAGAGTTGTCATAGTAGATCCGGAGATTCAAGCTTATCGAGAGCACATGGCAGAGCATGCAGTCATTTGCAAGTTTATGGGCTTATGGCCAACTGAAAGAGCTCTATGTCAATGGATACGACAACACTGGAAACCCAAGGGCGATGTGAAACTACACTTAGGAGCAAAAGGCTTCTTCACTGTAGTTTTCACCAACCTAGAAGACAAGGACAGAATTTTTGATGGAGGCCCGTATTTCTTAGCTTCAACAGGTCTCTACATGCGGCCATGGAAACCAAATTTTGTTCCAGAAAGAGAAACTTTCACTCAGGTACCAGTATGGATCCGTCTGTTTTCTCTTCCCATAGACTATTGGGGTATATCAGCTCTGAAACAAATTGGGGATCGGCTGGGTACTTTTGTCAAGGCCTCAGAAGTGACCATACAAAGAAAATACACCTCGTGTGCAAGAATCTGCGTGGAAATGGATGTATCCGGTGCTCTACATGAGGGTTTATGGCTAGAGTACAGGGATGAGGATTACTTCCAAGCAATAGACTATGAACAAATTCCTTTTCGCTGTCGAAGATGTCATGAGCATGGACATCTAATGAGGGAATGCCCTCTGAACAAACAAGAAGAAGTTATTAAAACAGAGCAAGCAGATAGAGGCAGAGATAACTTTGTAAAACCAAAGATAAGACAAAGAGCCAACCGAAGAAGAACAAACAGAATAGAAACAGAACGAGGGAACCATAGGAACACTTTTGAAATCTTAGAGTTAGACACAGACTCAGAGGATCTGAATAAAGCTCTCACCTCCAATGGAGGGCCAACAGGTAAAACTGGGCAAACCACAAAAGAAACAGAAGAAACCATTATTAGCACAGAAGTCCAAATGAAGGAACAAACAGAAGAGCCCGAGGAGGATGCAGACATGCTCACCAGCGATGGAGGAAGCGATGATTTAGAACTGGAGGAGGTTCTAGCAAAGGAAGGAATGAACCTACCAGTCATGGCAGAGAACTGGAAAGCTCGAGGCATAGAAAACGTGCCGGAAGAAGAAATCAGGAAGGTCAATGAGCTATTCATAGCAAGGCAAAAAGCAGAGTTAGAAAGGCAAAGTAGAAAGTTAGGTATAGCAAGAGGAGCTGGGAACCACCCAAAGAGTCTCCTCTGCAACTCAACAAGATCTAAGCAAAAGAAGAAGAGAGGACGGAGAACAAGTGGTGAAGCTCTGCAGGAGCTTGGGATAATAATGATAAACTCAGGGAAGATGAAGGCTCTAAATGCCTTCCCATCTTACCAATAATTCTTCTAGTTAATCATGAAAATCATATCATGGAATGCAAGAGGGCTAAACAGCCAAGCAAAGCAGAGAGTTCTGAAAAGAAAATTTCAGAAAGAAAAACCGGATATCTTTTTCATTCAGGAAACTAAAAGCAGCAATACAAGCATGGCTAACATCAATAAGAAGCTTGGCAATCACATAAATTATATGGAAGTAGAAAGTCAGGGGCGAGAAGGAGGTTTAGTCACAATGTGGGACTCAAGAATGTTTCAAGTCCTCTCAGCAGAAGCAACCAGAGCATTTATAGCTGTGGAAGCCCAACCCACAGGTAACTCTGAATCCTTCTTATGTATAAATGTTTATGGACCGCAGAAGATAGAGGATAAAATAACCTTTTTAAACTCTCTGTCAAGTTTAATTTCTAGACATCCATATTCCAAATGCATTATGGGGGGTGACTTTAACATGATAACCACCCTTCTGGAGAAGAAAGGGGGAATAAGAAAACTCAGTAAGGATGCGGAATTATTCACAAATTTCATTGATAATGCTAAACTGGTGGATATCCCACCTAAGAGTGGTACTTTTACATGGAATAATAGACGAGGGGGCGATAGGCTGATTGCCTCTCGTCTGGATAGATTCATCATCTTTGAGAGCATCATTATGGATGGTATTCTAGTTGAGTCAGACATCCTTCCAAGTGGAGGATCTGACCACTGGCCAATATCTTTAATAGCAGCTATCCATGGCACCCCAAGGAATAAACCTTTCAGATTCGAAAAATTTTGGTTGGAACACCCCAACTTCCTCAATCTGGTGGAGAAATGGTGGTCTGAACCTGTGATTGGAGGGGGATCCAAAATGTTTAACCTTCAGAAGAAACTAAGGTACACTAAAGCCAAAATTAAAGAATGGAACATTACGGAGTTTGGAGATATTTTTAAGGAGAAAACCTTGATAGAAGATAAACTGGAACAGATTCACAAAGCGTGGGCTTCAGGGCACAACAGTGAGGAGTCTGTAGAGCAGGAAAGAGATCTAACTAATCAGTGGCATACACGCTATCAGTAGGAAGAAACTCTTTGGAAGCAGAAATCCAGAATTCGGTGGCTTAAAGAGGGTGAGCAGAATACCAAATTTTTTCACAGATCTGCTCTAGATTACAGAAGTGCGAATAGAATTCTAGAACTCAAGGATGAGAATGGTGAAACTTTAAAGAATCACCAAGACATAGCGGCTTTACTAACTAGGCATTTCAGCAGTATTGCCCAGGAACCGCAAGCAAACAGAGAGAATGCCATAAAGGAGCTCATCTCGGCCATCCCCAAAACTATTACCAACGATCAGAACTCAGCTCTAAGCAGAGAAATAACCTTAGAGGAAGTGGAGGAAGCAGTCAGAAGTATGCCTAGTGATAAGACCCCTGGACCGGATGGTTTCACCATTAATTTTTACAAAGCCTGCTGGAACCTAGTGAAACATGAGATATGGGAAGTTGTTGAGGACTCTAGGAGATCTGGTTCCATCCTCAAATCTCTCAACTCCACCTTCATAGCGCTTATCCCAAAGATGGAAGAAGCAAACTCTCCTGAGAAGTTCAGACCAATTGCTCTGTGTAATGTCATTTATAAAATCATATCAAAAGTTATAGCTAATAGACTAAAGCCAATTCTTCCTGGTCTCATATCAGAAGAGCAATCCGGGTATGTCGAAGGGAGACAGATCTTAGACAATATTCTTCTAGCTCAAGAAATGATTCACACCCTGCAAACTAGAAAATTAGCAGGGATGTTAATGCAGCTTGATCTATCGAAAGCCTATGATAAAGTTAGTTGGCAATATCTAGAAGCCATTCTAAAAGCCTTCGGTTTTTGCAAGCTATGGATCAATTGGATCCTAGCCCTTATTAAGTCCTCCAGATTCTCAATCCTTGTCAATGGATCCCCCTCTGAACCCTTTTCACCCACTCGTGGAATCAGACAAGGAGACCCTCTCTCCCCCTTCCTGTTTGTAATTCTCATGGAAGGTCTCAGCAGACTCATAGCCAAAGCAAAATAAGGGAAAATCAAGGGCCTTCAGCGTCTCCAATCTATTCCAGCAACAACGCACCAACAATTTGTGGATGATACGATGTTACATGGAACCCCCACAGTGAAAGAGGCTCTGGCTTTTAAGAAAATCCTTGATCTTTTCAGCAAGGCATCCGGAATGGAAATTAATTTTTCCAAATCCACGATTTTTTTCTTTCACACACATCCAGCTATTCAGAAGCACCTCTCTAATTTACTTGGATTCAGAAAAGGATGTCTACCTTCAAGATATTTGGGAGCACCTCTAACACTCAAACCCTGGCAAAAAGTGCACTGGGAGAAAATCTTGGCTAACCTGGAGAAAAGGTGCAAGCACTGGACGCACAGAGCACTTAATTTTGCGGGGAGATTAGTTCTTACAAAGGCAGTTCTGCAAGCTATCCCTCAGTACTTACTTTCCATGCTGCCGTCCCCAAGGGCATCCTCCAACAAATTAGAACAATCCAAAGATCCTTTTTATGGAATGGTAATGGGGAGAAGAAAAAATGGGCGCTTGTGGCATGGCACAAACTCTGCAAACCAAAAATTTTGGGAGGCCTAAATCTGGTGGATCCTTCAATCATCAACATGACTTGTGGTGCTAAACTCTGGTGGCGATGGATAAAAGAGCCCCATCTCCCCTGGGCAAGACATTGGAAAGAGAAATATACCCCCGAACACAATAATCAGGATCTTATTAGGCTTCAGGAGGTTCCTGAGGGATCACCCATATGGAATCTTGCCAGGAAAAATCGCAACTTGGTGCAGGAAAACAGTTTCTGGGAAATCCAGAATGGGCATTCAGCTCTCTTTTGGGAAGATGCTTGGCAGCAGCTCCCAAAACTGGAAAAGCCCGAACTCGATCTTCTCAAGCAGAAATGCCAACACGAGGGTCGACACAGAGTTCATCAATACTGGAACTGGAACAGCAGGGATCCCATCTGGAGAGAATGGATAAACTTCGACTTTGACAACAGCAATGGGGAAAACGACAGCACAAAGCATCTAATTGACCAACTACTCAAAAGGAAGATAAGGAATACGGAAGAAAAGGACCAGCTTAGATGGGGAATGAAGGGCAACGGAAATTTCTCACTCAAGGAAGCCAGGGAACTGATAGAAAATGCAGAGCAAAGGGAGGTCTTACCTTGGAGTCATAACGTGTGGGACGGCCTGTTTTGGCCAAAAATAAAAACGTTCCTCTGGCTTTTAATGAGGAAAAAAACCTTGACATGGGAAAATCTACGCAATAAAGGCTTTCATGGGCCGTCCAGATGCCCAATGTGCCTGGTAGAGGAAGAAACAATAAATCATTTATTTAATTCCTGTGACTGGGCTTGTCATTTATGGAATTGGGCGGAGGGTATTATGCTATACTCTAACAGAAATAGGGAGTCCATTCAGGATACTATACAAAATTGGCAAAAAAATTACTCAAAAAATTCCAGAGTCAACAGCATTTGGAAAGTTATGCCGGGTTTCTTAACATGGACCATATGGAAGGAGCGTAACAGGAGAATATTCCAAGATGAATACAGAAACACAGAGCATGCCATAGATACTCTTATGAGAAATATTAAACAGTTAATTCAAGTAAAAGTGAAAGCAGAAACTAATGAGAAGCCTTCGTCTGGTGACTTACGGATTTTAAAACTCTTCCAGCTGCACATCAACCAGAGCATGGCCACGTCGAGAGGCCAGCAAAGCCCGCAGTCTGAGTCCAATAGTTGGAATTACCCGCCGGTTGGCTGGCTGAAGTTGAATTTTGATGGCGCGTCCAGAGGAAACCCTGGGATGGTGGGTATCGGAGGAATCATAAGAAACCATAAAGGAGACATTCTTCATATTTACTGCAAAGCACTGGGAGAAGGGACGAACAATGAAATGGAGTTTGCAGCTTTAGAACAGGGACTACGGATTCTAAAAGACATGCAGAATTATACAGCGGTGGTAGAAGGTGACTCGGCCCTGGTAATCTCTGTGGCAAAGAGAATCTATGGCGGAACCAAAGCGAGCAAAGCAACGAAGCATTGGAGATTAGCAAAGGTGACGGAAAACATAGCCGAGCTGATCAGCGGCATGAGAGGGTTAGTCTTCCAGGCGGTGAGACGCAAGGCGAATGCGATAGCGGACCACCTAGCAAATCATGGCATCGATAACCAAAATAGGGAATGGGACAACTGTTGGCAGCAGGTGAACTGCCCAGACCTGAAAAGGAAATGCATCCAGCTGGCCAAACAAGACAAGGATAATGCCAACCGGGCTTAACCGGAAGGCGTTCGGACTCCGCGTTTTTCTATGATAAAGCACAAAGGAGTGGATACGGGCATTAAAAGTTGGCAGAAGACAAAAGGACAGGTAATTCCGGTGCGTTTATGGCAACAGAAGGGGAATAAAGGAAACAAATCTAATATGATGTGCCGCAACGATCACCGCCGTCACCACAGCAAGTTGGAGGACACTTGGCAATTTCTGATTAGAGAAGGAAGAGGCAACATTGATGTCAAAGGTTGGATACATCACTCGGAAAACACAGTTCAAGGCAGTAACAATTATGTCAGTACATCCACGTCGTTTCGGGAGGATCGGTTAGTCATGAGCAATATCCTCCAGATCAACTATTTAACAGCGAGTAGAGGCATAGTCATGAACAGAATTTTGCAGTGCATCGTTCCGGTTCATTTACTTTCGGCTCTCAGTGCCGGGTCTCACGTTGCAAGTGTTAAGATAAGAATGGAAGGTGACGGCTGCCGCAGTGCAACTGCGAATATGGAGCTCAAGACAGCGAGGGAAATGTATGAAACCAGAACCGCGTCGAAGAACAAACGCAAATTGTCTGAACTGGAGGCCTCGGTGAAGGAAGAAGAGCGAAAGCGGTCGGAGGAGGATATAGCGCAGGAAGTCGACTGGCTTCAAGATCCTGGTACAGTAACTAAACGCGCAACTCAGTTTGTGCGCACTCAGGCGGAAAGCTGGAGAGTTAAAACCCTGCTGGCGCGTGCTCTGGATGCGAAGGAAGATAGTAAGAGGCTGGCTCAGAGTGACCAGGTCATCCCTGAGGCACAGATGAAAAGTATATACGATGATGTGGGATCAAAGGAGCAATCATTTGCTACCATGGCCAAGAGAAAAGGAAAATTTGGAAAATTTGGTCCACGAAGAACAAGCAATAGAGATATGTCCAAAGTCTAATGCTTTGGCTGTCAAGAATATGGGCACTACAAAAGGGATTGTCCCAAACTCAAGAAGGAAAACAACAAAAAGAGAAAAAGGAAAGAATCTCACTTAACTCAAGAAGTGAAAGAAAAAGACAAGAAGCAGAAGAAGGAAGATCCTCCAGATCTCTACTATGACTAAGTCAAATTATTTACTTAAGTCTTCTTTCAAATTTTTGAGTAGCATAAGAGCATATAGAGATATGATAGAATGCATGGTTAAATGGAATCTTCTAGAATATAGGAGCATGGTGTAGATATAGCTAAATATATTCATGTAGAAGGAGCATACCTATTATAGGACCTCATCCACAATGAAAGAATAATTAATCATGATTAAAACATTAGAAGGCCTCTGTCATCAAAAGAAAGAAACATTTACAGGATAAGGGTCTTCAAGATCCTCTGATAGAATCTTCAAACGAAGGTTCATATATAAGATCAAATGTCTCATTGGGAGTCCCATTAATGGGATTCAAGAAAGGGTGATATGCAAGAAAGAAAAGATGAAGCAAGAAAGGCTACACCAATTAAGAAGATCCATCAAAATGAAGCTAAGATGATCAAAGCAGAATCAAGATGAGGTATGTATGCATCAAAGTTTAAGTCATGTCATCATATGTATTCTTGAATCATGGGAATAGTTCTAAAGCATGATCAAGTATAAAAGGATATCTTTCACCAATGACATGCTCGAGAGCATCTACTACAATCTAATGAAGGTCAACATGAATAAATACTCTCATGAAGTGTGAGGTTGTTGACTAAACTATCCAAAAGCATATGAAGAAAGAGATCAAACATGTGAAGAAAAGCCATGGCCACAAAGAATCACTATCTAACAAGATCCATTAAAGACATCTCCCAAAATAAGGCATGACAACTCTGACAAAGGAATAAAAAGATCAAAGGACCCTTGACACCTATGAAGGCCTTGGAGATATTAAATGTAGGTAACTGATTCAACTCTACAATGATGTCATGATGGAGATCCATCCAATAAAATCACTGATTGATGTTGAAGCAATATCAGGATGAAGTCATGAAGGACTACTAAATCAAAGTATGGGAAGAAGCAAGTACATCTAAGCATCTATGTCATAAATATTCCAAAGCATAGTCAAATGACAAAGGAGTAGCCAGATGACGAAATATCCTGATAGATATCAAGAAGGCCACTTTCCACGAAGGGAGAAATGACATGACAAAGCCAGGAAGGAAGTGATTGATTGACGGTGCCCTACAAAGAATAAGTTAAAACAAAGACTTCATGACATCAAAAGAAAGAAGGAGATACAACAGCTAAAGGACCCATGGAGAAGAAGCTGCTGATGAATGGACAAGCCCCTAGCTAAGAGGGAGTTATAACAAGTTCCTAATTACAAAGGAGCTTGGTCAATTTCCTAGTTAGAGGAAGCTTGGGCATATCTTCCCCAATTAAGAGGAAGAGATAGACACAACATTCTTGTCTTCACTTTGGAAGAAATAATAGAGGATTGGGTAATCATATGGCATCTGATGTTATTTGAGGATGTGTAGGGCATCCAAGATAAGAGTAGGCAAGAGGACCGATATTCTTTGAGGGCTAGGAACCCAAGATAATAATAGTCCTAGAAGGTCATAATCAGTGAACACCTGGGTGGGTATGTACCTTGAGAGACAATGATAAAGGTGTCTATATATCATTGGTCTCGCCAACATTGTGCTATGATCTGATGAGAGATAGAGCTTTTAGTAAAGGCCTTGCTATAAACAATGTTGGATACTATGATGCTATAATATATGGATTGCCAAATTGGTTTCTCTTATGTGAATTCTTCAAGATTGAAAAATAGCCAAACACCTTGTAATAATTTATGAATACCTCCCTAGTTAAGAGGGAGTGTTGAAGAATGCGTAACTAGGTTCGGTTTTCATAAATGTAATTTTGATGTTTGTATTTATAAAAGAAAAGAAATATATATATATATATATATATATATATATATATATATATATATATATATATATATTATTTATATCAATGAGTTTTTTTTCTCGTTGAATAGGTCTAGCACATGTCAAAGTGCTATAGGAAGGTCAAATAGTCAAAATAAATGTTGAAGACTCTTAAGGGCATGTTACACCATGTATATTTATTTATTAGAGTCAAAGATATCCCTCCAAGCAAAGTCACAAGTACTCTTCGTGCAATGACATCACCAAAGAAGCCAATCCGAAGTATAAAAAATGAAGTCAGACTCAAGTCTTGTAGTCGGCCTCAAGTTGGCCTAAAGGAGGGACATACCTCTATATATAGAGGTTTTCCACTCCTCCAATGACAAGACACAATACCTATGAAATAAACGAGCAAGAGAAGCCAAGAAAAGGGTGAAATAAGTCGAATAAAAGGAGCCTCTAGTGCAACGAAGAAGGAGAAGACAAAACCGAAGTTGAAAGGGCTGATCTAAGGGTAAATCACAGTCACACATGTGAGAAAAGAAGGTCTGTCTGCGGTCATAACAACAACAACATCAAAGTATCATATCTCTCATTGTTTGGTCTAGAAACTTAGGCCTATAAAGCCTCCAACTATAGCGAAGAAGAGACTCTCAAACGAAGAAGAAAAGGGTCAAAACATAAGGGAAACTTCCCACACGTGCGAGAAAATAGGGCTGCAGTACTGTCATATCAACTATGCATCTACAAATCGAAGAAGAAGCTCGGTTGGACAAGAGAAGAAATGTATATTCATAGGCAAAGGACCTAACCAAGGATCAAATGTAAGTATCTCTTCTAGAGCTCACATAACAAGGTATATCTATAGTTTCTGGAAGAAGGAGGATGAACTGTCAGGGAATGAAGTGCCGGAAGAAGGAGGAAGAAGTGCCGAGAAACAAAGTGTGAGAAGAAGGAAGGATTTGACTTGTGCTTGGAGGATATTCTTGTCAAGGGTATATGGTTTGGAATTGATCAATAAGAGAAATTTCCGAAATGGTTTTCCTCTCTAAAAGAGAGAGGTTTTGCCCTGGTAGAGAGCCAATATTTTGTGTTTTGGTAGCAGTTTGATGAAGTAAACACACAAAAAATAATAATAAGAGAAGAAGATCAAGCTAACAAGATAAATTGTAAAAGTACTTCACAAATTGTTACCAAGTCTAGAAGAATCCTACTATACCTAATTGCCCTAGATTCTTCAACAAAGGAAATATTCCATGCACACATTTTCAGTGAATAAGGGATCATTACACAAATTCCAAATTCTTATTGTATGAAGTACCTACTTAACATATGAGTTGGCAATGCCATTTCTAGATATGGTGTTATTCCATGTCAAAAATTGTTTCTTATACAAAATCTAATTACCGTGTTAGTTCCTATAAGATGGAAACATAAGTTCTAATGTGCAAAATTGGGTCATCAATAGAGAAATATTTGTATTAAAAAATAATAGCACAAGATGCACATGTAATAGATAAGATGACTACTTTTGAAAGTTATGATTACAAATAATACAGTTTTTATTTTCATTTGAGTCAATCATCCATTTAGAAAACCACTTCACACACTCCAAGGAGAAATATGTTTAACTAAGGGTGATTTTTTCATTTCTTTTGGTTTCCACATGTAATAGTCAAGGCCAAGGGGAGAGGGGGTGTGGTGCGTGGGTGGGTTGCATTTCGTTTCCTAGTGGGATCAAAAAAATTTCTACGAGAGGGAGGTTGCTAGTCCATGCTAATGAAGAAGAAGGTTGTTTTTATGTTATGAGGAATCAATCTAGGGATCATTGGGGGGTTTTGGGAGGGGGGTTCATTTGGTCTTCTAATGGGACCAAACTAATTACAACAAGATGGAGGTTGTTGGTCCATGCTAATGAAAAAGAAAGTTGTGATTATGTTATGAGGACTCAATCTAGGGATTTTTTTGCATTTGATTGTGGTAATTTCAATGGACCAGTTAAGACTATTAATTATTCTATGAATGCAAAGTTTGGAGCAATGGTAGGTTTGAGCTCAAATCATAGGAAGATTGGGCTTCATTTTTGTAAAATATCTTTTCATGAAAAATGATTCAAAGAATGAATTGGTTGTTGGTTTAAGTGCAAAATACAAAGACTTGGATGATTGAGGTGATTCAGGAAGATCGAGTTGATAAAACTTCAAAAGAATTAGCATTATCTTTGAGGGAACCACTGGCTTCTTCAAAGAATGCGAGTGGAGTTTAGTTTATCAAAGTTGACATGACAATGTTCATGTTAATGGGGTTCCCTTGATTGGTAATGTTTTTAAGACCTTTGATAAGGTCAACTCTTCTTCATATGTGCCATCGGTGGACGAGGAGATGGCTTTAAACCCCAAGCTAGCCCCAATTATGTTCCTATGGGTGAAGGGGATTTTCATTTTTTTATAGTCATTAATAAGAGGTATTCTAAAGGGAGGTAAAATAATGAGCGTCTTAGAGTGATCTGTTGATGGCGCTGGATCCACCAACATTCAGGGGATCTCCCCGGTATGAAGTCCCAACTAGACCTCACACCATTTGGTGTAGGAGTCCCATCCAGTATGATGGCCCAATTGCCATTATCTTAAAAATATGCCTTAGCTCTTGCTTGTCAGCACATGAGAGTGATATAATTCGTCTTCAAACAACGAGGTTCATGTGCCAGGTGAGTGCTTAGTGTCGCTTGTGTCAAAGTTCTTTCACTGTAGAGGGAGGGTGAGAGTGAGTCTCAAGTCGAAAGGGAATAGTCCCAACTCTGTTAGAGACACACAACACATCAGGATATGCGTAGCTTCCAGTGAAATAGTCCACACATATGCAGAAGTCACAAACACAAAGTGAATAGATAGCACGTACAACACCCAACGAAATAGTCCACACGAGTGTGATGGTCGTTATAATAAGTTTACAAGAATGAATCTGTCAAGTGTCTAGCGGAATAGTCCACATGAGTGAGACAACGTTAACAAATGATACAACACATTTCTAATAGCATATGCACAAAAAAACTGAAATAGTTCAACTATCTTAGTACAGGTTAAAGAAACATGAATTAGAAGCGTCCAAATAATAGCCTTACAAACCAATACAATACATGTGTGAAAACGTGCTAGCATGTTAACAGGCTTCTGAATTAAGCGAAATTTCCAAGGCACATCTGTACACCATACATCACTAACCTCGATAGCAGGGCGTCAGAGCCACCGCTCGCTCCTCAAAGAAAAGACTAAAGACTCTCAAGGCTATGTGGGAGGATCCAAGGTGAAAGGTCATTTGCATGTACAAATGAGGGGTATATATAGCCAAGGGTGAACTTGAACCTTGTGACTCTTCAACTTCCCTCATGACTATTTGACTTACATGAATTTTCAACTTCATATATGGGTCTCTTGGACTTCCACGTTACATTACATTGATTACAACAGTATGGCCCACAATGGTGATGTGGCCGAGACGACTCATGACATGACTCGACCTGACAGTGATGGTATATTCATGATGATGGTGGTGTCCAAGTCGAGATGTAGTGCTACTGAGTGATGAGTGTGCTCTTGGTGTATCATAGCTTCACCTCTGCATGACAAGGCGTGTGGAATCCTCGATGGTCTTGGTGTTCTCTTGATGTTGCATGTGAATGTATCCCCTTCGCTGGTACTTGGCATGCTTCATGTGTTCATTCGTTCATAAAGAAGTCTCCTAGCATGTGCTCCTTGTTCATCTTGTTCATCGTCGCGCCATGTCTCATCCATGTACCCGTCTCTGCAATCACTCATGACAAGACGACATCAAATCCAGAAATCCCTAGTCTACCATGATGCATCGTATTTCTTTTTCAGGTGTAGGTGAATGGGAGAGAAGAGAAGGCTCTAAAACTGCATAGAGCACATTTCAGGTTGGGATGCGAGGCTCCGGGGCACTGTCAGGGAAAATTGCGCAGAGGTCATTGAGAGGTTGGGTTGAGCAGTCCAAGAAAGCAGTGACATCTACGGGATATGGCTCAACTGGGAGGTAGAGCTGCGAAATTTTTCTGGGGAAGCTAGTGCGCGCAGCAGGAGGCACTAGAAGTGAAAACTTCGTAGATTTTCAGAGGAGGCTGGGAGCAGCTTGCGGGAGCTTGCTGGCCAAAACTGTACAGATCTGGGAAGCAGTCATGTAGGACATGTTTGCGCAATTTCTAGGTTGAGCGGGGTGGCGAGCAGCTGGTAGAATGTCCAATAAAACTACGCAATTTTCAAGAGCAGTGGTAGGCCGGCCGACAGGGGGATTGACTGAAAAAGCTACGCAATTTTCAAGAGCAGTGGTAGGCCGGCCGACAGGGGGAATGACTAACAAAACTAAGCAATTTTCAGAGACAGTGCAGTGACAGGCAGCGGGTGCTTGTTCCTCTTGTCTGTGCAATTTCTTCAATCAGTGCAGGTATGTAGGCTGACATATTCTGTACAATTTTTGGGAGGAGTAAAGCTCGGGGTGATTGCCCAGTCAAATTCTCTAGTTTACCAATGGGAAGCTTGAAGGATACGCTTGCGGGAAGTGTAATCTATTTCTATATTTATTTCAACCCTATATTTATTTCAAAATGGATGAATATATACACACTAATGCTACGAATGAAGATAGACACACTAATGCAACTTCTAGGAGGCCTTGCCAGAGATGAAATTGTGATTTGGGTGTGGAAAAAGGATTGGAGTACCTATCATGAATTTTTCTTTTGTATCTAAGGACGAACAATATTGGAAGAGAAAAACTTCTATAGATGGATTATTTGAAACATTTCTAGGGATTTAAACTGAAGAATTTGTTAAAGAAACTATGAAAGAAACTGATATTTAGTTTGTTGAAATCGACAGGGCATAAGTGGTTACATTTCTCAGTTCACAGATAAGTTGCCTACCTTATTCACTTCAATTTAACGACTTCAATAAATTCCTTTTAGTCTTCCAAGATGTAACCATTATAGGAAAAGATTTAGCTATCAGCTGTCAATAACCACTGTAAGGTTTGCTAGAAATTGTAGCAAGAATAAAAAGTTAGATGCCAATAAAAAATTGAAGGGAGGAATCGTGTATGTTCTAGATACATTAATACTGTTCATGTGTACTTTATAGGAGATTCCAAATTCTTACACACCATCAAAGAAATTTATTAGTGATGCATTGAAGATACCTCAACTAGAAAAATTGTAGTTACAAAATGATTTCAAGGGGAGTACAAAGGCCTTACATTGAACATCTTAATCATGGTCCCTAGATAAAAATTCATAATAGTTTATCTCCTCGTGCAAATGAAATAGAAATACCTAACTTGCATACTAAAGGACCAGACCCATTTGCAAGATGATTTGATTATCATGTTTAATGGACTGCTGATGAGACAAATGATGATGATGATGATGATGATACATAATGGTCCAAGGTTGTGGAATGTATACATTGATATTAAATTACTCAATATACCAAAACATGAAAGAATGATTAAGGTCTCCCTATATGTGTGTGTGTGTGGGGACAACATTGATATGGTCAACTTATAATGCATAATTTTCCATGACCAACATCAAATTTGGGTCTAAGCCAACTATTGTGTGTTTGGGTCTATACTTTGATATTCAGTTACTCAATAGACCAAAACGTGAAAGAATGATTAAGGTCTCCCTATATATGTGTGTGTGTGGACAATATTCAACATTGATATAGTCAACTTGTAATGCATAATTTTCCATGACTGACCTCAAATTTGGGTATAAACCAACTATTATGTGTTTGGGGCCAACCTATATTAGGCTTAGGGCTGGCCTCTATAAATATTTATTATTAGTGTGGATTTGAGGAGACAAATGATAACAATGTGTGTGGGAAGATTGTCATCATTGAAGAGCCATGTTGCCACATGAATAGTTTTACTCATTGTTTTGTAGGCTCATTTAATGTTAAATTCCCATACATCCATTTCGGAGGATATTTGAAGACTATATGGCCAATTTTATGGAGGAGGAAGAACTATTGAAGCAACTTTGAGACTAGATGTGCCCACTTTGAAGTCCCTACTTTCACCATTAAAAGAGGATGTGAGTGTGGCTTACATGGTTTATGTAGCAAGGAATCTTCAAGGGCCTTTGAAGGTTAGAAAATGCCACTTTGAAGGGCCTTTGGAGGTTCGATGATGCACCAAAAGCCCCCCTATTCCCTTCATTTATGGAGATGTGTCAATTTTGAGGGCTTTTCCCCTTAACTGTTGTACATGTGGCATGAAAGGCCTCATCTTTTGTATATTTTAGATTAATAATTATATAAGAGGGCCTTTTTCCCCTCCATAGACTATAATAGGGGAATTTAGCCTAGAAAATTAATATGTTAATGTAAATGAATTTGTGCACCACCTCTATAAATAAAGGTGCACATTCTCTCATTTTCTTAGGGTAGGATTGGGGGAGAAATTCGTTAGATAATATGATTTTTTTGTAATTTTATCTTCTTATAATTTGGCTATGAATGGATGAGTTGAGAAATATCTTGGAGAGGCCTTGTTGATATGGATTTCACTCTTTTCTTGGATGAATAGTGGTGAAGCTTGAATGAGTGCATGCTAATTTAAATGGACTTCTTTCTCTTGGTTATGTTTATGGATGATGGAAATTAAGTATTAAACAAGTGCTAATGGTATTTTATTTTTATTTTCCCTCTTAAAAGAACCCTTCTACCAAGACTTTGAGGAAGGAACAAGTGGAATCCTTCCCTTATCTTTTCCTTGAAGATTGAAAAGTCTATGGATAGTGAGTGTGTTAAAATTATCGAGTGAAATTAACTTAGAGAGATAAATTTACCTGTAACAAAAACACACATAATGTTTATCTTAGAAAACACCAATCATGGGAAAAACCAACTAAAAAAATATCTATTAGTGTATGTTGGCCAAAACTAGCCAAGTGAGCCTTCACTGCTCACATCCCTGGCACATTACAATGAAGTATTCCCAAGACTTTTAAAAATCTTAATTACATGCAATCCATGGCCACAAAAAAATGGGAAACCAAAAACATGTGTCCAAAACCACCACTGTTTGACCGAGAAACTTTGACTCTTTCACCTAGTTAAGTTTTACCCAACAACCCCCCCCCCCAAAACCTTGACTTGGGATTTCCCTTGATCAAATCTAGCCAAGTGAGCCACCACAACTCACCTCCAGGCCCTTCCCACCTCAAGGTTTATATCCAAGGTATTCAGTAATTTGGCATGCCCCCTATCACCTAGATCTAACTCCATACTTTACTAATAATTTCCCAAGGGTATGCATTCCTTACTGGGTCTCACAATTGTATGCCCATTTACATGCAATTAAAAAAAGTTTTTGACTCCATTATAGATTTTTTATTTTTTATTTTTGCTATTTCGACACTTATGCCACCATCCTCTCAAATTTCCACACATGATGTTCTCATCACCCATGTACAACCACATTCTGTGAATCCACAACAAATCATCTCATTGAAAAATTATGTCAAATATTTTGTGTGCATCCTTGGAATTAATTACTTGGTCATATGATTCCTTTGGTGCCACCTACTCATCCAACAATCATGGCATCATCAACTAGGGATGACATAAACCTCCACTCCACGACCTTTTTAAAAATATTTTATTGGCAATTACTACCACAAATTCACTCAATTATTCTCCTCTCAGCTTCCAGAATCATAAATCCTCCGTGCACTTGTTGTGTAGGTGCATATTCTCTTTATGAAATATCCTAACACCGCAAAAATTACTAATGACTATCCTCATGCCTAACAAATTATTCCTAGCTCTATACATTAAAACACTCTTCTTAGAGAGTCCAAGTTAACTTGGCTCTGATACCATGTTAAAATTATCAAGATAAGTCAAGTCGTCCTAGTGAGCCTTTTCCACTCACATCCCCAACACATTACAATGAAGTATTCTCAAGAATTTTAAATGCTTCATTACATGCAATCCATTGGCACAAAACTATAGGCAACCAAAAACCATGTGCTTAAAACCATTGCAGTTTGATTGAGAAACTTTGACTCTTTCACCTAGTGAAGTTTTATCTAATAGAGTGGACTTACCCTAGCCTATTGGAGGAGTAGGTGGGATCCTTCTCTTATCTTGTCCTTGAAGACTGAATAGTCTAGGGATAGTCGGTTGATTTACCCCAGCCTATTGAAGGATTAGGTGGGCTCCTCTTATCTTGTCCTTCAAGATAAAAATGTGTAGGTTTAGTGAGTGGACTTAATCTAGCATAGTGAACCTAAATCTACACCGATCCTCTTCAAGTATGTTGCTCCTTGACACCATATGCCCCAAAAAATATATTGGAAAGTTATGGCACTAATATTCTATCATTCATCACATTTTTTCCTTTTAAAATCCTTTAAATTTTTTTGATAGGTTTACTTTCACAAATCACCTTGTAATTCCTTGATTGTGTGTGTTTGGGGACCTTCTCTTTTAACTCAAATATGGTAATTACTCTAAAAACCATAGCAATCCTATCTTTAAGATCCACCTTAAACCTTAATTGTTTACTCCTTTGATTTGTGGTAATAGAACTAGAATTTTTGGGGGCTCTTGACTTGGTTTGATTGGGCCATTAGATCCATATGATCTACTTGGGAGAACCTTCCTTGAGCTAGAGGAGAATTGAATATAAGTGAGAAAAAGATTGGACCTGAGGTGACAATGGCCCCCTCTTAATTATGCAGGGTTGTGCACTTGAGGTTTAGGACCTGATCTCAAGAAGTTGGGAGATTTCATTGTAAAACTTCCCAAGACAACCTCTATTACACCTACAAGGAAGGTTGGTTCATCAATTGGTCTTATCCAAGTGATTGTGGAGGATTTCCTATAGGCTAAGGATGGTTGACCTTTGATTTATTTGTTATAGATTTCTAGTGTAAAATCTATTGGGGGTGTGATTCAAGGGCCTTCCAAAAGTGTTGAGGGACTTATCCTACAACTAGTTCAAGATCTTGACTTTGGAGTACCTATTGATGGTACCCATAGTCAAAGTATTATACCATCCTCTTTAGTAGGTGCCAATGATCATATGCAGGGTATGGATGCTAGTGATGGATGGTAGATAAATATAGCAAATGAAAGGAATCATTGTCTCCCACTCATTTAGCTAATGTTGGAAAAGCAGTGAGCCTTGATCCTCAAGTGAATTCCTTCAAGGAAGTTGTGACCCTTTCTCTTTATAAGGGTGAATCTTCTTTGGGGGAATATAACATTGAGAAATAGATTCAATAGTTTTGGAAACCCCGTCTTTCTTGAATAAAGCTCTCCCTTATCCTTGAAATGTAAGAGGGATGATGATCCGAGGTCATAAGCACTATGTTTGTGGAGTTCTTCAAAAATCTAAGTTGGGCATGGTCTTCTTAGGAAGTATTTTCTACTACATTTGATTCAACTTTGTAAAGGAATAAGTTATACTTGAAGTGCTCCCTTATGGACCACAAATCATGCTTGGGGTGGAGGAGGGGTGGTACTTGCTACCTCCCTATATTTGCAAAGTTTTGTTGTATA
Organism: Pinus tabuliformis; assembly: GCA_031772625.1. Lineage (NCBI taxonomy): Eukaryota > Viridiplantae > Streptophyta > Pinopsida > Pinales > Pinaceae > Pinus > Pinus tabuliformis. Next base: position 651,911,519 of record CM062807.1, on the reverse strand, counting down.
ACATGGTTGTTATTTGGAAAACAGTTGTGTGTGGATTACTATGTTTATTCAAGAGAGGTTTTTGGGGTCTTATTTACTGTATGTTCCTAATTACCCCCTCACTTCAAGGGTTAACTATAAAATATTTTTATTCGATGATCCAAATTACAAAAAATGATCTCGATGATGACATTCAACACTCTCCATAGAAAACAATGCATAGAAGCCTCTCATATCATGATGAAATCAATCATCGATTATTGTGGTGCCTCAACATAGATGAGGTACATTTGTCCATTGCTTCACACTAAGAGTTAACATTCAATGTATTTAACATGAAAGTATTGACCTTGGGTTGAATTAGATAATGAATCATGATGCTTGGAAGTTATTCCTTTTTCCTTGTTTCACCTTGGTCATCATAATTGATCTTCTAGTCAAGTGTTGCCACTCTTTGGGAAAGGGGTGATACTAGGCCTTTATAAACTTGTAACATGCCCACGTCCTTTCCATACTTTAACATACTCTATCTATTCCTTCTCTATCATCCTTTCTTTTGGGTCAAATGTTACATGTATATTGAAAAGGTTCATGCTTCCCATGAGAAGAAGGATCTTGCATGCATGTAGTTGATGCTATTGTATAAACAAGGAGAAAGTGCATGATATTAATTTCAAAATGGAAAAAAAAAATGAAGGGATATTGATGATAAATGAAAGGCCAAAGAAAGCTCAAGTTCCACCCCCTCAGTATGAGGCCATTGCCTCAAGTCCTTAAAATTCATAACTAAAGAAGGACTAAATTGAAATATCTCATCCCCTATGCAATGACATGCATATACAAGAAAAACGGGGCTTGTGAAATAAAATCAAAGAACATAAGAAAAATACAAGAAAAGGGGTAGTAAGACATTGTTACGAGGAAATGGTATTTCAATGCATATGTCTCCCTATACAAAGGCATAATAATGATGAATATATTATGTTACCTTGCATGTCAATGACACCATTCCCATGAAGTAAACCCGCAAACCATAACATTGTTGGATTTTTTTTATGAGTAATTATTGAGTGTAATTGTACTTTTCTAATGGAGATGATGCATTCTCTTGGTTTTTTCTTGTATAAATCCCTTCTTAAATACCATAGGAAGATTTCTAGTGAAGAGTCTTCCCTTGAATTTCTTGGATTTTGTAAGATACTAGGTGGATCTTATAGGGATTGTAGTGGAAAACCCTAGATATTGTTGAGAAATCTAGAGGCATCAAGTGTAGGTGATTTCTCTTACTTTGATACAAGTTTGTGATGTATTTTTACTTTATTATCTTCTTCTTTGTCTTGGTTATATTTAGTGTTCTTTTCATCAAACAACTGCCAAACCATAAAGAACAGGAAAACAAGAGGACACAAGATATAAGCGATCAACTAGGGCCAAAACCTCTCCAACTGAGAGGAAAACCCACAACAATTCTTCTCTTCTTATAGAACTTCAATTGACAAATTCCAAGACATATGACCCTTGACCTAGACCCTCCAAGACCAAGTCAAACCTTTCTTGCTTTCCAACCACTTCTGCAATTTCAATCCCCTGTAGATGCTTCTGCCCAATAAATTCTTCTGCAACTTCGAACTACCCAAATAATTCTTCTGTAACTTCAACCTGCCTAGAAAATTCTTCTGGAACTTCAAGCCTAGCAAATTCTTCTGGAACTTCAATTTGCCTACAAAATTCTTCTAGAACTTCGACCCAATAGTTTTGCAACACTTCAATTTTCCCAGTAACTCCTTAGCACTTAGACTTGCCCAACAAATGTAGAAACCCTAACATGAGAGAGAGAGAGACCCAAAAACTTCAATCAAGCTCTTCTTCCTTCTTTTCATCCTTTCCCATCTTCTGTCTTGAGGAAATCAAACTTGAGTGAGTGAGTGTCCAAATGATGCTGAGTTCCTTCTTATTATAGGCTTGTGAGGGGTATGAATTGCTATCTTTAGTCTGACTTGATCTTTGCACCATGACAAGGCATTGGAGGGTCTTTTGACTCTATTTTGACTCAAATATTTTTTCTTTAAAATATGTAACATGCCCAAATGGGTCTTCAATACATGACAATGACTCAATTGACTTTATGACAAACCTAGAAGCACTCAATGGGTGCTTGATCTAAAAATAATTTTCCCTTGAGCATGAAATCCATGCCTCAAGAATAACAATAATAGTTTGATTTTTATCTTTTCATTAAATACATAAAATCATGATTAAATATGTCATTATGAAGACCGAACCTAGCTGCATATTTTAACACTCCATATTAACTAGGGAGGTATTCATAATCCGTACAAGGTTCTTGGACATTCTCAATCTGAAGAATTCTCATAAGAAGAGTCAGATTGGTAACCCATCTGTTTAGCATCATATCATCCAACATAGTCAAAAGGCCTTGACTAACAACTCTATCTCCCCACAAGATCAAAGCACAATGTTGGCGAGACCAATGCCTTATAGACACCATCATCATTGTCTCTCAAGGTACATACCCCACCCAGGTGTTCACAGGGTATGTCTCCCTAGGACTACTCTTATCTTGGATTCCCTATCCTCAAAGAATATAGGCCCTCTATGAATACTCTTATATTGTATGCCCTACCTCATCCTAAAAGAGTATCAGATGCTAGATGTTTACCCAATCCTCCATTCTTTCTTCCAAAGTGAAGACAAGAATGATGCGACTATCTCTCCTCATGGCCTTCACTAAGACTTACGATTGTTAGTCATGGTCTAGTGCATGACACATGAAGTTAGGAACCATATTTGTCACTCCTTAACCAGGGATGACCAACCCATTCCTAAAAAAGGAATGTGCCCAAGCTCCCTCTTAACTAGGGACTTGTGCAAGCTCCCTCTTAGCTAGGGACTATTTTTTCAACTTCTCACTTGTTCTTCGTTGGAGATCATCGTACCTTGAGCTGCTTGAAGAGCTCATCCTTTCAATGTCATGAATTTCATCTTTACCATTATATAGCCTTCATCTTTTGGGACTTTTTCGTAGGGCATCGACCATCCATCACTTTCCTTCATGAACTATGTCAGTCATGTCATCCTTTTCTTCATTAGAAAGTGGTATTCTAATGCACATCTGGATTTTATTCATACATCTACCTCTTTCAAGTCATGTTTCCTTTAGGATCTTTCATCCATCCACATGAGTGCTAGTTGTAGGTGACATCTAAAGCTCTCTTTCGGTAGCCTTATATCAACCCATCTAGATGTTGTTCAAAAATAAAAAATGAACATAAAATCAAAGTTACCATTTGTGATGGCCCTTCATCATGACATATGCTTGTAGCAACATCAACATTGTGCATATATATTGACACATCTCCAAGATATTCAATGTCAAGGGCCTCCTTTCTTTCCATACTTCATCAGAGTCTTCATACCTTTTCCATGGATATGTCATGGTCAATTCTGCTAGTCATCGAATGTTGATTTCCTTTTCTACATAACCATAATTGCGTCTTTTATGATCTCTTCTTTCTTTCTTCACATATTTCTCCCCATTAAATTCCATCCATACTTCCTTCATATTTGTCAACCACCTCATATTCCATATGAGGACATATTATGTTGATTTCATCTTTTCAAATGTGAATCATGCCTTCATGGATATTTTCAATAGAAGAGATCCATTTCCTTTGATCATAATAATGAGGTAGAGTATTCACCCAAGCTATCTGCAACTATATGATGCCATGAATTAATCTATTAAACATATGAATACATACCTCTTTTCTCCTTTTGGCATCTAGAATTCCTTTGGCAACTTCCTTTCCTTGATTCAGAGTACTTCAACCATCTTGACATGTTGCACTCCTTTGTTACCATATCATTCTTCCACACAATGAACCCCATAAAAGGTGGAATTCTCAGCGAGACACTTGCTTCTTCCAAGAGAGGTGAACCTTATAATGAATATTCCTACGGAGGATCTTGATTATCCTCATCCTGAGAATTCTCCTTCTTAGTGATGATGACGTATGATGAAATCTATGTTAGATGACTTTATTCTACTCATAAGTACTACTTATGCTTTCAATGAGGTTTCCAAGAGCTTCTTCCTTATATATGATGACTGCAACAACCATGTAGAATTTTACTTTAACTATCTTTCAAGCTTTTATAAGGATGTTTCAAACTCTTGCTTTAATCGTATGCCTCTAATGTGATGCCATATCCTAATATGATGCATCCTATCATGCTTTATGCTATGATAGCTATATTTCATGAAAATTGAAAAAGAACATAGTGAGGGAGATTATTTTAGTCATAGTAGAGATCTTTCACTTCCTCCTTTGATTTATTCTTTGCTTCTTCCACTTATTTTGTGACATGGGCTTCTTCCCTTCCTCTTTTGTTGTTGTCCATATCGAGCTTAGGACAATTTATCTTATAGTTCCCATATTCATGACAACAATAACATTGGATTTTCGACATATCCTTTTTCTTTTTATGAGGACCAAATCTTCCAAATTTCCGTTTCCTCCTAGCCATGGCAGAAAACACTTGAACTTGCTCGTTTGATCCTACATCGCTTTTTGCCTTCAACCTGATTTATTCAATATTACATTATGACCAAAGTTCATTGAATGGTGTAGCTTCCTTCTTTCCATAGATTCTTGATCTAAAATTGCCCCATTCCTCTGGTAGTGCATTGAGCACTATGGTGGTCATTTCTTTATCGGATGTTATTTCTCCCAACCCTTGTAGTTGGTATCTTATTTATGATACCCTCATAAAGTATGAGGCTATTCCATCTTCCTTCGATATCTTCACCTTGTAGATTTCTTATCTTACTGATATCACTTCTCCATCAATACTTATGAAGAACAATTCTACTAGCTTCTCGTATATTTCTTTTGATGTCTCCAACTTTGATACATATGGTATGAGGGGATCTTTGATGGATTCTATAAGGATCCTTTTAGCCCTTACTTCCCCTTTCATGTACTTCGCTAGAGATTAAGCTTATTTCTTTGGAGGTTTAGTGATTGAACCCTTAACATGATCAATGAATTCGTTTTCTATGAGGATCAAATCTGTCCTCTTCTTCCATGCAAGAAAGTTTGATGACCCAACCAATTTGTTGCTTTCCTTGAAGTCATTTTGATAGATTTAGATGTGGACATAAAGATACTTACTTGTGAAGATACTCCTTGATGACAATATCTTCAACTTGATGCCTTCTTGATTTTGATGATGATGTTGATAATAGAAGATGTCTTCCTTCAAAAGTGATCCTTCAAAGAGAGGGAGACCACCTTGTTTCTTTGATGATGACAACACCTTTCTCCTTGATGAGATTCCCTTTCTCAAATTCAACTTTAGTAAATTTTTCCTTCAATTAGTTGCAGCTTCTTCGTTGACCTCCTTTTCGACCCCTGCAATTTCTGGTCAATGTAGAAACCCTAGTTTCTACACATATGGGAGAAAGACAAATATTTTACCCCTATTCTTTAGTTGGATAGAGGTTTCTTCTTTTGCAACTTGAATTGCAAGATGGATTTTATTTCACTTGTTTTCGGCCTGCTTAGGTCTCTGTAATAATTTGGCTTCCGCTGCAACAAATGAGCCCTAATCTCCTCGCATGTGTCAACAAGAATAGCCCAAAATAGAGCCAAAATTACTTCAATCCTTTTATCTTTTTGACGATTGATGCTCTTGATGATCTTCTAGTGCTTACAACCTTGAGTGTCCTTCTCCAAGCCGCCTTTCCTTGTCTTTTCACCTTAGCTCTGAAACCATTTTGTGAAATCTAGAGGCAGGAAGTGTAGGTGATTTCTCTTACTTTGTTAAATGTTTTTGATGTATTTTTACTTTATTATATTCTTATTTTTCTTGATTATATTTAGTGTTATTTTCATCAAACAACTACCAAACCATAAAGATCAGAAAAACAAGAGGACACAAGATATAGGTGATCATCCAAGGCCAAAACCTCTCTAACTGAGAGGACAACCCACAATAATTCTTCTCTTCTTATAGAAAGACAATTGATGAATTCCAAGAACTATGATCCTTGACCTAGACCCTCCAATACCAAGTCAAACCTTTCTTGCTTTCCATACACTTATGCAATTTCGATCCCTAGTGGATTCTTCTGCCCAACAAATTCTTCTGCAACTTCGACCTGCCTAACAAATTCTTCTGCAACTTCGACTTGCCCAACAAATTATTCTGGAACTTTGACTTGCCTAGCAAATTCTTCTGGAACTTCGACCCAAAAATTTTCCAACACTTCGATTTTCTTAACAACTCTTCAACACTTCGACTTGCCCAACAAATGTAGAAACCCTAACACGAGAGAGAGAGAAAGAGACCCAAAAACTTCGATCTAGCTCTTATCCTTTTTTTCGTCATTTTCCAGCTTCTATCTTGAGGAAATTGAACTTGAGTGAGTGAGTGTCCAAATGAGGTCAAGTTCCTTCTTATTTATAGGCTTGCAAGTGATACAAATCTCTATCTTTAGGCCGACTTGTCCCTTCATGTAGGCCGACTTGATCTTTGCACCATGATGAGGTCTTGTAGGGTCTTTTGACTCTATTTTGACTCATAAATTTTCTTTACAATATGTAACATGCCCAAATGGGTCTTCAATACATGACAATGACTCAATTTACTTTATGACAAACCTATAAGTACTCAATGGTTGCTAGACCTAAAAGTAAATTTCCCTTGAGAATGAAACCCATGAATCAAGAATAACAATAATAAATTTATTTTTCTCTTTTCATTAAATACAGAAAATCATGATTTCATTTAATTATGAAGACCGAACCTAGTCACATATTTCAACAAATATCACCCTAGATTCACTTACTTTCTCCCAAGGGAGTCCTTAGTTGACCCCATATGCCTAAAAACTAAGTATACAGTTGATTTGTAAACTGTCGTGGATAGTCCACTAGATAGTTCGTCACAACATATTTGATAAAACTATATTTAAAAATTTGAAATCTAAACTATTAGGGTTTATTTCTCTTTAGATTTATAGATCTGTAGATTACAAGTTATTGTGTATGCATGCAAATTAAAATTTATGCATAAAAATAGAGAAAAATGAAATAAAAACACACAAACCATGATTTGACACAAGATATAACTTGGGAATCCCTTTGAGGAGAGAATCCAACGAGAAGGTGAGGTCACCTTGCTCTCTTTCTACTCCTCTAAATAGAAAATGATTGCGAGTACAAAGAAGTATTACCTGTGGCCTATGTGTTACTACAAGTGCACAAATCCTCTTTGTGTGCTCTCTCCCTATCCTTCTTGGCTACTCTACTCATCTACGAAAGAAATGCACTCGAAAAAAATGGAACCCATTTCCCTCCTATTGGCCTGGGTATAACATAGCCCAATAGCCTACTAGTAGTTAGGTTTGATTCCCTCAACTCTTAACTAGAGTTACAATATGGAATATTATAAAGTCTTCTTCATAATAATCACGTTTATAGCCCATTTTCCATGAATAATGGGGGCTAATGCGGCATCCTCTTGAATTAGGGGTGGTGATAACATGAAGATCAACTGCCAAGTGGCATAAATTTTGCATATGGAATCTGATTGAGGTGATTTTTGTGTTGTTGGAAAGGTCTTTATGTGTAGAATATGAAAAAAGGTGCCACACTAATTGAAAAAGTTTTACCCCCAAAAAATGTCATTTGATGCCTAAAAATTCTCCCTGAAGGTTTCAAACCCTAATTTGCCAAACTAGGTCCCACCATAAAAATGGTCCCCTAAGATGATTCTTCAATTTTTCCACTCTAAAAGCATTAGGATGGATGAAAAACAATATAATGTTCCAATATAGATCAATATTCGATCATAAAATCCAAACATTTAACTTATATTTTATTTTTCTAGGGTTAAATTAGGGTTTATAACAGGGATACATACATTTCGATGCATAGCTGGGCTAGACGTCTATGGTAATTATGCATGTGATTAGCTTAGAATTTATCCTATCAATGTATTTTAAATTATTTATTTTATATCCCTTCTAGTGCTAGACATCATGTTTCCTAGGGCTATTACATGCATTTTAATTTTCATATTTAGCTAGTTAACTAAACCGTAGTTTAATTCATTAGTTCAACTCTAGTTTCATTTATTAATCACTTGTTTAAGGGTTGATTTTATTGTTTGTTGTCATTACTTGATTTGTTTCTAGAGTATGTCATCATATTTTATGCAAGTTTTACAATAACCAATAGAACTTTCTTCTTTTCTTGTTCATCAAATTTGTAACCTCATTCCTCACCCTTTTTGGGATAAAGGTTGGTGGTTATGGTGGGAGACCTCTATTTAGAGAACTATTAAGTTCATGAGAGGTTTGGGTCACATGATAGCTTGCAAGCATAGATTGGAGCATCAATATATGAAGCAAAAATTGGAGGAGGTTTGCATTTTCTTGGAGGAGGATCTACATAACACTATTCTTCATGAGAAAGAATGCGGTAGAGTAAAGTTTCCCAGTCTTTGCAAATCTTATGGTTTGTTTGAGGATCCAAGTGAGATTCGAGGTACGTTTGGTGATCATTGTTAGAATATTTTTTCTCCTTACCAATTGTAAATATTAGTTGTGGTTGTTAGGAATGAGTGCTACAAGATGGTCCATCACATTTTAGACGAAGATTTTACAAATGATGAACTTTTTGTAGCCTTTTCTATATGAAGAATGGGAAATCCCTTGGGATAGATGAGTTCTACAAGACTATGTGAGATACTTTGGGATATGATTTCTATTGCCTAGCATTGGAGGCCTTCTTCATAGGTTGTCTAGTGAAGTTACTTAACCAAGGATTAATTAAATTTATTCTAAAGAATGCTACCAAAGACATTATAGGGAGGTGGCATCTTGTGACTTTGTTGAATGTCACCTACAAAATGATGGGCAAGGTGGTGGCTTTGCAAGTGAGCGATGTGGTAAGGAAACTTGTGCACAAGGAGCAAATCAGATTTGTTTTGGGGCATTTTATTCTAGATGCAAGGATCTTAGCATGGGAGGCTATGGAATGGGTTAGGGAGATTAGTTAGTGAGTTCCCTTCTTGAAAATCGACTTCAACAAAGCCTATGATTGGATTGATTGCACATTCATTATCAATATGTTGACTTGTTGGATTGGCATGTATTATTTGGGGATGGTTAACACTATTTTCCCACACCTCTACTTTCATTTTAGTGAATATTGCCTTGCCTCCTCATATTCATGTTCACAAATTCTATTAGGCAAGGGTATGTTAGCTTTTGTAGCATCAGATGTGTTCTAGCCACGAAATTTGGTGGAGAGGCTAGAATATATGAGATCTCCAAAACCCATAAATCATTTATGGAAATTCCACCTAGAGATGACTTAATTAGATTATTAACTAATTTTTAAATGTTTCCTAAGTCTAAACTTAGGAAAACTGGTTAATAAATAAGAATTAATTAAGTCAAGGTGAGAATTCTCTAGAAACTCACACGGATCAATCTAGAAATGATCTGAGCCATCGATTAAGATTTAATCTTGGCCATTGGAGTCCCAACAGAGGATTATAAGAAGTTGATGGACACTTGGAGAAGATACACCAGAAGTTCGATTTCTTGGCAAATCGATTTCCAGAGAGCAACAACTGTTTCCAGAGTGCCAAAGATTGAAGTAGAGACAGTGAGGCTGGAGGAAGATTTCCAGATCCAGCAAGTGCATTTGCAAAGCGGCAGAAGTACCACAGTGAGGCTCATGCAGGGGATGCGCATAAGCCTCTAGAGGGTAGTGCGATTTAGTTGGAGAGAAGATGAGTTTTAGTTCCAGAGGTCGGGAAAGGGTTCCAAGAAGGCCAGAGAGACATTTTCTCAGCCAGTGGCAGACAAGACAGCTACGAGAGCAATTGATTCAGGATGAGTGTGGCAAACGCGCTAGGTTGACAGAGGCTAGCACAAAGGCAGTTTAGACGACTCACTTGGAGCTGTAGTCAGAGCCTAAATTGGCTTGTGGGGTGAGGAAAATTCCTCACTAGAATTTTGCCAGTATTTTTCTCTATAGGATTGCCAGATTCGGCATCCAGATTATTGTACTCAGAATTTCTCACTGTTGCATAATAATAAAACCCTCAACTGTTGCACCATTTTCCCAAGTTGGGTTTTTCTGGGGATATTTTTATTGTGTGTGCTAGAATTTTCTCAGTTTCCAACGTTATTTTCTTCCGCAATTTATTTGTGAAAATTGCAGTAGAGAATTATTTGTTGTTTATATCGGAAAATAATTTGTTAAATTAAACTAACAACTAGATGAATAATTTCCAATTGTTGCAATAGATGAAATTTTCACATGGTATCATGAGTGATCAACCGAGAAGCTCAAAAGCAGAGGAGAGAATTTCGCTGCTCAGAGGGAGTAGCAGGCTGAATATCCTAGAGGCTCATAGTTCATTGACAGACATGCTGAATTACGGGGGCAGAAATTCGATTTTCAGTTGTAGGTTGGCAGAAAAGTCTAGTTGCATGGGATAGTGATTCCAATAGTCAAAGGGAGCAACAACGACTCATATTTTCGAGTTTAGACTTCTATGATCCATAATGTTTAGAAGATAAATTTTTTCAGAGAGATCACATCGAATATTTTTTGGAGCCAACGTTTTGAACCCTCCACCGTGGTTCATCATCACGACAAAGGTGGAGTACCTAATCTAACATTAACAATATATTAGCAGCAACTGGATCCCTGCTCTCCATTCGTAGATTTTGATTTATGTTATGATCATATCTTTTTATTTGTATTATGTTTTTATATTAGGTTTCCTTGAAATATTTAGTTTCCTTTGATTTTCTATTAGTTTTTTAGATCGTTGAAGTTCCTTTATTTGATAATGTTGGAAATTGTAAATTTCTTAATTCCTATTTTTTTATTTTTTTTCTTTGTTTTCATTGTTATATATTTATATATAGAATTGTTAAATTTGTATTACTCATTAATTTTGTTTTTGACTTCTTTTATTTTCTCCATAATTTTAGCGTTTCATCTTTATATTTTATATATTCCTTACTTTCCAATTTTATTTCAATTTATGAGGATGTTTTTGAACGTTTGAATTATCATGTCGTTATTAATTTTATTTTCATTTTACTTGACTTTGTAACGTTTCAAAAAAAATTAATTTTAATTTAATTTTAATTTTTTGACTTTCTAACACACCAATTTGTTTTTCCTTGTTTTCTCTGAAGCATCTTCACCTATATATATATATTGATGATGTTAGATCATGTACTCCACGTTTTCCCTGATGATGAACCACAAAGGAGGGTTCGAAATGTTGGCTCCAAGAAAATATTCGATGTGATCTCTCTGAAAAAGTTCTCTTCTAGACTCATATTTTCGCTAAGCAAATTTCTGGTTGGACACATAGGGTTTTGTTGCAATTTGCAGTAGCAGAATCAACTTCGGGTGGAAGAGAAAAGCACACACTGAGGGGAATTTTCTCTCAGGGGATCTCGAGTCTTAGGGATCTAAATTTTTCCAATTACAAATTGGTCGTTGTTGTGAGAAGGTTTTTCTCATTCCGGAAGGGAGTGTGAGTAGCAGTTCTAGCAACAAAGCATAGGGAAAGAGGGAGATTTTTGAGGTTCATTTCTTCAATTTCTAGAATTTGCAGCTTTCTAGAGATGGTCACATGAGGTTGCCAGAAGAGGCCACGCGAGCTAGCTAGAATGCAGATTTGGGCAGTAGTTTGACTTCTAGTTGTCGGAAATAGGTGTAGGAGGAAGTACGCGTTGTCTAGTTCAAGTTGCGGAATGAAGGGTCCCAACCAGGGACTAGGCTCAAAAGGAGATAGTAAGGCACCAGATACAAGAGGAGTATGAAACACCAATGTGTCGAATGGGTAGGGTCCAACACAGTTGCAACAAGAAGATAAGTCAGATTAGTTCTGGATTGTTGCAGCGGGACCATCACCTTTGCTACAGGAGCCCATAGTATAATAGTAGCAGGTTCAATGTCAACAGACGCAACTAGTCATTCAAATGACAACTGCATAATTAGTTGCAGTCAGTACCCAGGAGACTGTTGCATAACTAGCTGCAGTGACAGACAATGTGAATTGCCCAGTGGTAGTATGCAGGTGCAATTCCAGCCAGGAGATTCCTAGCGCAGAGCTATGCATTCCAATTTCCAATATAGGAGGAAATTGCAAGTTGTCAAGAGGGAGCATAGAGATTTCCCATAGGGAGATCGAGACTTAAAGGAAGTCTAGTTTCAGAGGGAGCATCCCTATGGAAGCTAGTACTTCAGGATCTGGGGAGATTAGACTAATTATTGCAATGGTTGCAACAACATTGTGAAAGCATCAACAAAGGTAGCAACAACAATATGAGTAGATCAGAGCCCTAGAGTTGCAGAGTTTTGGGAAGGATCCTTGAGGTGTCCTCCTCATGGATCATTACCTGGCTACAAGGGCCCACAATATTCAATAGCAGGATGGATTAGTGACAGTTGATGCAATCCGTACCAAAGTGACAGTTGCAGACTAGTAGTAGTCATACGCTAAGGAGTGTAGTGCAGTGTTAACAAGAGAGCAGATTGCTCAATACAAAGTTAGTAGCAATGCATATTTTTCAGTGATAGTGTAGAGGCTGGTAGCAATCAGGACTCAGGAGACATATGCATCATACTGAACACAAATGATTCATTATTTTGGATGCTTCTCAGTCGCAGTAGCAACAAATGAGAGGGGGTTGTAGTAGTTGCAGTAGAAACAAATGCGAAGGAGTTGCAGTGCAGATGCAGTGTTGGCAATAATATGGCAGTGTCAGTAGCAACACAGATGCAACATCAAAGTCACGCAGTGGTTGGTGGGTAGTAGTAGCTAGACATCAATAACGTGACAAGAGATGACACAAAGACAAAGTGTTGTGACAAGACACAATGTTGGCAACAATATGGCAATGTTAGCAGCAACACAGATGTAAGATCAAAGTCACACAGTGGTTGGTGGGCAGTAGTAGCCAAACATCAACAACGTGACAAGATATGACACAAAGACAAAGTGTTGTGACAAGGTGTGCAACACTAGAACACGGTCCTCGTTAAGAGGGAGTGTTAGTTTTTGTAGCATCAGATGTGTTCTAGCCACGCAATTTGGTGGAGAGTCTAGAATACATGAGATCTCCAAAACCCATAAATCGTTTCTCGAAATTCCACTTAGAGATGATTTAATTAGACTATTATTCAAATTTTTAATGTTTCCTAAGTCTAAACTTAAGAAAATTGGTTAATTAATTAGAATTAATTAAGTCAAGATGAGAATTCTCTAGAAACTCACACGGATCAATCCAGAAATGATCTAAGCCATCAATTAAGATTTAATCGGAGTCTCAACAAATGATTATAAGAAGAAGTCTACAGGCAATTGGAAAAGATACACATAAGTTTGATTTCCAGAGAGCAGCAGCAGTGGCTGGAGAGCCATAGATCGAAGCAGAGATAGTGAGAGGCAGAGACAATGAAGCTGGAGGAAGATTTCCAGATCCAGCGAGTGCATTTGCAGAGAGGCAGAAGTACCATAGTGAAGCTGACACAGGGGCTATGCAGAAGCCTCTAGAGGGCAGCTCGATTTAGTTGGAGAGAAGCCAAGTCTCTGTTCCAGAGGTCAGGAAAGGGTTCCAGAAGGCTAGATAGACAATTTCTCAGCCAGTGGCATACATGATGACTACAGGACCAGCTGATTCAAGCTGAGAGTGGAAGACACTGTGCTAGGGTGATGTAGGGCAGCGCAAAGGCGGTTTGGATGACTCAGTTGGAGCTACAGTCAGAGCCCAAATTTGCTTGTGGGGTGAGGAAAATTCCTCACTAGATTTTTTCTAGTATTTTTCTCTGTAGGATTGCCAAATTCAACATCCAAATTATTGTACTCAGAATTTCTCACTGCTCCATAATAATAAAACCCTCAGTTGCTGCCCTGATTTTCCCAAGATGGGTTTTTCCGAGAACAATTGTCCAAAATTAACTATCATTTTTATTGTGCGCTAGAATTTTATTAGTTTCCAACACTAGTTTCTTCCGTAGTTTATTTGTGAAAATTGCAGTAGAGAATTATTTGTTGTTTGTATGGCCAAATAAATTGATAAATTAAATTAACAATTAGAAGAATGATTTCCAGTTGTTGCAATAGATGAAATTTTCATAGGGTACTCCATGGCACCCTACCTTTATGTGTTGACAATTGATGCCCTTTGTTATTCACTTCTACTTGTATAGGGTCGACTAAGGGGTGTTTCTCTACCAAATGGTTCAAACATGGTGAACAACCATTTCAAAAATGACTCTTATATGTGCAACCTTATTATGATTAAGTGATTGGTGCTAGAGATTGTTTGTCACTGTTTTATAAGGCCTTTGAAATTATTGTTAATCATCATAACAATAATTATGCATTGGATGCTCTTGATCAGTCCCTTTGCCTAGATTCATTCTACATGGACTTTTGTTTGCCTTAGCATTATATTGAGATATCTTGGCATCCCAATTGGTGTTGGTCTTTCTCCAATTGATATGTAGGATTGATGTACAGGGAAATTGCAATGTAAGATTTGCTTCCAGTGATACACAAACCTATTGTTTGTTAGAAAATATAATATCGCGGGTAGGATTCTTTAAGCTTCTTATATTTACTACACATTTTGTTGGCTTCCTACTAGCACTTAGAGTCACCAATTGGACAAATGCTTGTGATCCTATTTATGGGTCAAGTATGGCAAGGCTTGGGGCTTACTTATAGTTCCTTGGGATGTTTTTATTATGCCCAAGGATCAGGGGGTTCTTGGTTTGATTGATGTGGCGACTTAAGGGAGTATTTTGGGAGTTAAGTGGATCGTGCAATGTTTGGAGAGGTTTCTCTCCTTGGCAAGTCCTATTGAGGCATACATTACTCTCAACGCATATTGGCATATTTAAGGGATTTTTTGGGCTATGTTATATCGTTTCAATTCGTGGATTTTATATTATAGGTTCCTTCATTCTCAAAAGTATATGGATCATGTGGAAGAAGGTAATTGGTTTGGTGTGGTAGAAAATGTTAGGTAGTCAATTGGATTGGGATTTGGCTAGAAGGTGGATTTGGAGCTAGACGCTGCAAGGAATGTGTTGCTAATTTCCTCACTTTCAAGCACAATGATTAAGCATGAAAAACAATTTTTAATGGAGGGATGCGTGAGATGCCATTCCTCACTCTTAGAAGGATTGCCAATCCCTAGCTCATGAGTATGCTCTTTCTTCGATTGATCGACCCATTATTATGAAGATTGTTGGTCTCATCCCACAAGAGCACCTCCTCAAGATGAGCATAAATATGCTAGGTACCTTTTAGCATGACTAGGAGTGGGATTTTCAATGCCCCTTCGTTCAATATGAATCTCATAAATTGTACTCCATTTTTTACCAATATCATGATCTTAGGCAATTCCTTAATGCTTGGTGGGTGTCATTTGATGCTGAGGGCCAATGAATTCAAAAATTGCATAATGTGTGGTCGATGTGAGTGTCATACAAGCTCTATGTGTTTGTTTGGCTAATGACCTATCAAGGCCTTCCCACCAAGGCACAATTGGTCAAGTGGCCTCTCTAATGGAGTTTCACTTTCTTTTCTTCAAGAGGGAATAGTGAAGCATTTAGTATGGGATTGTCCTTTTGCCCGGTCTTATTGGGAGCATATTTAGTGAAAATAGGAAAACATTTTTCAAGGGACAATACATTGGTGTGCAATGTTACAAGGTGACTTCAAATCTGTAGTTCGATCTTTTCACAATGGTATTTGGCATTGCTTGAGAATTTCAGCTTTGTTTTTGATAATGAGGTTAGCTCTTTCTCTGCCTTTTGTCATATATGGAGACAAATTATGTATACATCATAGTTTTAAAACCTTGCTGATATGAACTAGTAAGCAGTCAAACCAACCAGTTGGACATGCTTGGGTAATGAACTGACACAGAAATGAGACCAGAGGGTCGGTTTGTACTGGTTAGGTACTGAACAGGCCAGTTTGGTACCTAACTAGTAAATCGACCCTAACGGCCTGTTTTGATGCTAACCAACCAGATAGCTTCCTAGAGAGATCTGCATATATCTTGAAGACTTGATTTTTGTTGTTCTGAATACTGATAGATCAGGCCTTGGTTTAAGAATTTCAAATGGCTAAATAAGGTTGTGGTACCGGTAACATTGCTTAAGAATCTAGTTAAAGCTTTTATGTCTAAACTTGGCACTCAAGTATCAAACACTTTAATAAAGGACCTTCAAAATTCGAATATTGATGTCTGTTCAATGATGCATTAAATATATCTTTGAAATGCTCTAAGTGTCATTGAAAATCAGTGTCATGATGTGATCTAGGTTTATTAAAGATTGAAGTTGATTCTAATGGCTATGTTTTGTTGAGAATTAGTGCATGATACGATCACCGTAAAATGATAATTTTGAGTGTTCACTAACTGCTATAATCGTTTAGGTGATGTTTAAGCCCACCAATCATTAATCACTATCATAATCTGATGTGGATTTATTGAAGGTTGAAGTTTATTCTAATGGCTATCTTTTATTGAGAACTAGTGCATGATATGATCACTGTCAATGTCAAATGATAATATTGAGTGTCTGAATGTTCATTATTGAATAATTGTAATAATCATTAAGTTGACATTTAAGCTCATTGATCATTGAACCAGTAATAGTACAATCTTCCTAGCATATAATCCTTTACATTTGATTTTTTTCATGGTGATAAGGACATAGTAGATGTGTAATTTTCATGTGCAAACGTTACTTGTCATAGTTGAGTGCTTTTTACGGTGCAACTAAGCAGTGTTCCACGGGGACGCGTCCCCCAGGGTGGGGTGCACGCACCCCTCGCACCCCACGCAACCGGGACGGGGAGACTCTCGGGGGTGCGTTTCCCCACATCCCCCTTTTGGGGAGACTCGGGGAGACGCAAGGGGGTGCGTTTCCCCAATGTGGGAGACTCGACTCCCCGAAAGGGGTACTTCTGGGCGTCCCCCCCAAAAATGGGGTTCTTCTGGGCGTCCCCCCGAAAATGGGGTTCTTCTGGGCGTCCCCCCTTCATTTTTGTCTAATTACCCTTTATAAACCAAAAAAAAAATAAAGAAAATGAAAATTAATTTATTAAAAAAACATAAAAAATAAAAATAAACTAAATTAACAATTACAAATAAAAAATTACATGAACAAGTTAGGGTTAACTCCACTTTTCAAATTTTCATTCTGCCGCCATTCATTATGCTCTTACCTCAACGCATTTTTTTACTTCCATCTGCTCTCACTACGCCCACGAGAGCTTCAACGCATCCTCACTCTTCTCCACACAACGGCTTGCTGTTAGCACTTAGTAGTCGTTGCCCAACAGGTGTTGGCAAAACAGAATTAGCTAAGGCTCTTGCATCCTATTTATTTAATACCGATGAAGCTCTAGTGAGGATTGACATAAGTGAATACATGGAGAAGCATGTAGTTTCAAGGCTGATTGGAGCACCACCAGGGTATGTGGGTTATGAAGAAGGGGGACAGTTGACTGAGTCTATATGTAGAAGGCCTTATGCAGTTATTCTGTTTGATGAAATTGAGAAGGCACTTACAGATGCCTTCAATATTCTACTTCAGATTTTAGATGACGGAAGGGTCACTGATTCTCAGGGTCGAACTGTAAGCTTCACCAACACTGTCATTATTATGACTTCAAACATTGGTTCTCAGTACATTCTAAGTAGGCTTGATGATGAACCTGGCTCAAAAGAGGAACTGTATGAGAGAATGAAGAACAGGGTTATGGAAGTGGCTCAAACGACATTCTGCCCCGAGTTCATGAATCGCATTGATGAGTATATTGTTTTCCAACCTCTAGACCGTGAACAAATTAAGAGCATTGTAAGATTACAGGTATGTGGTTCATCTATCGTCATTCTTTTAGTGAAAACCAAAGCGAAATAGCAGAGGTTGGTCAAATATATTAGAAGTTAATTTATTTATAACTTTTTGATTTAATCATATAGAAACAACTGTTTGGAATATATGTTAGTTTCAGTTATTATTTTGGTTTTCAATGTAAATTATAGAATGATGATTGATGAATGATAATTGATATGGATCGATGTACATTGTATTTGAATGTTTGAATTTTATTATTGAATCTTATGGTATTGAATCTTGATGAATTAGCATTATTGAACAATGAATATGAACATGAAAATTTCAAAATTATATACATATATATAAATTTATAATATATATAATTAAAAATTATATTATATATACCTCGACGTCTCCCCGTCTCCCCTAAATTTCCCTAAACTTTCAGGGTTCTCCCACACGTCCCCTTTGTGCGTCTCCCCGCACCCGCGTCTCCCCGTCCCGGAGACTTGGTGGAACATTGCAACTAAGTGTTGATGTACTTACACACATGATCAGTTAAGTAAGGATGTACTTACACACATGATCAGTTAAGTAAGATATGCATTGCACTTGCTGCCATTTTGATAAATTCACCCTTACATGGTATATAGATTAACAAATTTTGCATATTTTTTCTCTAATGGGTTGGAATCATGGTTTGAAATCTTAAAAATATATATTTTTATTTATTTAATGTATTTTTTTCAATTTTGGTTCACTGAATCTGGTTTGATCTGGTCTGGTTCGAACCCCGGTTTGATTGGTGGCCTGGTTCAAAACCTGGTTCTGGTTTTTAAAACTATGGTATACAATTGATGGCGAAAAGATTTTTGTTGATCAAGGATGTTAAACTGTTAGACTCTAGTCTCTGTTCAGAGTATATTGTTGTCTTGTTGCTTTAAGAGGATGTGATGTAAATACTACTGTAAGTACCTTTCTGCTTTTTGTTTATCCTTGATGTACATATATTTTAGGAAATATGAGAAGTATTATTCCAAAAAGAAAAAAGAAAAAAAATTGTCCACATTTTTGACAGGGATAACTTTTTTTGGTCTTTTGTTTCTTTGAATTTATATCATAAGCTTCTTGAACAGTTATTTCTTTTTTGGGCAAGAATGTTCATATGGCATTTTTCTTGATATTAAGACTAAATTCAAATTGGAAAAGCTTAAGATCACTGTGGCTGCAAATTTCTGGGCAGTTAGCATTTTGCATGATTTCTTCTAGTCATCTTCTCAGACTGTTGAATATATTATTTGAACAATTAGAAAAGGTGGGTAGATAATAATGGATTCTGTAATCACCCGTTAGATATGGAATTATATTGCAGGGATAAGAACAAATATTGAAATATAATATATATATATTATAAAAAAAGAATAAAGAATTAACGAAGTCAGCGATAAAATTGTGGGATTGGACACAAGTTGCATCCAAAACCAACTAGTTTGGAAGCTCCTTCACAAAATTATCATTAGGAAGCATTACTAAAAGCCCACCCTCATCAAGGTCATTTACAAGGTTTTCATTCATGTCATCCATTATAATTTCAACTGTTTCAGACAAGTTATAATTATCTGTCCTGTCTGTTCTCAGTGCTAAATACAATGTAAAACCAATATACGCTATCAAAGAAGCAATGCCAAGCATTCCGAGGGATACTGTGATTGGTATCGGCAGTGCAGTATTTATGATCCAGTGATATAATCCACTTGTTAAATATAACATGTTTACCAATATAACGAAAATTCCTATGATCCATGTCAATGCTGCAACCTGTATGCAATGAAGCATGTCAGAATAAATTAGTGCCTCATCAGAAAACAGATAATTGACAACAATGAAAATCTCTAATAAAGCAAAGAAAGACAATAGAAAAAACCTGCATATTCTTCATCTTTGAAATCAAATTATTATTAAGGAAATTTTGCACATAAAATACTTAACATTCTACGGTAATTTGTGTTGATATTTTATGATGTCCCCGTTGTAATTTTCATCACACGAATGGAGCTTGCTACTGATCCCTTGGATCTGTTTGGATGGATTGGGGGCAAGGTTACTTGGAAGTGGGAGTGGGGAGCGACATTTACAAAAGCTCCCGGTTTGAGAGCAAATTTTTATATATTTTGATGCATATATGTCAACAAAAGCATGTAGAATGATGAATTAGATATAAAAAGCATAAAAACATGGATATTCTTCATCTTCGAAATCAAATTATTATTAAGAAAATTTTGCACATAAAATACTTAACATTCTACGGTAATTTGTGTTGATATTTTATGATGTCCCCGTTGTAATTTTCATCACACGAATGGAGCTTGCCACTGATCCCTTGGATCTGTTTGGATGGATTGGGGGCAAGGTTACTTGGAAGTGGGAGTGGGGAGCGACATTTACAAAAGCTCCTGGTTTGAGAGCGAATTTTTATATATTTTGATGCATATATGTCAACAAAAGCATGTAGAATGATGAATTAGATATAAAAAGCATAAAAACATGGATAACACAATATAACATCAATCATCTAGAAGTTATAATCTTCATCAACCATATCCACAAGTTACAAGTTCTCAATATATAGCATGTAAGGATGCACATAACCAAAATAGCATTGAGTGTAATCTATCTCTGAACTCAAAATACATCAACAAATAGGCTCTAGATGGCCTCTAGCATCCAAAAAAAGCATGCTACAACAAATAGCTACATATCATCAAAACCATTCCCTCTCTTGGGATCTTTGTCATTAATATCACCCTCTAAGCAATTAACATAAATGATAAGATAGAAAAGAAGTAGCATGTCAAGTCAAGATTTTGTTTGAGTGATGGGTACATTTTTATAGGGTCATGATAGTGGAGTTCGACAACCAATGTCACTAACATGAAGGTACATAGAGGGTTTGGTGCTCTTGATTACATACGAGTCTCATACCCTAGTACATGACAAAATCCAATGGAAATATTGCAATCCCCCCAATCCTGAAATCTTGAAAAACTGATAAGTCTATTGGACTTTGAGTGAGATCTAAAATTTTACTTTCTCCATATGAAATCCAATGAGGTTGGAACTACTCTCAAACATCCCGAGTCATTTCATGGTAATGTTAAAAATTTAAGTAAAAGTGACATTCTCCTTCATCTTTAATTTATGAAAATGAAAGGTAAAGGAGAATGTTACTTTTACTTCAAGAATTTAACATTACCATGAATTGCATATCAAATTGCATATCAATACTAGGGCCATAAGCTTGAATATTAAGTTTCCCTACTAAAAAAATCTTGTTTCTTTGAAAAAAAATTGCATTTGGAATATCTTGGTGACAAAAAAATTGTGAAAAAAGCAAGGAGCGAATTTCAGGAGTGTGCTCCGAGAGCAATTCGAAGGGGGGGGGGGGGGGGGGGGGGGGCACTCCCCTGCAACCCTGATTGAAGGTACACACTCTCTTTCTTTGCCTGGAGATGCTACTTCTTGGTTGAGTGGGTTGGTCTTCTCATACTCTTCTTTGAAGAATATTCATGGTTGATGGCCTTCTCATACTCTTCTTTGGAGAATGTTCATGGTTGATGGTCGTCTCATGGTTGTGTATGCTACTTTCATTCTTTTGGATCACTCTCTTGACATGCGGATGCTTGCTACTTCATGTGTTATATTCTTCTTGGAGCATCCAAGTGAAATTTCATGATGGTGATGTTATATTATTGATGTCACTGGGAGGGAGTGTTCGACATGGTCCTCTTATGTTGAATGTGTTATGAGGAGATACTTGATGTTTGATAGAGGTAGCACCTTTCTTATGTCTCCTTTTCCTATGGTGTTGATGTGGTGTGGTGATACAACTTTCCTCGCTGGGACTATCCTAGGTGATATAACATTGTAATATTAGAAGTCCTCATCTATGGGCGATGTGTTGGGTGATGTTATTGAATGTCCCCACTAATTATTTTTGCTAAGTTCCAAATTTTTGCAATTTTGGTGATGGAGAAAATTTTTGGCATAAAAACTTAGGAAAAAGTGGGTGAGAAGGCACCACTTAATTTTTGAAGAGAAAAGAGGCTACAAACATTAGGAAAATGGAAAATTAATTGGATGGTGGAATGTGGGAGCCACCTCAAGGAGGGAATTTGAACCCCTTGAGGAAATTCGATGGGGAGGAAAGAGACAAGAAGGGAGGTCGAATGGGAGGGCCCACAAGGAGAGAAGGGGACAACAAGGATAAATAGAAGAGAGGAGCATCATTTTGGGGCTTTTGACAATTTGACAACTGAACCATTGTTTGCTTGAGCTGCTTAGCCAAGTCAACTTGTGTTGCTTAGCACAAGGGAATTCCAAGTGGAAATTCTAACTCTTTCTTCGATGAACCACGAGTGTCACCCAAGGAGAGTCACCCAAGGAGAGTCCTTTGATACATATTGGAATTGTTCCAGAGTTGATTGCAGGAGCATCATAGCCAGTCCAGTGTGTGGCCAAGGCACAATAGAGAAATTCACATTGCTTGGGGGGACAACTTCAATGTATGTTGGTTCCGAGAATTCCAGGAGTGATTTGCCTTGATTTTTGCTGGAGGTTTGTAGGGTTGATTTTGGGAGAATACTTTAGGCCGAATTTGTGTCTTCCAGGCACTGCGCAGGGGTTCACTGGTAGAGTTTGCGCAGGGATTGTGGGACAAGGAGAGTGGAGTGATAAGGGCTGGTGAAGAAAAGGGAAATTTGTGGAGGAATTTTACAAGGAGTTTGGAGGTGGATTTGGGGAGTATTCTACATCTTTCTGCAGTGCGTTTAGGAGGGTTTGACTGGGCAACTCACACTATTTGGGGTCTTCGGGATTCTTGGATTCAGGCCAACCCCTTTTTGGGCTTGTTGGGCATGCCGAGAAAAGGCACCAACTAATTTCTTAGAATTTTTTGAGTACTCTATAGGGTTGAAACATCTATTCCTTTCTAGCCAATAGCAATAGAAAACCCAACAGTAGGGCGCAATTCATATGGGGAGATTTATTAGCGCCTTGAGCCATTGTTGACACCTGGGTTTTGCCTCAAGCTTGTAGTAGCAAGCCAATTCCTCTACTCTTATTGTTGTAATCAATTTTACCAATAGTAATACAATGGCTCATAATTTTGCTCATATTTTCAGTGTTTAATGTTTCTGGTGGTGCATTTCTAAATTTTGTAGTTGTAGCTAGTTCATTGCTTTTGTTATTTACTGTATTTTCCTATAGGGAATATTATAGTGGTATCAGAGCATGTCCTTGGACAACTATGCGAGAAAATAGCGGGTGATGCCACCCATATATTTGGGCATAGTGTTCTAGAGAGGTAGAGGCAAGGGAAGAGGAAGAAGACGTTGTAGAGGACTTGACCCCTTTTTAGACATTGAGCTTGATAATGCTAGAGAATGCATTGAGGGTGATGAACAACCAACACAAGGGGGCCAAAATCAGGTTATGGATGAGCTGTTGAGGGTGAACCAGTAGATGTTGAGGTAGGACCAGCTTATGATGGATATGATGCAACAAATGGTGGGCCTACAAGTACAAAATCAACAGGGGCACGATCTCAATGGATATGGGGGTTCTAGGGCTGGAGGAGGAAGCCACACACGAGTGTGCTTATCAGCAACCCCACACTCCTCTGCATGGTCAAGTTAGTCGTCCCACTAAGCCACAATTCGTGGATGAGCCAGAGAGAGAGAGAGAACCAGATCCCATTGTAGATTTGGTGAATTCAGTTGAGATAGGGATTGATGAGTATGAGGGACTAGACCCCGGGATTCAAAGAGTTATGCCCTTTGGGGAATTCATCCACCTTGAGAAAAGGTGTAAGATTGGAGCTAGGACATCTTATAGAGGGAGGCAATTGAGCCAGGAGGTGCAGAAGGTAGTAGGGAAGGTCACACTCCCCAACTATGATGGGTCAGCCAAGAGTTCGGCTAGAGCTTGGGTTCAAAAGTTGGAAACTTATTTCTATGTGAACCCCATGTGGGAGGCTGATGCTATTCGTTTTTCCACCCTACATCTGGAGGGAGATGCACAGGAGTGGTGGCACCATGGCCTGATGACACTTGGACATATCCACATCACCTTTTACTCAGAGTTCACTAGGAGATTGATTGAGAGGTTTGACAAGAATGACCTCAAGCTCCATTTCAAGGAGTTGGCACATTTGAGGCAGACATGCAGTTCTGAGGTGTACATATCAAAGTTCCAGAGATTGGCCATGATGGTCATACACATCTCAGAGGCACGATTGATTATGTTGTTTGTTGAGGGGCTAGTTGATCCACTACGTGGATGGGTGAGGGCTTACAAGCCCGTGTCGTTGGTGGATGCCATCTTTACGACCAGAGTCATGATTCATGTACTGCCCAAGACCAGGGCTCCAATACCCACCAGACCCACTGTTCCCCAGGGGAATAAAGATACCCGATAGTCACAGAGGGAGCTTGGGCGTGGCCAGCTTGATGATGAGACTAGGAGGGACCTTCGAAGGAGGAAGCTATGTTTCATGTGCTAAGAGCCGTGGGCACCTAGGCACAAGTGCACCAAGGGCAAGGCCCATTACATTGAGGTGTACTTAGGCAGTGAGCCGAAGAACGAGATTGAGTAGGACATAGGTGTAGGAGATGGAGGACCACAATCCATGGGAGGAGGACCACCACCACCACCACCACCTCAGGGAGGAGGCCCACTTCTGCCCACTGGAGGGGTTATTGCTTCACTTTGGGGAGTACCGAAGTATTTGACACTATGGATCAGGGGCACAGTGCAGGGACAACATGTGTCAGTGTTGGTGGACAATGGGGCTACCCATAATTTCATTGATGGCCAGATGATGGAGCGAAGAGGCATACACACAGAGGCTTTCCAGGGGTTCTCAATGCTGGTACCAAGGGACAAGACCATGCAGTATACGAGATATGTTCCCAGTCTGACCCTGATCATGGGGAACTACTTAGTGACCGATCATTTCTTCGTAGTTGATGTGCCAGACACCAATGTGGTGATGGGTGTCTAGTGGCTATATTCTCTGGGTAGTGTCACTACTGACTAGAGGAAGTTGGAGATGGAGTTTGTGGCGCTAGATGAGAAGTTGTTTGATCCGTAAACTGTCGTGGATATTCTCACAACATATCTGATAATATTATACTAAAACTCTGAGATTCTACACTATTGCAGTTTTATTTAATTTCTAGATCTATAAAATTAACTGTATTAGTGCATGCATGTAAAGTAAACCAAGCAGAAAAGTAGAGAACGACAAAATTAGCTCATACACATAATACACAAGATATGCTCTCTGGGAAACCCTTTCGGGAGAAAACCCAAAGTTTCGATCTTCCCTACAATTACTGGGGCCGAAGTTTTCTATAATTACAGGACCGAAGTTTCTTTCTGTAGTTGCAGGATCCGAAGTTGTTTTATGGAAGATCGAAACTCTTATTCTTGAAGATCAGTTCTAGAAAGAGACTACGTCAACCGAGAAGTTGACTTAATGGATGGAGAGAGGTTTAGGTCAAGAGTCTTGGTTGTCTCACTGTGCTTTGAATCTATTGAAAGAAGAGTTCTTGACTAGGTTTTTTGTTCTTGACTGGGTTTTTCCCCTACCTAGGGGTTTTGCCCTAACTGTGTGCCGGTGCCCACATCTTGTGTTCCCTTTTTGTTTGTAATCTTCATGGATTGGCATTGGTCTTAATGATAAGAACATAACAAATTGAAAATAGATATAATAAGTAAGACATCATAAAATAACGTCATAATAGAAGAGAAATCAAGTTAAATACATAATGCCCTAGATTTCTCAAAAACTTGGAGGAAAAAGTAACTTCATTAATAAGATATTAGAAAAGGGAAGTTCTAGAAGCTTGGAGAAGATCCAGTGAAGTATTATAAAAGCGATCGATGGCCTTTCCTCGTTCATTCTATTTTGGTGTTCAGATTTTGGCTCAAGGAAGTCAAAGTTCGAAGGTTTCAAGCGAGACTCTCACACTAGTTTCGGTGGACATCATTGCCTTCCTAGCTAGCATTCATCCAATTTCAGTAGACATTATTGCCACCCTAGTTGGCACTGCGGGAAATCATTCAGATTTCCCATTTGATCGTCAATTACAGGTTATTGGGACAATTCTTCTAGAGGTCGAAGTGTTTATCAATTGCCAGATGTTATTTCCCTAGAGGGCCAAGTTGCTTCAGCAATTTCCATTTACTTCAGAAGGTTGAGTTTATATTGTTTTGCCGGAGCATCATTGTGATCAAATCTATCTTGGCAGTGAGGTCAAATTGTTGGTATCTTTTCAGGAGATCAGGGTCCTTTGGAAACTGAAATTATTTCTTTGGCAGGTTGAACCAGCTTCTGTGGAGGCCAAGCTTCTTAGCGTTTATGGAGGCCAAGATCTATCACTGTAACAGGCTGAATTTCTTTTTATTAGTGGAGGCCAAATTCTATACACTTGGCAGATCGAACTTGTCTATTCTGGAGGCTGACAATAAACCACTTCAGGAGGCCGAAATTATTCTATAGCTGGAGTTCGATTTCTGTCAATAACAAGAGAATGAGTTTACCCTTATCAGGCTGAGATCAGTCTTCTTGTAGAGACCGAGTGCACTTCAAATTCGGGCTGAGAGCCTTCTTGCATTTGAGGATGAGATCAGCAATTAATTGGTAGGATGAGAGCATGCTTGTTGAGGGGGGCGAGAGTTTCTCCTTGCTGGAGCCAAGTGCATTTCCATCATATAAGCAGAGTATACCAGACTTGGAGGACAAGATTATATTGCTAACAAATCTGAAGAGGTGAGTTGTCTAGTCTGTTAGTGGAGGCAGAATATCATCATTTGGAGGGGTTGAGCATTCACATTGCAAAGCTAAGTTCAGAGGTTCATTATATCTCTCATTAGAGGCTGTGTTCTGCATTTAAAGGATAGGATATAGACTGCTTGCAGGATTATTGCCATATTTATCATGGAGTGCCGAGATCTTATCATCTACAGTGATCTGACTTGTGATCAAACTGAAGATCATCTTCCTTATTTGTGCCAAGTTCTTATATTGTCCCAGCTGTTGTGCTAAAGTATATTCAGGTTCATGAGTATCATTGCTTGTAATTCTTCCCAGCAAGTAATAGAATCATTATTTGCCTCTCTTACTTATTGCCGTTGCAAGTATTTTAACTTATCATTCAAAGTGTTTGACGGATGTTCTGTGTTCTAACTGTTTGTTAAAAGCCCTCAAAGGAAAATTTTAAATTTCTGTTGGATTATAATAGCATATTTAGCTTTGGTACATTACAAAACATGTGGCAAATATAATTAAATTAAATTAAAAATAAAAACCTAAAACTCTAATGTCATTTGCTTGGGATATGGTGTGCGAAGGCTATCTGGCACAGGATCCATTTACACGGCAGATACTATGCGGATCTGTACTCATATCTGGATCTGAAACACGGATCCGTGGATCCAACATTTAGACCCTGTGGATCCAGTAACATAGCATGTAAACAAACAAAAGTCCAAATAATCACCCTGCTACAAAGTAT
Source organism: Pinus tabuliformis (assembly GCA_031772625.1). Taxonomy (NCBI): domain Eukaryota; kingdom Viridiplantae; phylum Streptophyta; class Pinopsida; order Pinales; family Pinaceae; genus Pinus; species Pinus tabuliformis. The sequence continues at coordinate 651,884,020 of CM062807.1, read as the reverse complement.
CATCTCTAAGACTGTTGATTGAGAAAACAAAAAGAAAAGGAAGATAAGCAATCAACTCCATAGCACAACATGATGGCATGGATGAAAAGTAAGCCATCACTTGTCCACAGAAAAATTCAACAGGAAACAGAGAGACACTACAAGGTGCACACAGAAAACTAACTGAATAGGCAACTGACTATAGTAGGCACAAGTGAAATTATTGCTTCCTATCATCTTAAACACCATATACTGGTAGCAGAACAAAAATGAATTTCGAAATCTGTTATTTGGAAAGACAGTGCTGTGAAAGATAGAGAAAGAAAGCACAAGGAAGAAATGGAAAGGATAAAGGGATCTGACAATGTCGATTGAGCTATTTCAGAACTTTGCTCACCTTCTTCGAATTAGCATGAGGACCCATCTTCACATTGTTGCTTGTAAATTTCAAAAGTGGCAGAAGAGCAAATGGAAGCTCAAAAGAAAGAATCATCTGAAATACTCAAAGTTATTGGTCAGGAGTCAGCCCAACACCACACCAGAATAAAATAGGTTCTGTTTAATAAGGGCAAAATTTGATCAAGATCTTTAGATAAAACAAGAAAAAGAAAGGTAGAATGAGATTGGACACGCCTACCGACGATATGAGAATGAGCTTTCCTGCACCCCTGGAACCTCCAATAAGAGCAGCGATCAAGCTAGGAATTATTGCCACACACCTTGTAAGCATATTCCTAACCCATGGTGTAAAACGTAATTGTAAAAAGCCCTGTAATAAATAAGAAATAATTAGTTATAGTTTCACAAGGTTAACAAGATATTACTTTAACAGCAACAGTCTCTAAAATAAGATCATTTGGCAAAAAGGTAAAAACACTCTGCTAAAATCCATACAATCTATATGAAGAAACCCACACTAGAGTTACCTGAACAGTAAGAAATGAAGCTTGTATAAGTATTAAGCATCCATACCACAAAGAGCTAGATTTCACAAGTTTGATCAATGTCACAAACCTAATACTGAAATCTAATCTCCACTGCCTACCCTAAATAAAAGGTTACATAGATGAATATATATGATTTTAGTGGATGTATCTTATTGTTGCCCTCATAGCTTTATTGGTTATACAGGAACAACCTTAGCCATTTCAAATGATTCTGATGATTGAATTATTGAAAGGGTCATAACTCATGGGAGTAGGTCAGCTAGGTATCAGAATGATAGTTTCTTCCTTCAACTATCACTAAGTTCCCCCCAGCACAAGGGTTTTCTTACTACTTATCATAAGACTAGCCCTCCCGGCATACACCATGCTCATTCATAGCCAGATCCTTTGAAGCATTACTTGTTCATCTTATATGGAGATTTTGATATTGATCCTTAGCATAGATCAATCTAATCACAAACAGTATTCATATTTCTGTTGTTTGTATAATTTTGTTGGTAGGTTGAATGAAACATAAGTTGCAAGCTATGTCACAGGGTTTGCCGAATTTGAACCTTGAGGTTCGAAATTCGGCGAACCCAAAAAAAGATTCAAATTTGTTCAGGTTCGGCGAACCTGATAGTCGAACCTCAAATTCGAACCTCAACGAATTCGAACCTGATAGTCGAACCTCAACAAATTCGAACCTGAAGGCAAACCTAAAGACGAACCTGAAGCCCAATTTTATAATTTATAATTTTTTTTTTGCGGTCCGAGGTTAGATTTCGGGCGGTTTTTGTCAGTTGTTTTAAGGTTTATTAGAAAAACCATGGGCAGCACATGGTTTTCTCTTGTTCCACTTCCCACCAATTAGTTTCCCACGGTGGACACTGGTTTGGCTTTATTTACCATGGTTGTCGATAGATTTTCACAAGCCAATTTCAGTCTGAGTGTACTCGCTCTATTGTGCTCAGTGCTGCCGCTGCATGTTGTATTCTCTGCAATTTCTTGAATTCAATTTCTAGACGCTGCTTGTCCCCGCCGCCCAGAGCGTGAAGTTAATAGTGGTTGTGATTTGTGGCTCGTGGGTGCTCACTACTACTCATATAGTTTTATTGATTGATTTTGATTTTTTATTATTTTATGTCATATATATATATAGTCAAACTTAATGCCGAACCTCATACGAACCTCATCGGAAAATTCGAATTTGAATCGAACTTAATTGTTTCCGAACTTGAATTCAAACCCAAACCATGTGACATAGGTTGCAAGGGTATGTGGATATGGGTATGGGTGCTACATTTTTGAAACAGGGGACAGGGATATGATAGGCATATACGTATAAAATTTTATATTAATGAAAGAAAATACTAAAAACTAAAATAAGAGCAAAAAACATAACTGAAATTGTGTAAAGCAGCGATGCTTAATATTTGTTTTCAACTTTTCAAAATGGATTCATGATCATCATCATTCAAATCATACATTTTTCAACTTTACAATCAAGCATGTACTGTACATCAATTGACAATTTGACATTCATGATGCAGGATTCAGTATTATTCAACGTTGGCAATCATATGACATACAATGACTAGAATAGCATTAAACCTTATCATTCTCATTAATAGATCTTAAATCTTAAGCCAAGTTCATTCCAAAATTTCCTATAGGCATTTCCGAAATTGAAACCTCTTCACTATCTTTGTCCATGAATTCACTGCAAGAAAATTGGCGCCAAAATCTTATTTTTCTGCTTCCTTTCTGGACTGTTTCTCCATAGATAAAATAAAACATAGAGGCCCAACGTAACCTCAACCAAAAGCCCCTGCTCTTTACGGACTTTCACTGATGGGAGGAGTCCCAGTAGGAGGGAGATCACTTAAAATAGATGTGATAGGTATAAGGCACCAAGTGATCAAACTAGAGCTCATTCAAGAGAGAGACTCAATAATGGTTCAAGGCTTCAAAGAAGCAAAATGCTCTCAAAGAAAAAACCTATAAAAGAAGGCACGAGACCTAGGGTTTTGAGATTTTTCAATGGTAATAGGTATTCACAAAGTCAAGGCCCGAGAGAAAAGGCTACTTATGATTTACTTCAACAAGTACCAAGCTCATACAACCTTCAAGGAAGTCCTTAAGTTGAGGGAAAAAGAACTAGGGTTTCCCTTTTGGAGCAACACCTAGGGCAAGAGATTTTATGGATGAAATTTTAGTGGATGCCCACCAAACTTGAAGAATAGGTAGCATACGCTCTAAGCTTGATGTTTAGGCTCCCAAATCACCAAAAAACATCCTAAAATTTCGCTACAAGCCCTAGATTTTTGCCCCAGCCTTAAAAGGACCAATTTTAGTGGAGAAAATTATGGATTGATCACCAATGACTTGACCAGTGCCTTGTCCTTTAGGCATATGGAGTCAAGGATGAAAATTATCCTTTCTAAGGAGGCTAAAATTGATGCCCTAAGTATCAACTTTTAACATTTACCCACTTCAAAAAGAAATGAAGTTTGATGGAGAGATTAAAGATTTCCTCCACGAGGAACATTCAATACATGTTGTATAATGAATTGTATATGCAATACTCAACTAGATAGCCTTTTAAAATTAATTTTCAACAATTAGAGCACAAGATAGCATAAACTAGAAGCGATAATTCCATACATTTAAAAATAGCAAATATTCAACAATAAGCACTTACAAGACAACATGTAGTATATCCATCCATCATCCAAAGAAGTAGCTCGAAAGACAATAAAAGATAACTTCCAAATATCGAAATGCATCTAGTATATCTCCAATAGCCAAGAAGGAACAAGTGTGAAAATCCTCTAAGAGGTTGAATTCCAAGTGTGATGATGATGAGAGACTCAAATGAGCTCTCATCTATTTATACATGTCCAATCAAGTCTAATATTAGCATAAAGCCCCTCTTAGTTGTCAAATGGGTGGCAATAAAACTAAGTGTGGTTATAAGCCAATGCAAAATCATAAAGATAAACTCATAAGAGGGTCGAAATGTTGACGCCATCACTGTGTGGGCCTCTTGGAGGCGTGCATTGAGCTCTCTTTGTGCCAAAGTGAGTCAAGAGGGCTCCAAGTGGACCCCAATTTTGTGTTTGGGGTAGAAAATGGGTCTCACGGGTCTTCTAGTGATAGAATAGCTTGTATTTTCTCCAACATTGAGGGCTCAGAGGATGGTGCTAGCCCTCCCATATCTCCATACTGAGACAAACCTCATCTGGGCCTCTGATCAACTGCCATAACTTGTATATACTGCTAAACTAGTTGGGGGCACACTGGTCCAAGTGCGTCATCTCATGAATAATGTGGGGTGTGTGAAATTTTAATTACTGTCACAGTTAACTGGTTATTATTCACCTATCACTTGATTATTTGTCTTCTGCAATTAATTGCGGCAAACACTGAATAAAACACTACTGCAACTTCATTGGAAAATAAATAACCACAGTAACAAAGAACATTATAGCCCATGCACACAAATAATGAACACCAAACTTTTGGACAAATGTCCTTGGAAAAATCCTGAAGGGAAACCAGTTCTGCATATAAGTATTTTTATTAATTTTGCAACAAAATTGTGATGGAGAAATTACAAATGTTTGTCGTAAATTAGAAAGCCTCCGGAAAATTATTTCTAGCATTTCTGCAAGTCGATCTAGTCGCCTGGAAGCAATTCAGCCTCCCTCTTGCTCCTAATATACTCACACGTGTGGCCCTAGCTCTAGCAAAGTCACACTGCTGAGGAAATAACTCAACCTCCCTCTAGATTTCAACCTCAGCTGGCAATATTGTCTTTCTTGTGCAAATCGATCTCTCTTGCAATCCATCTCTTTGCTCTGACAATTTGTCCTCCTAGAGAAATTCACACTGCTAACTAGGGTAATTCACACCCCTCTCTAGAGAAATTCGCACCACTAGAAAACAGGCCTCTCTCTACAGAAAAATAGATCTCCAAACATCTTTGGAAATCACTGTGATAAATTCCTCCAACAATCCAGTCTCCAAGCATTGTTGATCTCACTCTATTGATGCCCCTACGATGCCTTTGCGCCCTTGCTATCAATGCAACATTGTGTTTCAATGTGTTCACCGAATGCCGCCATTGATTTCCTCTTATAATCTCTCATTGACGAATCAACGACAATGATCAAATCTCAACCAATGGCTAAGATCATCTTGACCCCTTCTCATGACTTTTCTAGAAGTCACTAGAGGAAAATCGATTTACCTCCATTATTTCTGATTAATTAAGCCATTTCCCTCATTAGACTTGGGAAAATTAATGAACTAGCTAATTAATTCTAATCAAAGCCTTTTCTTTAGAATTTTTTTCTGGGTATTGGAGAAAATGTGTTCCTTAGCATCATAGACATCATTTGAGACTAGAACACCTGTTTGAGCTACATAAACTTGTCTCTAAAGAAGATGAAGGTGTTTTGCATAACACCCAACTTGTCTCTAAAGAAGATGAATCTTGCCTTCCCCAAAGCCTTCGCCATTATATATGCTACCTACTCATCTATGGGTATACATTGTAGCTAAACAATCTTGCGCTGCACACAATCCCTGATGAAGTGGTATCCAATGTCTATATGCTTGGACCCGTCGTGAAACACTAGATTCTCTAACAACCTGAGGCAACTCTAATTGTCACAATATATCATCGTCGTCTCAACCCTATGACCAAACAAGGCTACTAGCAGCTTCCAAAGCCATATAGCCTCACATGTAGCCATGCTCGCTGCTGTGTACTCTGCCTCTATAGGACTCAGTGCCACGGACTTATGCTTCCTGTTGTACCAAGAAACAACTCTAATCCCATGCTGAAGAAACACCCTGAAGTGCTTTTCCAATCCACTATGATACTTGCCCAATGTGCATCAATATATCCAACCAATCTGACACCATCACCTCGAGCATACCTAATTCCATACTCAATAGTGCTGCACAAATATCTTGATACATGTTTTGTTGTTGTCCAATGCACTCTAGTCGATTCCACCATGAACTGACTGAGAGAGTATTACTGCATAGGATATATTTGGTCTGGTGTTGACCAAATACATGACAGAGTTTATCAACTTCCTGTACAAGGTGGGGTCTACATCCTTTTCCCTGGATGCATCTATCTTCCTCCAGTTAGTGATCATGGGTGTAGACATGGCTTTGTAATCTTCCATCCCGAATCTCCTTAGTTCTTATGTGGTTTGTTAAAAGATCATAACGACCTATTGAAGCAACTCGATGATAAGGATTTATGTGCCCTAGTCAGTGATGTTTGGGCAGTGGCTCTTATCCATATGATAGTGGTGCTTGGTGTAATATTCCAAATGGAAATATACTGTAGATAACAAAATCAATGAACTAGCTACAACTACTAAATTCAGAAATGCATAACCATACACATTTGAACACGAAAATATGGGCAAAACCTCCGAGTCACTGTATTGGTTCTGATAAATATGAGTACAATAAATGAGATCAGTGGAACCTGGGTTTGCTACAACAAGCTAAGCAAACCCTCAAGTTGGAATTGTGATGCCCAAGTGTTGGAATGACTCCACCAAAAACCTTTGTGCTGACCCAAAAAATTACTGCCACTACTGCTGTAGGTGCATTGAGATTTCGACCCTCAAATCTACTCCAAAAAGTCTGCAAAATTAAATGTAGGCTCTCGACACCAGCTCCAACAAAACTCAAAAATATCTCATGGACCCAAGTGATGGAAATCATCCCGTAGTGAACTGCACCCTCCTCTAGTGATTTCTGCGACTGGCTACTAACTGGAACACTGATTTCGGCCAAAAATACTACCCAAATTTTTTTGAAAAATTAACTCAGGGCTCCTCTCACCAAACCTACAAAAACCCATAAAGGATTTGGTTGAATCCAAAATGCCCCGGTGACCCCCAAGAAATGTGTGTGGCTCCAACTGGCTGGCAAAACGCCCTATAGAAAGAATCTATGCATTTGTCTGCTCTAAATTGATGGCTGGCCCAAAAGATGACTGCTTGTCCTCCTCCACCATGGGCTCAACATGAGTTACGGACTGCCCTTCCACGACTAGCTCACGTCCCTATATGTTTTCTCCATGTTGCTGTAGGTGGCTTTTGTCTAGGGATTCAGTAATGGCTTCGGATACCTCTATGTCTCCTGGCACCTCATCTAGGGACAATACCTGATCAACAGGTGGTTCTATAGGTGTAGGCTCTATTCTCTCCACCAAGGTGTCAACTTGTTCTATCAAAGAGGTCTCCAACAATGGTGACTCCTGCACCACACTAGGTATATCGATGTGCTCCTCACCATATTGTGTGCCCTTAGCATCATGCTCAACCTCCTCCTCAAGTTCCTGATATCTAAAGCCAGGTCTCCACCAGCAAAAGCACCCCTGGTCTCATCCTCTACCTATCCCTATCCTGCCTGAACCTTTTGAGGAGATCTAGTGCCCTGATTTTGTCGACTTTCCCCAAATGGTGTAGATGGTCGTACCCCCACAACCTGCGCACCCCTAGTGACTCCGCTATAAGGATGAGGGTGGATCTCGTCTATCACCTTCCTTAACTGGGCCAACCTCTCATTGTTCCAGCGAATTCCACCTTAGAATTCCTGCATATTGAATCTTCCTTGAGCCATGGGTTGTGTTGTCGCCCGGATTGTACAAGCACCTATGACAACCGCTCAGGACGGGGGCTGTCACTTTGATCCCCACTCGCTCTATTCTACATGTCTCCCAATAGCAGGCTATGGGGGGTAGTCCCTATGGAATGAGGTGAAGGAAAACAAGTTGGAAATCAACTTGTTTGGGAAACACGGATGAGTTTGAAGCCCCAACCAGTTTGTTGCTTTCCTTGCAAAAAGACATTTTGACAGATTCAGATGTGGAAATAAATATACTTACTTGATAGGATGCTCCTTCTTCTTATTACATCCTTGATGTTGATGATGATATAAAGGATTGAAAACTTCTCCTTGATGAAGGTAGTTTTCTTCAAGAATGATCCTTGATCCCACAGGGAGTGAGATGACACTACCTCTTGATCTAGCTTCCTTTGGATGAATAGTCTTCAAAACACTTTAACTTGAGTAGATGTAGGGTTTTGGCCTTCTTTTCTTGATGGTGATTTCAATACTTCTTTGTAGACTTCTTTGATCTAGGGTTATGATGCTTCCTTTGACTTCAACATGATCTTTGCTTTGATGCCTTCCTTGAGATTTGATCCTTGAGTGTCCATTAATAAAATTCCATTCCTTGACTTAGTCACCTTAGCTTCGATACCATGTTGAGAAATCTAGGGCATAGCAATTAACTGATTTCTCTTCTATTAGTAATTTGTTTGTGAGTGATTTTTACTTCTTTAGATTAGGATCTTCTTTTACTTAGGTTATTAGTTTTCTTCTTCATCAAACAGCTACCAATGCATAAACCATAAAGAGAAAAGAGACACAAAATATAGGCTATCATCTAGGGCCAAAACCTCTCACTCTTTGAGAGTAAAACCCGAACAAATTCTTCTTCTTACAGAGATTCCAATTGACGAATACCAAGACCATGACCTAGACCCTTGACCAAAATGACCTCTCCAAGACCAAGTCAACTTTCTGCAATTTAGCCTTCACTTCTCCAACTCATCTCTGAATTTTTCGGCCTCCTTGACCATAGTCTCTGGCCTGCTATAGTAGACTCTTCTTTCTTGCACGTGCGACTGATAAAGGATAAATTTTGTCCCTTACTTCTTCACTTTAACTAGATAGGAGCTCTATGTTAACTCGGCATGAAGCATAGACAACATTCTTGCCTTAACTCAGATTCTCAATTTCTGCAATAGGGCTTTTCTGCAATATGTTTCTGCCCTTACCTTTTCTTGCAAGTGTAACAAATGTTGCCCAGAAACAGACCAGTAATCTCTTCGATCTTCCCTTCTTTCCTTCGCTTGGATGTAGGGCTGCTATTTTCTCTTAGATCGAACTATTTCGCACCTTTCTCACTTGGATTATCTTCACCAAAATATTGTCTTCAAATGTGGATTGAGCTTCATATTTATAGTGATCTGCTCATGAATATAAGACGACTTGACTTGTAGACTAGGCCGACATGCCTTTTGGAGATCATCTGGATGCCCACTTCTTGGAGGAGCTTGAGCTTGGTCTTGGAGGGTCTCTTTGACTCTTTTAATGACTTACATATATTCTAACATGCCCAAGAAGGGTCCTTCATACATGACAGACTTAAATTGACTTTTATGAATAGATGACAAATCCTAAAGACTCACAATGGGAGTTGTTGACCATTACATGTCAACGACCCATAGCAGTACACCCCCTTTTTCGCAAAAGGGATAGCGCCTGATCCATGTGTCCGTGTCGTCCAGCTATCATCATCAACTTGATTATCATGTTATAATGTAAACCCATTTTGCATATATGTAATGTAAATAATCTCAACAAATCTGTGTCATGTATGTAATTGCCTAGGTAAACCTATTTTTCTGGTAACGATCTACACTCCGGGAGGTTTTTTGTCTCACCGATCCATTCTCGGATGGTCAGCAAAGTTTTCCTTTAGCCTTACCCCAAAGCTGAAATGAATTTTGTCACCAGGATCTTAGGCTAGTCCTAGTGTTATAGATCGAGTCTGTGTAAAAGTGATTTGGGAATAATCCTAACTATTTGGTTAGGTTATTTTATTACAAGTTGCTTAGTCTGTTGGATTATATTTGTGTCGCAGAAATGGGTAGTCTGTGAGGGTCTTTTTCATATGGGTTTCCCCCTTGTGATGTAAAAAATGTAAAAAATCATTATGTAAAGTGTCATGAGGGTTAGAAAAATAATTTATCCCCTCATAGGTCCTAGGTAAATTTAAATTTTCCAGAGGTAAAATTCGTGGATCCTTTAAAAAATTAAATCTTAATAGGTCCAGGGACTAAGGTTAATTGATTATTTTGCTAAATTTTATGCCTTGGGTCCTTGGGGTTAGGTCAAAGTCAAAATTTTGAGGAAATTAATGCAAAATTTTAATTTTTTAATTTATTAAAATGCATTTAATTGAAAAATTCGAAATTTCCTCAATATTTAAAATTTCGATGGATAAAATTAAAAGAAAATTTGATCCTCATCAATGGTCGAGATCACTTTGACAAGGATCACTCGAACTAGCCGTTGGAAGGTTTATCTTTAAATAGGAGGTCATTTGTTAGTTGAGATAATTCGATCTTGGAGTCGTGTGCTAAGTGAAAGCTCTCTTATAATCTTTTCTTATGAACAATAAAGGAAGACTTTGGGGTTAATTTCTGTTGGTGTTACTTTTCGTGGAAATGCTGTAAGATGCGTTATTTTCATGCATAGATCTCCTTTTAGCCATTGATGATAACTTTATGAAGAGTGATTTAAGCACAGGTATCTTGTTTAATCACTGGGGTTTGAATGGTAATTTAAGTTCTGAATATAATGGCAGGTATCTCTATTAAATCTGAATTTTATTATCATTTTCTCGCTCTATGTTAATGGTTGAATTGAGTTGTGCAGGGAATTCTTGATTTTTAGGTCATCGGGCGTTCAGGGAAGTTTTCAGTTGGACCAACCAACTCTCGATTAGTATTTTCTGAAGAGCCCAACTTGATTGAATCCTGGGCTTATCATAAGAAGTTTCATTGTTGATGCATGAAGGGTTTTGAGCGAAGCACCTCCGTTTAAATTTAAAATTTCAAAAAAAATTATGTGCCAAATTGATAAATCTGGATTTTAAGAGCCTCACGTTATCAAATTTGGGAGCAGAGTTGGAGTCACACTCGCCAGATCTGGTAGATCTACTACTCTTGTGCATAGATCTGTAAAAAAAAAAAAAAAAAATTCTGACTTAGGGTTTCTGCGATTTCATTTTTTTTGGTATGTTGGGATTCTAGTTCTTTGTATTTTCAGGAACAGGTTGCAGATCTGAAGGTGAAGTTTGATTTTGAAGCCAGATCTAGGCCCTAGAGGGTAAGATCTCGCCTCAGAACCGTCTCTTGCAAAGGGTTTTAAATTTTTTTATCTCGAGACGATTTTACAGGGGTTTCAAGTAATAAATCTAAAGCAGAACATATAAATTTTATTCAAGAAATCTCTGGAAAATTTTTAAGGGTTTATTGGGCTGCTATTTTCTTTTCCTATCCGCTGCCTGGGATCTTCAATTTTTTCTGATGCCTGAAAAATTTCGAAATTTTTGCTCACAGCCTTTTGTTGTTGCCTGCAGAACCCTGCCTACAGCTTCCTCATTGCTCCATCCAAAATGCAGCTCCATCTCGTCCCTTTCACGTCGTATCTTCTGCCTTCATCGCAGCAAGACCTCCTTCAATCCTTACGTTGTCCCTCATTCCACGTCCAATCTACCTGAAGGAATGCCCAAACCTGCGCTCCTCATTTTCCTTTTTCCGCGTGAGCTTATCCCTCCTTCGTCCCTCCTCATCAACGCAGCTCCAACTCTGCCATTCCCTCTCTATCTGCGTCTTCACTCCACGCTATCCATCAAGCTGCCATCTACGCTGCTATCCGACCTGCGTTTCTCCCAAACGCTGCCTCGGCCCTACAGCTTTCTGATCCCTTCTTGCTGCTATCCAAACCCTCTCCACGCTGCTCCATTCTCATGTTTCTCTCTCCCACGCGTTGTTCCTATTAGCTCTGCTATATACATTGATCCTCGGAGGTTGAAGGCAAGCTAGATCCTCGGTTATGCTCAGGGAAAGACCTATAATAGCTGTCCTCCTCTCCTATTCTTTTCCCCTTGCCCTCCTATGATCTCTATTTCTCCTGCTTCTCAGTTTAAAAAAAAGCATAGTAGAAGGCCCTCGCTCCTAAGCTCGAACCCTCATATCATCGTAACCAAGTGATCTTGCACCTTCATCGCCATAGCCACCGTTTAATCGCAGCCGTTGATCGCACCCATCGCGTGATCTAACAGTCCCCGCCGCATTCAAAGAACCACCCGCACGTTTATTTCCTCCACCGTCGATCGCATCCACCGTCAAATCCAACGGTGATCGCTCGTCGCTTACCACGTAACTTGCCTGTCTGTTTCCGCCGTCCGATCATTCACCAAAGCGATCGGACGGTAGTCGCTCCTCCTTACCCCGCGAACCGCCCGCGCGTTAGCCAGCGGGGAAAGTGGTTTGCCCCCGGTCCCATCCGCCATGCGTCGCAGTTCTACTGGATCGCAAGCCCATGTACGAATACTGCCCGACCCCGTAAGCGATGCGGGGATACCGTTTACCACCCGCTTGTACCTTCCCCACTCGCTATCGCTCGTGCACCTTTGCCGTCCAATAGCCGTTAGATCTGCCCGCCCACGATCCGACGGCTCGCGTTGGTTTGACCCGCTTCTGCCCGATTCTTCCCGTCGATAGATCTTCGTCGTCCATTCGAGATCTAACGGCCTGCGACCGTCTTCCGCCTCGCCTTCCCAATAACCCCTGTCGTGCTGTCTTTGTCGTTGATCGGTGTAATCCGACGGTCCGCATCATTCCTCCGTTCACCCTGTCCACCTGCCATGGAGTCCACACTCCTTTGACTGTTTTGTACTCCCGAGGACAACAGTGGTCAACTACCTGTACTCGGCGCAATTAATCCTCGACCACTGCATTCAAGAAGCGGAATGGCCAAGCGAAAAAAGGACCAGCCTCAAGCAGTTAAAGCATTTATCAAGTTATGGAGCCTGTTTCATGTCACACTCCACCTATTCAGGAAGGACGGTCGAGCAGCAGAAAGATCAAATCCATTCATTGTAGCAGGCAGACTACACCAAAGACTCCATCAGAGAGTTAAGGTGGTTGGTGGTCGATTATGACCCCTCCACGCATAGCACATCAGAATATCTTTGTAAACAAACTCTATATATACCCAACAAACAGATGTAATCAGGGTTGATGGTTGTAGTTTTGATGTAAGGTTCAACTTCTGGAGACTGTAACTATTGTGATACCTGCACCGTCTGGTCTTCATTTTCAACTAATACAAGCTTATTTTGTTGTTAATTGCTCACTTTCCACTTCTTCTCTGTTCCAGGTTGTGCCTGTTATGTATTTTTCATGTGCTCTTGATGTTTAGCATTAGAGGGGCTGTCATCCCACCTCTGTGTTAAAATCTAGTATGTATCATTGAATATGCTATGCAGGTTTCTGTTCACTTAGTGCCAGAGAGTTGTCATCCTGTATGTGCATTAGGAAATAGATTTGCAGACCTCTTTATTGGTTGCAGCCGGCCATCACAGGGTCCTGTGCATCTGTTGGTGTGGTCAGTATTCTCCATGTTCACCTAATCCTCAAACTGTGAGCAATTGGTGGTCTAAAGCCTTGTAGTCTGGGGGTGTTCACCCATGTCTGGGGTTAAGCATAGTAGAAGTGGTTATCTGGCTTGAATATGCATCATCCCTTCCACTCATCCACCTATTTCCAACATTTTTGTTGAGTTTGTAATGTTCCCGAGCATCTCTGAGATACAACCTAGGAAATAGATTTGCAGACCTCTTTATTGGTTGCAGCCGACCATCACAGGGTCCTGTGCATCTGTTGGTGTGGTCAGTATTCTCCATGTTCACCTAATCCTCAAACTGTGAGCAATTGGTGGTCTAAAGCCTTGTAGTCTGGGGGTGTTCACCCATGTCTGGGGTTAAGCATAGTAGAAGTGGTTATCTGGCTTGAATATGCATCATCCCTTCCACTCATCCACCTATTTCCAACATTTTTGTTGAGTTTGTAATGTTCCCGAGCATCTCTGAGATACAACCTAGGAGAGTTTCTTGGGGTGATAATTGTTCCTAACCTACAAAAGAAAACCCCACCTACAGACCCCTCTCTTCATCTGTGTAGTTCATCTCCCTTCCATCACTCCATCTCTGCTCTCGATTATCCCTGTCCGTGCTTCCCTCTACGTATTCACCTCTCCAAACCCTCGCAGCCTTCTTTGCTGTCGAGCTCCTTTCCGCTATCAGAACCTGCAAACACAACAACAAACACAATTCGATTTTCTTTTTTATTTTACCTTCGCTTATATGAATGCACGTCCGTTAGGTTAGGTTTTTATTAGTTGATTTTCGTTTTACATTTAGGTTTGTATATTCATTAAAAAGTCAGTTTTTAGAATGTATTTTTATTTTTCATTTTTATTTTTTTTAAATTCGATTTTCTTATTTTTTTATTTATGGTTTTGATTTTATTATGATCTAAAATCTAAAAAAATTAAAAAAAAATAAAAATTTTAAAAAAAATCCAAAAACATCAAAAAATTCTAAAAAATTAAAAAAAAAAAACTTTAAATCTTAAATCTAATTTTGGTGGCTAGAGAAATAATTTAAAGGGATTTGCGCTTTAAAGTTAAAAATTTTAAATGTGGCCTATGGCCCATTAAATTTTTATTTTTAAGCCCTTTGATTCATTTTTCTGTCAAAAGATTTTAATTTCTTCAGTTACCATCAAAAATTATTGCCTAAGGAATAATTAAAAAAAATTAACCTAAAGTTCCTTAGTGTCATTTGGTCATAAAATGCATTTTTTATGATGGTCAAAGTGCGATAAATGTTTTAAGTTATATTGATTGTTGGAGAAAACTAATTGAATCTAGATCTTGGTCATTAACGATAATCGTCTTAAATCTGGAATATCTTGCGTGATACAGTGTTGGGCGTTTTTGTGGATTATTTATGATTGTCACTTTTCGTCACATATTGAAAATCGTTCTGGATAACTTGTTTTATTGATGGTTAATTCAAATATCGAAGGCACTGGTTTATAATTGTTTCTATCTTGTGGTCGTGTCTTGGTTACATTAGCATTTAATCTATCAATCTGATTTCATCGTATAGATTCATCAAATTGTCCATCATTAAAATCTCCTAGACCCCATGATCCATAGGCTTCCTCATCCATTTACCTTAGGGACTACCCCCCTTGACTTGTCTAGGAGAGAGTCTAAACGGAGTGAGTAAGAATCAAGAGTGACAACGCTTTACTCTGAGCATTGTCGCGGTGCCTAAACACTTTGCGCGACAACAGAAGTCATCACTAAAATAAAATTCCTTGCTCATAAAACCCATGAGACAAGCATTACAATAATAATTTTATTTTTCTTCGTTTCATCAATTACATAAAATCACAATTACACATGTCATTATGAAGACCGAACCTAGTTACACTTTTCAACAAGATCGTTGTTGCATTTGCAAATATCATAATTTCTTGTTGAGCATATTGTTTCTTGCAAGTTATCTCTAAAGGCGCTGGTCTAATCATAGTTTGTCTTGCAGGATATCTTGTTAGTTTCATTGAATCTATCTTGTTAATGTTTATATGCTCATAAACATTTATAATTGTTAAATCAGATCTCTAATTATCTTCAAGTTATATTGAATGGTAATTGCCTTACTAACCATCTCCTAGGACTTATTATCTCTAACAAGTTTTCCTTGAGATATCATCTTTAGCGATCACCCCCTTTAGCTTAGCCAGGAGAGAGCTTAAACGGAGAGAGTTGGGAACAGGTGACAGCTCCTTCTCTAAGTGTTTTGCCTTAAGGCCACACCTAGTGGGAATAGGGACTTTTCCCACACTAATCTAGGTGTGCATCCTAGGCGAACATAGCCCAAATAACAAGTATTAGATGTTAATGAATAGATAAATAATAGTAAGATAAAACTGACCATGCTTAAGAAAAGCCCTATTCAAATAGGTTCTCTGAATAAAGGTTTGGCCCACAAAACTATCATATCCAGAAGATCCTATAGTTGAAAAATGCTTAAAGATTTCTTAGTCACTTATTTCTAAAAAACCTCTGTTATAAATAAGGGTATTGATCACTATCAACCCAGCTGTGATTCCACATGAAAACCAGATACAACCAATCATATATACAACTATAACTATGACTAAATCCTAACCTTGTTATCTCCCTACATAAAAAGTTTAACTGTGCTCACAGAATTAGATCTTATTATGCACCTGCAAAAATTATTTAACTGCACTTACAGCATTAGGCATACAGAATATATAGCTAGTACTGTTCCTTCAACAAAAGCATGGAGAAAACAATAATCACTTCTAACTTATAATTCTACACTACTAAACCCTGCAGTGGAGTGCCTATGGAAAATGAACGGCAGCAATTCAATAGTATATGCTTCACTTCGATGAAAGCTTCAGGGCTGTTTCAGTCAAATACAAATTGTTATTTAGTTCAAAGTGCAAATTAACTCGAATTTGCAATCTGGGGACAGTAATAAGGTTATTCTAGAACCAGTGGAAATTTAGATGTGTTTATGCAGGTTTTGATGATAAAGGCTATAAACTGCTGTTCCATTTTCTATGCATATACATCAAATTTAAATCAGACTACAAGGTCATGAATTTAGCAAGGTGAAAACGAACTGAGATAGACAATCATACCAAATAAGAAAGCCATATAGGAAAATAAAGGTCATGTATATTCGTGGTGTGTCCCTACTTTTCAAAATCCTTTCGTAAGACCTAATGAAACATATATCGTGTTAGCTTTAGTAACTATAACTTGCTACAATTAGATGTATTAGTTTCATTTATTTTAATATTTTTACTATATCTTAGTATTTACAAAGAATTGATTGTCTATCCTATCTTAGAATGAGTTAAGTGATAGTATATATTACATTTAAACAATAATTGAACAAGAAAACAAAAAGATTACCACCAATTAGGTTGGCATGGCCAAACATAATCCAACTGAAATATATGGTCTAAAATAACAGAATGTACATACTGATCCATAAATATATCCATAATACACAGGTCATAGAAAGAAAAAACTAATAATAAATAAAGTAATATTTATAGTGTAGAAAGTTAACTGCAGAAGACATCAAATAAATAACGTGAACATTTTGGGGGTTATATCATTTCTGCATGGGAGTATATTTCTCACTAATCTACCTCCACCAGTGAGATAATTTCAGCATAGTAAATGTCTTACCATTTCTTTATAATTATTGTTACAGAACATAATTTGTAAATGCATATCAAAAATTTAAATATTTTGGTAGGTCCTATTTTCATTCAAAGAAAGCTTATTTTGTATCAAAATGTGAAGTCTCTACCTCAAGGGAAGGAACAGTAAAAGCACTGTACCTGCATCACAAACTGGCCAGCATAGGTCCCTGTTATTGTTGAACTTTGACCAGAAGCTAGCAAAGCAATAGAAAACAGTGTTGAACTCCAATTTCCCAGGACATGCTGCCAAAACAAAGTTTAGGATTAAACCAAGGCAAGGCCATAGTCAAGATCTTTAGAATATTGCTAGGTATTTGGACAACCAGAAACAAAGGATGTAAAAGATGTGATAGATAGGTATAATCCGATTAGTCACGAAACTAATCAGTTTACCATAAGCATTGTTTCTTATTTTATTGTCATTGAGAGACTCCAACATAAAATGATACCAAGAAACACACTATAAAAACCATTTCATCGCAACCACCAGTTTACATATGTATTTTAACCAGAATGATGTGTCAGAACATATATAAGGATTCCCTGATGCAATGGAAGAGCAATATGCTCATAATATTGTGCATATTATAAAAAAGGTTCCCATCTATGCACGCTCATATTTCATACAATGCTATTCCGAAACGAAGTCTGCGTAAGGAAACTTAGAAGTCAGCAATTATCCAATGATCGGGACTTCCTCTAAACCACCTAAGATGGTAACCAAAGTATCAACAGACTGAACTACTAAACTTTTGTCCAGTATTTTGCATAGTTTGCCTCATCAATTCATGTTGAACTTCATGTTACATGCTCAAATATACCTAGCATGGAACTAGGCCCCATTGCCCAATGCATAGGGCCCCAATAAAAAAATTTGAAGATCAGAAGTCCAGCAGGGAAAATCTTGCCCCTTTTTTTCTCTCTTCTTATATATTCTTCTATGCAAATTTCGTACCCGTGCGGAGGAATTGTATAAAATGACACTAGAATGATGAATTGATGTAATAGGATTAGACCCTGGGGAGCTGGTTAGTAAAAACGTCCTTCTTGAGTGTTTTTTTCAGTTAATTAATTATTCTCATTTTTTAACGATGAATAACTAATTGAGTTTTTTCACTAATTGAGTCTTAGAGACATGACCATTCATGAAAGGGCACCTGCTTAGGGTATATAAGCAAGCCCTCATTCTCATTTGTAATCATCTCATATCTTACATCAATTCAATATACAGTTACATGTCTTACAATGGACATTTATGTCTTTGAAGTATTTTAAAGATTTCCGTTGTGTATATGACTTTTGGTCGTTACATTGGTATCAGAGCCATGTCTGATCCGGCCTTTGGCCATCAAACTTCGTCAACATTGTTGCCATCAAGATTCAATCATTTCACTACATAGTGGGAGCTTCTCCATTTTGCCAATTTTGCTACTAGGCCTTTGGCCATATTTAAAAGAAAAAAATCAATATTACAAACAAAAAATATTATATAAAGGAAAAAATTAAAAAGGGAAAATAAAATTCAAAATATATATATATATATATATTAAAAGAATTTATATAAAGAAACAAAAAGAGTATAAAATAGATATATATATATATGAAGAAAAAAATCGAACCGCAAAAGAAAGTTATATATATATATATATATATATATATATATATATAATTACAAATAAAAACAAAGTTAAAAAATTATAAATATTAATCAAACCCAACAAAAAACTACTACAACTTACCTGCAGAGCCCAATTCCACGCCACTGTCGGCTTGCAATAGCACCGTCGCTACTGCTCGCACAGTGCAGCCCACAACACAGGTGTCGAACCACCGTCTATTAAGTCGTGGACCAACTGTTGCCACCATTGCAACCCCCCTGTTGCCGCTTCATATTTCTTCCGCTACAAATTCAAACAACACAACCGTCGGACCACCATCACCACACAATCACGAACACTCCACCGTGAGAAGCTGTCAGTCTGGGCAATGTTGGCCACGCCAACAACAAACGATAAATTTGTTGTTCGGGCCACCTTCTGTTAGTAAGGTCGCCAAGCTATTCAGTTCCCTCACGCCTCCCACAAACGCTCTGTAGTCATCAGCATTCCTCCAACCCATCTGGCTTCCCTACCGCCTCGCTGACCTCACTCCCACTGACCAAATCCTGCATCCCGCAACTATGACCCAACGCCAGATCTATTGCAATTCCATGGTCTCCTTCCTACCGACACGCCAATGACCAACCATCATGTCCCCCCGTAACTCATGTTATTCCTCAAGACAACAATGCTCACGACTATTTTTTCTTACCCCTAATTATTAATTAAATCCATTAAGTTATATACCTATATTAAGTATAATAGTTATATAATTTAATTAGAGCTATATATATATAAGAGTACATTATACATTTGTTTATATATATGAAAAACGAGGGTGACATTAAAAAGCTTATATATAAAAGAATTATTATTTTACTTTTAAAACCCTAAGCTCATTTCAATAAAACAAGATGGAGCCAATTTCTGAAGCAAAAGGAGAAGATCATAATCCAAGACTTAAGGGAGGGAAATTTTCCTATAAAGGACTTTCAATTGTAGATTGTAGCTTAATTATATTAAAAGGGAATACCCAAAGAAAGGAGATTAATATCGCTATCAAGACAAGTGTCGAGGAAAATTGTGTCAATGTTAATTTGGCGAATACACTATTAATTCTAGAGCCAAATATAGGCGAACGAGGTGGTCTTTTTGGTAGAAAAGAATAAGAAATTAATGATTTACAAGTGACAATTGATCATTATGAGTACATATCTCAATTTTGTGTCGTAACTATGCTTGACAAAGAGGTTGACGTAATACTCGGTCGACCTTGGTTCAAGGAATTAGGTACGTTCATTCCAAACACACAAAACAAATTCTTGATATTCCCTTACAAGGAGAAGATGGTCACATTCCAAGACATGACAACGAAATCAAAACTGAAATGTGTTCAACAAAAGACTTTAAGAATATTTCAAAGTCGTGCTACAAGAGAATTAAGAAACAATATCAAAGAAACAGAAGGAGCTTGAAGAAGTCATATCCAATAAAAGTGAAGAAATTCATAAACTTCAAAACCACAATGAAAAATTAATTTCACAAGTCAAGAAATCTAAAAGTCTAAGAAGCAGAGACCAAAACAAGAAAAAGAAAGTTCCGACCAGAAGTTCAACGAAAGTCTATCAGAGAAGGAAGAGGAAAATTTAGGTTTAAAGAACTTTAGTAAAAAATTCTTAGAACAAATCAAAAGTATTAAAGATAAAGAGAAGGAAACTAATGACAAAGTCAACGATTCAGAAAGTGACGAACTTTCACGTCTAAAGAATCAAAACCAAATCTTACTTACGCAAATAAAGAAGCTTAAAAGTGACAAGAAATCACTAAATGACAAGTTAGAACAACTTCAAGAAGTAGTATTTAAGTCTCCAGACATTTTAGTCCAAGTTGAAGATAAAAAAAATAGATACCGGACCAGTCAAAATCGTAACTCAAGCAGAGGATAAAACTACTAAAGTGAAGGCATATGCAGAACTTGAAGTTCAAACAACGGACATTCCAAATGATGATTTAGTATCCAACTCAGCTACAACAACGTCTGAAGGTAATCAGAAAACAACCACTAACATGATAAGGGAAAGTCCAACCAGAAGAACTATTTATCGACATCTGAATCACAAGAGCAGACTTTCCAATCAATCTACGTACTAGTATCACTCAGAACATAAACGACAAATTTATGTTCCCAAGAATACTGAAGTTTGCAGAATCCAGTCCTACAATAACTATTCATCACAAATTTTCAGAGATTAGAAGATTCCACAGAAGATTAATCTAGGATGGTCTAATCCATTCTCAGTACAACAATTTTGTCTATCACTCAGAGCATCATATCATCTTGTATCAACGAAGATGAAAGTTCAGAGACGAGAAGATATTCTCAGTCAAAGCTTCTTGAAGATAGAGGGATTGTTATGAATAAAATTCATATTAAAATTATAAATATAAATATAAATATAATAATAATAAACAATAAATAATTAACTAATGTTTAGTTAGTTAGTAATGAAGAGGCATGTCTTAGAGACATGACCATTCATGAAAGGGCACCTGCCTAGGGTATATAAGTAGGCCCTCATTCTCATTTGCAATCATCTCATATCTTACTTCAATAATTCAATTCAATATATAATATTCAATATACAGTTACATGTCTTACAATGGACATTTACGTCTTTGAAGTATTTTAAAGATTTCCGCTGCGTATACGACTTTTGGTCATTACACACAAATCGACTTTGGCCACAAAACCCCAGTTGCAAAATTTAAAAATAATTTTGCTTTTGTAAAAAGAAGAAACTCGTTGCAAACCCTAGTGATCTTGAATCTTTCTCTCAAAGTTAGCTAGAAAGCTCCAGTACCATGTTAAATCTTTGAATGCCAACCCTGATTTATTTTCTCACAACAATTATTTATTCCCAACAATTTATTTAACTAACCAAATAAATTTTTGACTGACGAAAAATAAAATCATTGGTATTTTAACTTCTAGAAATTATATACAGCAAAAAAATAAGAATTAGGAGAGATCAATCACATATTGCAACAGATAAATACCTACAACAATTCTTTGCCATTCATTAATTTGGAAAATCAATATTTTCAACCCACAAAGAATTACAAGGAAAAATACATTTACCAGAACCTATAACTTAGCTCCCCACTGGATGAATCCAGCCTCTTGGAAATCGACCTCTGGAGGAACTCAACCTGGAGAATTTTGGCCCAACAATTTACTAGTGAATCAGCCTCACACCTCCCTTCGAGTTACCACTGTGCCTTAGGAAATTTAGCCCTCACAATTCGGCTTCTCCAATCAAATCGACCTCTCTCTCTCTTCAACAACTCGGCCCTACAAGCTCCAATAATTCAGCCTCCTGCATACGCCTTCAAATCCTTTTGTACTCTTCCTCCTCTACGCTTCAGTCTATTGAGCCACTCACACTAGAGAAAATCACTTTCTCTTTTTATGTCTCCTCTCTTGTTTCTTCAACTCTTCCTTAGGATTCTTTTTATAATCTTTATTAAACCCCTATGTTACACGGGTTCCCAAACCCAGGGATGGGGTTTTCAAACCCATCCCGGGTTCTCATCCCCAAGTACCAGATTCAGGTACGGGTGCTTCTGAGAAGAACCCATAAGAATTAGGTTCTTCTATGAAGAACTGGGTTCTCATTAAAAAAAATTGGGTTCTTTTGTCTTGACGGGTACAGAGAACCCTGATGATGGGTACTTGGAATCCCAAAATCGGGTTTTTTGGGGTTCATTTTAGTTTTTATGTTTAAATTTTTAATTAATTTAACGGGCTTCCCCTAATATTCCAGGTAGCTAGTTCTTCATATTGCGAGAGGAATTGGAGTACTTATGCCTTTATCCATTCAGTAAAATGAAATAGATTGGGCTCAAAGAAGGCAGAGAACTTAGTGTACATTCATAGCACATTTTGTCCCATATCTAGAAAAGACTCTGGGTACAAGGAGGGTCCTTTCAAGAAATGGGACTAATACACAGATGATGCTATGTGTGTGGACGAGGAAATACAACCAGATGGCCTTATTGAGCTACCTCTAGTTGCTATGGATGAGCAAGAGCCTCAAGATGAGAGTGATTCCTACTTGGAGAGCATGCTAACTGAAGATCTGAGTGATGTTGATGACATGGCTTGAGGAAGCCATTGTTCACTATTAGCTATTTTTATTTTAGTATTTTAAAATTTCCTAGTTTCTGTTTGGAGATGCCTTAAGGAAAATTTTGAATGTAGTATGACAATGGACATATATCATGATTCTTATTAATATGTAAACTCCAATTTGCACTTGATATCAAACTAGAAATTTTGAAATTTCATTGTGAATGTTGAATGTTCAATGATGTGCATGTTTAAATATTTAAAGTTTAAATCATAAATATTTTAGTTTTCTTGTTTAAAGTTGAAAAATATACAAATTCATATATATTATAATTTATAAAATATAATATTTATATATATATATAAATTATAATATACCCCCGACGAACCCACGCACCCTGTTTCAAAAAATGGCGTACCGTCCCCATCCCCATACCCGTACCCGTCCCCGAACCCACATTTCCTGGCAACATAGTTAAACCCAAATCTCTAACACTAATCTCCTTCTAGAAGATTTTGGAGATCAATGGTTGAGATCATTTCTAAGTCACTTAGATAACTGAATCATATATACTTAGAAAATGACTTAATAGTTCACAATAATTAACTGACTTTAATTATTTTGTTTTTTCCAAAATTAGACTTAGGAAAGAAAACATAAATCACTTACTCCACCAAGCAAGCACCTAAAGAGGTAATAAATCATCTTCCACATGCTAAGACACCAAGCTTATGCAAAAGACCTTTCTAAGCTACCATAAGCTTCAACATATTGAGCATGCATATAAATGTTGACAAGGATGTCCTTAACCAAAACCTAATAATACAATAAATGATCACATTAATGACACAATAAGGGCTGGCAGTATGTGAGGATTACACCATTCTCAACACTCCCCAATATATCACCCCTTACAAAAGCAGCAGATTAGAGCAAGGGTACTTTTAAATTTTGAGACAAAGTGAAGAACCAAACACAAGAAAAATGATTGATTAAGGAAGCATGTGCAATCTATCAATATCAGACCCAAGAATGAAAAACATGTATTCATCACATCAATGAATTTCAAGGAATAGCCCTGTTGTCGCGCGGATTGACACGACAACGCTCAGACCGGGGGCTGTCACTCTGATCCCCGATCCCTCCGTTTAAGCCTGTCTCCCGCGGCTAAGGGGGGGAGTCCCTGCGAGATGATGAGACCAACTGTCAACCAGTTGGTTGGGAGACACGAGACACGATATGAAAAACACCAGATAGATTTGATTAACTTAGCAGACCAGTGCCTTAAGAGATTGTTTTTAAAACGATTACTTGTTTGATAGAAACATGAACTGTGAACAACAATCATTTGTCATCAGCTAAATCACAATGCTCTTAAAATGACCAAAACGATATCCAGTAACTGAAAATTTTAAAGAGATGAAAGCTTTAAACCATCACGAATCATAAACCATTAACCAGATATCAATTTCGCATCTCGACTTGAAAATTTAGATCTCAGCATGAAAGATGATAAATCCCGAAAATGACTGGATCTGGCAAAAATAAATTTTCCACGAAATTTTTATATTTTTTCAAATATTTTTTTTTTTTAATTTTTAAAATAAAATAAAAAGTCTAACCATTAAAAATTTTAAATTAAAGTATGTACAAATATAATTTAAAACATTATAAAAAATAAAACTAACAAATTAAAAATTTATTAAATCAAATCTAAATAAACAAAATAAAATCTAATTAAAACAACAATTAAATCAAAATCTAAAACATACACATTTTTACCTTTTTTATTCTTTTTAATTTTTCTGAATCTATAATTAACAAAAAAAAAAGGAAACTAAAATAATTAAAATCTAAAAAAAATATTAAAATCTAAGGAAATACGTAACTAAGCATGACTAAATTAAAATCTAAGTTAAAAAAAAAATCTACGTTAAAAAAATGAAAACGGCAAATCGTATTTTTTTTTTTTTTTTTTTCATATGTATCAAAATACATTTATAAAACAAACCTAAATCTAAACCACGCTATTTACATGAATCATAACGCATCGAAAACTTAAGGAAATCGAATCAAACATTGCAATCGTAAGTCCAATGCCCAAAATTTTTTAAATACATTGAAATCCCTTCGAAAATTTTGTGAAAGAGTAACGAAACGTCAAGGGTTTACCTGCGATGAAAGCCTGAGCAGGGGAAAAACAGAAACGCAGTTTTGAAAATCACCTGAGGTATGCCGAATCGAAATCAGATCCTCTTACCGCATCAACTTTTCTGATCGTGAATTGCAGTGACAGTTTCGTGTGGAAATACTCGATCCAGCAGCCAATTTCTTCTAAACGAAATGCCTGGTCCGATGCTTTGTTGTCAACGATGCTCAGAAATCGACCCTTCTCACCGTCGGCAGTGGCAATGATGTTTAACACAGGCGTGTGAAGTTTATTTCGAACGAGTTTCCTTCCCTGGAACTGTTGACAGCCTGAAATCTATTGCATATGCTTCGCAGTTTCATGTGCGGATCAAAGGAGGGGTTTACAAATGCGTGGAGAAGTTTGGACAGCCACGGAGGAAAAAACGAAAATGCATGAGGAGCTCAGGGATGACGCAGATCGGATTTGTGGTATTTGAAGGCAGGCAGAAACGATTTTCAAGAGAAAGACGGCGTGACCCGGGTGCGTAAGAGCATAACGTTCTCAAATGCGTGAAACGGCGGCAATGGAAAACAATTTTATGTGAGAAAGCTACCTGAGCGTGATTTACCTGGCCCGTAAAGAATGCTGTTCGATGGAGTACCCAGGGCTCACGCTATATTGCTTAGAAACTCTACTATCTGCGTGTAGATTTACGAGTTTGCTGATGTCCTGATATTTTCCAGCCACCCCTGATCTCTACCCACGTCACATATATGCTTGCAGGTCCACAGAAGCTTCGTTAACACAAAAGAGAAGGGATAAGACTGCGTAGGTGATTGCATGGGCGAGAAGATTGACGCAGTCCTGCAATTGTTAAAAAGACAAAACCCTATACCTGCAAACACAAAAGAAAAACAAAACCCTAATGAAAACTGTAAAAATTAAAAATAAAACCCTAGACAGCTGATTAATGTACAAATTGTGGCCCCTGAAATGCCAGATTTAGCAATAACAGCAGTAATATTTTCGAAATATCAGAAAACTTAAATTCTGCTGTGAACAGAAAGAAAATCTCTCATGCAAAACAGGAAATAAACTTTAAATGATTAACCCAGGGCCAAAATCAGCTGGGCTCTGCAAAGAAAAGCCTGTGGGAGTCGGCTGGTTCAGCCTAGAACTTCCCCAAACGCCCACCAATATTCTCTACTAAAAGGTTTTCCTGCACATCTCAAGCAACCATCAGCAAAGAGAGAGAGAATGCTGCTAGATCTCAAGAAATAATGGAGATACCTGCCATTATTTCAGAAACCCTAGCAAGTGAACAAGATACCTGTGCTCACAATACTCTAAAAACAAGCTATGACTAATGGCTGAAAACTGAAATATGCAGAAAATTAAAGATCTCACAGCAATCCCAAAGAGTAACACCAGCACGATTTGGACCCCAAAGTCTTCTTTTATTAACCAGAAATCAGATTACAAGAGAGCTTTTTCAGTACAGACTCACAGATCAGATGATTTGAAATGACCCCCTAAGACCCTATATAAAGGAAATGATCCTAACGGCTAGTTCGAGTGATCCATGTAGAAATGATCTCGACCGTTGATGAGGATCAAGACATCTCTTGATCTCATCCGTCGATTTATTCACTTAAAATATTATTATTTTATTAGTTAGGGTTTTCTTATTTTTTTAATTTTTTATTATTTTTTTTTTATATTTATTTCATTTTTAAATTTTTATTCATTTTGTTATTATTTTATTATTTTTATTCATTTTTTTAATTTTTTAATTCATCTTAAAATGGATCATCGAACTAAGCCTTCGGAAACATCCCCTAGGACCTAGGACTTAGGACTCATGAGGGGATTTAAAACATTTTTTGACCCTCAGGACACATTACATCATGACTTTTACAATTTACATCTCAAGGGGACAAACCCACTTAATACAGACCAGGGTTGCAGGAATCGCCCCCCCCCCCCCCCGGATCCTAACCCGGAACCGCGACCCGTGCGGAATCGTTTCGGAATCTCGAGGCGAAGCGCGATTCCAAATTGCAGGTGGCGCGATTCCGTTTTTTAAACACGCTTCCTGGTTTTTAGGTGGCGGTGGCCCGGATCCGCGCTTCGGAGGGCGATTCTGGCATCCGGTTGCGCCACGCAACCCGCCCGGAAGCGCACGCAACCCGCACTCGGATCTCGGTGAACTCTCTCGGTGTACTTTGTTCTGGCATAACTGAGACCACACAGTAATACACGCTCAGCATACCTTGTCTCGACGTAAATGTGATTCCACAGAACCATACTCTCGATGCACACTCTGTTTCAGCATACTAAACAGGCAGCATTTCCATCATGATGAAGATCTTAATGCAGGAACAAAATCACAGTCTTGGCCTCGGCATTCTGAACGCACAACTGTAATCACGGGCTCACTGTCTCGGCATGTTTGACGAGGATCACACAGAAGTACACACAATCTCGACATACATATTATAAAAAGGATCATATACTCTCGGCATAATTATGATGATAAGGGTAACAGTGATATCCTCTGTCAAGAAATTGTGTAAACACAGTCATGATCTTAATAAAGGCAGAGTTACAAATCTCAGTATGGCTCTCATGGATAGATAAATATCTCAATATAGATTTTGTTAGTATAATGGTGATCTCAATGACTCCAGTGAAGGTGTAGCAATTCTTAGTGAAGCATGAAGTCCTGGTGTCAACACAATACGCTAAGTGTTGAATACCACTTCGTGCTAGGTCTCAGTCCCATGTCAAGTATATCATAAAGACCAAATAAGGAGTCAAAATACCTTAGGATTTAAGATGATAAAGTAGTTTCGAAAGCCATAATAACATACAGTTTGGAGCAGTTTTTGTCATGCTTGGTGCTGGACAGTGCAGGAAGGATACTAGTGATGGGCAGCTCAAGCAAAGGAAGCATCAAGGTGAAGATCCCCTCTTCACTTGCCAAGTAAGTGTCTTTCATGTTTAACCAATTTTTGGTTTAATGACTTTATTTTGCAAGAAAATAGAAATACTGGAGGAAAGTCATAGTCCTCATGAAAAAGGTCCTATGTTTGTAATAGCTAGAATATAGATGATTGTTGTACATACTAGTAACTACAATGGAATCATGGATGCCATATCTATCTTGATTTATGCAAAAATATGCATGTTTTCATGTCTTCTACAATTAATTTGGTATTTGGGATGTTTGTTTTGAGTATAAATGCAAAAAAATATAAAAAAATATATATATATAGCAGACGCTTCCGCGGACGCTTCGCTTCCTAGATTTTTGGAAAATGACGCTTCCGCGCTCCGCGCTTCCGCTTCGCGCTTCCGCTTCGCTCCCGCTTCGTGCAACATTGATACAGACCCTCACAAAACACCCAGCTCTGCGACACAACGATAATCTAGCAGATTAACACACTAGGATTCTCCTAAAGTTCTAATGACAAAATCCATCCCGGCTTTGGGGTCAGGTTTGAAGGAAAACTCTGCCGATCCATGGATCGGTGAGACGAAAAACCTTCCGGGACGTAGATTACCATCAGAAAGTTAGGTCCACCTAGGCAATTTTACATACATGACTCTGATCTGCTTAGATTATTTACAATTCATACATGCAGACTGGGTTTACAACTGAAATGATCAAGCTGCTGATGATGGCAGGATGGCACGGACATGCTGATCAGGTGCTGCTTCTTTCTGTCAAGAAAAACGGGGTGCACTGCATGGGTAGTTGACCAGTAGAGGTCAACATCTGGCTCTACTTGGGGACACGTTGCTGCTTGCAGGAATGTGAGAATCCAGAATCTGCATCCATACAACACAAAAAATAAGTAGCGTCCATCCAAAAATCAGCATATACGTTAAGCACAATAAAGATAAAAGCTCTTCATTTATTAACTATCTAAAGCAGAAACGAAAATGCGGAAAAAACAAGGAGTAGGGTTAGAAATACGATACAAAGGATGCCCTACGGCATCAGATGTGTTCAATATAGTGCATACTGAGCATTTGCCTGCTTTCAGGCAAATCTGTCGGCTGCTTGTCGGATGTGCCATGTCCAATTTTGCATATGGTAGGACTCTTTCCTATCCAAAAATCAAGCTGCTCGCGGCCGTCTGATGCGTCAAATCTTCTTCTCATTTTCTTCCTCTTGCGCTTTTTCTTTCTGGCAGGATGAATTACTGATGAGGTGGAACTTTCTGTCTCGAAACTATCAGATGAAGTATGCGTGATATGTCTCTCTTTAGCCCGCATCTGATCTTTATCATTCTTAAGTCCATCTTCAATCAACCATCTTTCAACTGAACTAATAACCTCCTCATAATAAGATGGAGCTTGTTGCAACAAATGAGAAGGCTCCTGATCTATTGATGTTATCTGGTTTCTTTCATTTTCCAATTGCTAAAACTTTTGAACCTATATTCTAATGGCATCCATCTGTCTAGAGTGTTCAACCTTTATAGCACTAATTTGTCTGGCATGATGTTCTTCCATGTCTTTTATTACTTTAACATTTTCTTCCTTTATGTTCATCAAGCAATGCTGCATGGAATTTATTTCTTCATGATTCGCTTGCATGTTTCCAATTTCTGTTTCATGTTTAGTTTTCATGGCTTCAATTTCCTTAGCATGCTGATTTTGCGTGTCCTCAATCTCCTTATTACGTTTTTCCAGATGGGTGCGTAAAGTTTTAACATCATTGATAAGATTAGTTTGGTTGCTTTCCATATTTTTCACCAGCATCATTACATCTTGTATTATTTGCTTTTGCTCTTCCTTTTCATTGTCATTTATCCCTGATTTTTCACTATCATGAACTTGATCTGCAATAGTTCCAGTTGATGACACATTCTGATCTTGAACTCTTTCTTTCTGTTGCACAATTTTAGGGGTAGAAGGCACGCTGTTTGGACTATCATATCTATCTTTAAAAGCATTGAGAATGTCTTGTAAAGAAGTGAAAAAATCATTAGGAAAATTATTAAACCAATTCAAGGCATCACCCTCTAAAGAATGGACAAATAGACGCATCTTGAAATCTTCATGATTATATTGAGGAAGTCTACAATATATGGTCATTACACAAGTAAACATGTTTAAAAGATGTCTAACAGCGACCGGATCATCACCCGAGAACTTAAATAATTTAGAAATGGCCTCTTTCGGAAGATCATGGAGATTATTAGTAAAATGACATGGTTTACATGAATAATCCATGATGAAAAACAAGGGATCAAATGGATGATAGAAAGAGATGTCTGCTCAAGAGAATTAAGAGATGAGAGAAGTGGAGTCGCCACTTGGACAATGAATCTGATTCTAGGATCCAAAAAGTAACCACAAGCAGATATGAGGAGAGCTTCTTGTCTGGGAAAAATGAGAAAGTGGAGTCGCCACCCAAACAGGAAACAAACCCAAGAGGCGCTGCTGATATGTGATGAAAAGATGCCAAAATATTGAATCTGCCAGCTCAACTGAGAGATGAGAAAGATGAGAAGATGAATGATTGTCGTTTGAAACACCGAGAACAAAGTGTCCCCGGCAACGGCGCCAAAAAATGTTGTCGCGCGGATTGACACGACAACGCTCAGACCGGGGGCTGTCACTCTGATCCCCGATCCCTCCGTTTAAGCCTGTCTCCCGCGGCTAAGGGGGGGAGTCCCTGTGAGATGATGAGACCAACTGTCAACCAGTTGGTTGGGAGACACGAGACACGATATGAAAAACACCAGATAGATTTGATTAACTTAGCAGACCAGTGCCTTAAGAGATTGTTTTTAAAACGATTACTTGTTTGATAGAAACATGAACTGTGAACAACAATCATTTGTCATCAGCTAAATCACAATGCTCTTAAAATGACCAAAACGATATCCAGTAACTGAAAATTTTAAAGAGATGAATGCTTTAAACCATCACGAATCATAAACCATTAACCAGATATCAATTTCGCATCTCGACTTGAAAATTTAGATCTCAGCATGAAAGATGATAAATCCCGAAAATGACTGGATTTGGCAAAAATAAATTTTCCACGCAATTTTTTTTTTTTTAATTTTTAAAATAAAATAAAAAAGTCTAACCATTAAAAAATGTAAATTAAAGTATGTACAAATCTAATTTAAAACATTATAAAAAATAAAACTAACACATTAAAAATTTATTAAATCAAATCTAAATAAACAAAATAAAATCTAATTAAAACAACAATTAAATCAAAATCTAAAACATACACATTTTTACCTTTTTTATTCTTTTTAATTTTTCTGAATCTATAATTAACAAAAAAAAACTAAAATAATTAAAATCCTAAAAAAAATATTAAAATCTAAGGAAATACGTAACTAAGCATGACTAAATTAAAATCTAAGTTAAAAAAAAAAAATCTACGTTAAAAAAATGAAAACGGCAAATCATATTTTTTTTTTTTTTTCATATGTATCAAAATACATTTATAAAACAAACCTAAATCTAAACCACGCTATTTACATGAATCATAACGCATCGAAAACTTAAGGAAATTGAATCAAACATTGCAATCGTAAGTCCAATGCCAAAAATTTTTTAAATACATTGAAATCCCTTCGAAAATTTTGTGAAAGAGTAACGAAACGTCAAGGGTTTACTTGCGATGAAAGCCTGAGCAGGGGAAAAACAGAAACACAGTTTTGAAAATCACCTGAGGTATGCCGAATCGAAATCAGATCCTCTTACCGCATCAACTTTTCTGATCGTGAATTGCAGTGACAGTTTCGTGTGAAAATACTCGATCCAGCAGCCAATTTCTTCTAAACGAAATGCCTGGTCCGATGCTTTGCTGTCAACGATGCTCAGAAATCGACCCTTCTCACCGTCGGCAGTGGCAATGATGTTTAACGCAGGCGTGTGAAGTTTATTTCGAACGAGTTTCCTTCCCTGGAACTGTTGACAGCCTTAAATCTATTGCATATGCTTCGCAGCTTCATGTGTGGATCAAAGGAGGGGTTTACAAATGCGTGGAGAAGTTTGGACAACCATGGAGGAAAAAACGAAAATGCATGAGGAGCTCAGGGATGACGCAGATCGGATTTGTGGTATTTGAAGGCAGGCAGAAATGATTTTCAAGAGAAAGACGGCGTGACCCGGGTGCGTAAGAGCATAACGTTCTCAAATGCGTGAAACGGCGGCAATGGAAAACGATTTTATGTGAGAAAGCTACCTGAGCGTGATTTACCTGGCCCGTAAAGCATGTTGTTCGATGGAGTACCCAGGGCTCACGCTATATTGCTTAGAAACTCTGCTATCTGCGTGTAGATTTACGAGTTTGCTGATGTCCTGATATTTTCCAGCCACGCCTGATCTCTACCCACGTCACATATATGCTTGCAGGTCCACAGAAGCTTCGTTAACACAAAAGAGAAGGGATAAGACTGCGTAGGTGATTGCGTGGGCGAGAAGATTGACGCAGTCCTGCAATTGTTAAAAAGACAAAACCCTATATCTGCAAACACAAAAGAAAAACAAAACCCTAATGAAAACTGTAAAAATTAAAAATAAAACCCTAGACAGCTGATTAATGTACAAATTGTGGCCCCTGAAATGTAAGATTTAGCAATAACAGCAGTAATATTTTCGAAATATCAGAAAACCTAAATTCTGCTGTGAACAGAAAGAAAATCTCTCATGCAAAACAGGAAATAAACTTTAAATGATTAACCCAGGGCCAAAATCAGCTGGGCTCTGCAAAGAAAAGCCTGTGGGAGTCGGCTGGTTCAGCCTAGAACTTCCCCAAACGCCCACCAATATTCTCTACTAAAAGGTTTTCCTGCACATCTCAAGCAACCATCAGCAAAGAGAGAGAGAATGCTGCTAGATCTCAAGAAATAATGGAGATACCTGCCATTATTTCAGAAACCCTAGCAACACTCAAACCCTAGCAAGTGAACAAGATACCTGTGCTCACAATACTCTAAAAACAAGCTATGACTAATGGCTGAAAACTGAAATATGCAGAAAATTAAAGATCTCACAGCAATCCCAGAGAGTAACACCAGCACGATTTGGACCCCAAAGTCTTCTTTTATTAACCAGAAATCAGATTACAAGAGAGCTTTTTCAGTACAGACTCACAGATCAGATGATTTGAAATGACCCCCTAAGACCCTATATAAAGGAAATGATCCTAACGGCTAGTTCGAGTGATCCATGTAGAAATGATCTCGACCGTTGATGAGGATCAAGACATCTCTTGATCTCATCCGTCGATTTATTCACTTAAAATATTATTATTTTATTAGTTAGGGTTTTATTATTTTTTTAATTTTTTATTATTTTTTATTTATTTCATTTTTAAATTTTTATTCATTTTATTATTATTTTATTATTTTTATTCATTTTTTTAATTTTTTAATTCATTTTAAAATGGATCATCGAACTAAGCCTTCGGAAACATCCCCTAGGACCTAGGACTTAGGACTCATGAGGGGATTTAAAACATTTTTCGACCCTCAGGACACATTACATCATGACTTTTACAATTTACATCTCAAGGGGACAAACCCACTTAATACAGACCCTCACAAAACACCCAGCTCTGCGACACAACGATAATCTAGCAGATTAACACACTAGGATTCTCCTAAAGTTCTAATGACAAAATCCATCCCGGCTTTGGGGTCAGGTTTGAAGGAAAACTCTGCCGATCCATGGATCGGTGAGACGAAAAACCTTCCGGGACGTAGATTACCATCAGAAAGTTAGGTCCACCTAGGCAATTTTACATACATGACTCTGATCTGCTTAGATTATTTACAATTCATACATGCAGACTGGGTTTACAACTGAAATGATCAAGCTGCTGATGATGGCAGGATGGCACGGACATGCTGATCAGGTGTTGCTTCTTTCTGTCAAGAAAAACGGGGTGCACTGCATGGGTAGTTGACCAGTAGAGGTCAACAAGCCCGATAAAGTGGTCAGTCGCATGCACTAGGAAATATCAAAAGGTTCCATTAACCATAGGAAACTTTCAAATGATGTTATTCATTTTATCCCTTGACAGATGGGGTTTCTTACAAAACCCAAGAGTTATAGGGCTAAAAACCTAAGAACATTTGGAATGAAATTGGAAGAGAGGCTCTTGCTATACAAGCTAGAAGGAAAACATTAGAAACTTCAAGGCAAAAGCCACCTGAACCTCAAACAGTCCACAAAGTGCATACAGTCTTGTTGAATAAACAAACATGATAAACAAGTATGAGGACACCGAGGAAAATAATCTTCTGTCATTTTCCACATTTCAAAATAAACATAACACAAACACCTCCAAGATGTATTTCACCTCATCAAGGAATAAACTCCAAGAATAAAATTTTAGTTCTTCAATGCTGAAGCAAGTGAACAAGGTATGACTTCTTATGCACTTTAACATTATTCATCAACTCCAATGAATGTCTAAGAGGTGTCACTGCAAATTCATAAACTTTCCCTCTGGATGGATATGTAAACTTTAAATACAATGCAAAAGGATTATCTCATCAGCATGTTAAATTGATTATGACGTGAATTTGTTTTCCTCTAGAGCCCTCTCAAAGGACATTAACAATTTTTTTTCTTCATGCACTGGATGATTACAAGCAAGCAACACTAAAGTTGGATGCCCATCAAAAAGAGCATCATAGTCCTCCTTTCTAATTGTGTCATAAAATATTTTAACAATGGATTTCTTGAAATAAGAATATATGGTTAGCCGATTCTATTAGAAGTTGTTTCAGATCATCTGATGATCAGCAAGTGTTTGAACTAATGTTGCGAACATTGGCATCGGGATAAAATCAGCAAAGATTCGGAAAACCAAAAAATCGTAAAAATCGGGAAAATATTGGTAAAAATTGGCAAACATCAGCAAAATCAAGATACCATCAAAATATTAGTAAAAATCGGCAAACATTGGGCCTAGGCCAAACAATCATGATTTCAAGATAAAATCAGGATGTTATCAAGATGTTCGTAACACTGGTTTGAACAAATGGAAGCTGCAAGGGTATTTTAAAAGTTTCTTTTGATAACCTCCCTAGTCAATGAATATGCAAGCATGGATTCTAATTTCCTTTCCATGTTCCCTGCCCTCGGATGGATAAATTTTCTATAGAAAATATTAAATTTTGTATCCGAGCATTTCATATATAACAATTGCAAAAATATATAATGTGTCACAGCATACCTTTAGCAAGAAAGGTGCTCGGTTCAAATCAAGATTACTGCAGTTCACCTTATCTCCATCTGAAAGACTGGTGCTGCTACAGGCAGCTCCACTTACAGAAACAACAGCAACATTGATAGTAAAGGATAATAGAAGAGCCAAGCTGCACTCAATAATATTGTATCTGCATCCATCCTACAAAGAAAACAAGAAATAAGATTGTCCAGAAGTCAGAGAAACACAATCAAGATGTGTCATGACACTTCATGAGTTAAATACTAGATTTGACGAACTTATTTTCAGAAAGTTACTAGAATAATGTTAAAAGAGAATAATACCATACAAACAGTGCCTGTTTCTACTGTTTATATATATTTGATGCAAGTACCATTTGATGGGGAAACCTCAAATCATAAGCAAAATTTGTTCTTTACACCAGAAAACTTAATAGAAAAGAACAAGGATAATGGATAAATATTCAAGGGCATAAACAAAACCAATAGAGCGATTCCGAATTTTTGTTAAAGTTTTACAAAATTTGGATCAACAAGAATGAAAGATTGCTAAAATCAGGTGAGATATTAATCAAATTTAATGGTGTACTCAAGGCTCTAGCTCCATACTATATGTTGTACAAAAACCAAAGTTCTTGTATTCCCTCGTCCAGGATTTATGGAGAAGAATCTGTTTAAAAACTTTTTTGGAGAGAAGACTTACAATCTTTCCAGAGCTCCTCTGAATTTCTAATCACAAAAGCACTTTTATGACAGTAACCATTCTGCCACATTTATTAAGAAAGAAAATATCAATCTTCCTATCATTGCTATTAAATTGCATTCCCATTAATATTTTTAGTAATAGCTAAAAATTTAACAAGAAAAAACAGAAAACCTCGTACCATTATACATTCTCAAAACAAACAGAAAAGAATAAAAGCCTATTTCATAAAAGTACTCTCACGCATCATTACTGCATGACTGATAGCCTAATTTACAGAATAGAAGAGAAATAAAGGTGAGGTGGCCCACATTGTGTCGACCACATTGCATTCTACTTGAGCTACTTGCATACTTTTTCAAGGTGAGCTTAGCATGGGCTTTCCATTCTTTTTGAAAAATATGTCGTATGTTTACATAAAAAACTTATAAAAAACAGTACCAAAAGTGGAAGGACATATACAATGAATATCATAATCTCCTCCTCAAAGCTAATCATACTGAAATAAGATCTCATCCCCTTAACCAAAAGCTGATGGGAGATCTCATCCTTCAACAAAGAATAGAAGGTGGACAGCAAAATGACCTCATGATCAAAAACAAACCTATGCCTGATTTTCCAGAGAATATATAAGGTCAGAATACGCAAGAAATTGCCATATCCCAGAGAATGTGACACAAACAAGAAAGCAGCCGTCTCCAAACAAAGCAAACCGCTAGTGGATCTTGCCTAAAGCAATGCCATGTAAACTAAGACTCCCAAAAAATATGCTTCACTATCACGGAGTGAAGGAAAACACAACAGATGCCATCAAATGTCCACTCTCGGCCAACCCAGCCTTGGATAGGATACCCTGAGAGACAACCAACCAAGCAAAATCTCAGCCTATAAGAATGCTAAACCAACCAGACACTATGGAACTTGTGCACCCATCAATCCTCTAGATTCTTAGGCATCTAATATGCATTAAGGACTAGGTGTAGCAGATGTCTCTAATGGAGCAGCAAATATAATGGTCGACAGTCATATTGAAGGAGTAGATGACCAAAGCTACAACCCCAATCCCTCCAAAATGATTCAAACATCCCAATATTAATTTTAAGTAACTCATACTTTAGGATAAGGCCTTTTAACTCTATAATAGAAGAAAATGTGCAAGAAAATGTCACTCCTTCCAAGAGCGAGAGGCAAAATCCCATAGATCTGCCCAAAAGAAAACGCCTTTCCTGCTCAATCAGCATGCTTGACAGCAAGGTTGCTTCACAAGACAAAAATCCTATTCCTGCCAACTCCAAATAGATGAACAAGCTAAGCCCCAACCTTCCCTACTACCATCCCAATGCCAACAAACCAAATTTGAAACTGCTTTCGAAGTTGACCATATATTCCTAAAAATGAGATAACCTGACACCTAAAATAAGTGGGGCATCGATATAATATCACATAAACAAAAGGCCCCTCTAACTCATCTTGTAATTTGTGTGCTAAGCAAACATCACCCAATGTTGAAACAACACCTGCCAAGGTGTTGATCCCTCAAAACACAGAACCACTCACTAGGCAGCAAGAAAACTACCTTAAGTGGCACCCACCTCAACCTTGGGCATGGTGCAAACATCGCATGGAACCATTGGAAGACTACTCTCTTCACCATACTTGACCACAAATATGCCCTCAATTTTCTCAAGCCACCAAAAATCAGTCTTGTTTGGGAGCCAGAAATAGACTATACATGAGAGGCTTGAAGAATATGATCGACATCAGTGAACTTTCCCACAAAGGCAAGATCCCTATGGTGCCAAAAATGAAGCTTGCTCTAAAGCCCCTAGAGACATCAATCCCACATGAATATTGGAGATAGACAAACGCCAAAAGGAATATGGAAATACCAAACAATGACCCCAGGATAAATACAATACCATACTGCATGAATCCAATCTGGTGGTGAGTTTAATCAAACTAACCATGTCAAGAATGAATCCCCTTGAATAAAACTAATTTGCTACTAATGCACCACAGATCCAGAAACTGAGCAAATCCTCATAGCCAATGCTTTAGCCTTAATCTAATATGCAATTGTAAGCAAAGCAATAGGCCACCAACCTCCAAAAGAATCTCAAACTGCAATCTTAGGAATAAGTATTTTTTATTTTCCTTAACCCCAACAACCTGGTTAATTACTTCCTAGCTAATGCAGATCTGTTGAATAAAATACACGACTAAAAAATTAACAAGTAAAACAAATACAACAGTAGAAGTAAATTAATCACCAATCTCAATCACCTGCACACAAGATTACTTCCCTTTAATCTGTTGTTTCATTAAATAAGAAGTGACAGCATACAAGGGCTCCCTTCCTAGGATAATGGCCCTCTAAGGAAAAATATATATACAACAAGAAACTGGAATTAATCTAGCTGATCAAACCCTTGATCTGTCCTTCGATCTGTTAGCTGATCTGAATCCTTCCCTTGTTGCCCCTTGCACTCCTCCTCGAACCCTACACACTTTAGTGGAACTCCTTCTCCACCCAATCAATAAGATCTAACTCTCACTAAGTCTTGTGCTCACTATGTGTCTTCCTTTTAGAAGTTTGAGTTAGTGATTGAATCCACAACCCTAATCTCCAAAGTGTTTGATGGTTCAGATTAGATCTCAAAATCACTTGAGATCAACAATTGAGATTCATCTAATCCACTAATGCATATAACCTTTGCATTTCATCAAATTAATTCATTTTATCTTATAAAATTCAATTACTTTAATTCAAGTAAATTGCTAAGGTTAAAGAGCCCTTTGCATGAGTTCCACACATCTAGACACTTACACTTGTGTGAAAGTACCTATCCAATGCTACTACCATCAACATTAACTCTTAGTGAGGAAGGTACTTCCTGAAGAGCGACCTAGGGTTGCCTTTCCCTCCGATCTTGGCACAATGTCCCATGCATCATCCTTCCCCATGGCTTTCCTCGAAGCCTCTTAGTTTGTTGCCAATTCAACGATGCAACTCATTAGTGCCATATTGTTCAAAAACTTCTATAGAGGCCTGCTCTCCCTAAAAGTGTTTCTAGAAGCCTCCACATGCTTCTGACCAATGTTGCGAACATCGCGATCAGGATTATATCAGCGAGGGGAAAAAAATCGGAAAATACAAAAATATTCATTTTTTTTCAATTTTCTTAATACCTAAAGCATCTACAACATAAAATAAATACATTGACACATAAATATGATAAAAGAACTAATATATAGGATGTGTAATATCATTTCTAGTGCTACATCACACATAACAGTGAATCATGTGCTGAATAGTAAGTCCTGACTCCTAAGTCCCAACTCAGCCTCAAAATATCAACAAAAAATATAATAATGTATCTTATATCATCAGTCATAATGTCATATACAATGAAATGAACCAAATAACTAATACTATTGATTTCCTCTGCCCCTCTTGCGAGAAAATGCAATAGCTTTCCCTTTCCCTCTAGATGTAGATGTCAGTGGAGTTGGCAGTGGACTATGTTGTGCTCTAGAAGTTGAAGAACTAGGAGCTATAGGAGGTAGACCATGTCCTGTATTGGTGGCAAGGGTAGCCTGGGTAGATGGTGTCACCTCCTCCTCTTGTTGCTCCTCCTCCTCCTCCGCCCTCTCTACGCCTTCCACTACCTCCTGCTCTAACCAATCATCGGCATACTCCATGAGAGGCCTCTCGGCCTCAACCCTCCATGCAGCAGTGGTGTCAATCCCATCCAATGAGATGGACTCCATATCAGGTGTCCTCTCAAGTTGCCTCACCCACAATCGAAGATTGTAGTAGATGTAGACCATGTCATTAAGTCGTTGGGACTCCAACCTGTACAAAGATCATAAAATAATAATTATAAAAAAATATTATTTAATGAATTCAAAAAATTAATTGGAAATTTGGAATATAAAAAGTTTGAAGTTTAACATGTTGCGCTTCTTGTTGTGTATTTTTTCAAATACACTCCAGTTGCGCTCGTATCCTAAGGAGCTACATGTTTTGCTGAGGATTTGAATGGCAAGCTTTCGCAGATGGGGTAATCTGGCACCATAGCTTCTCCACCATTCATCTACAACAAAATTACAAATAAGATAAACATAAGAAAAAAATGAAATTTGAAAGTTGAAGCAAAGTATGAAGTTATGAACTTGAAGAGACAATGAAATTTGAAACAAACTAAAAAATACCTAGCATTTTAGTCTTCCTATCAACCACAGCGATCTCAAAACTAAATGTGTCACCTGCCATCCTGTAAATTTCCATTTCTTTGGAGATTTTTGCACGTTCTGTTGGAGATGGCACCATCCTCTGAACACAGGTGAAGAATCCATCCATGATCTCAGCTTCAAATAAGAACCCACAGGGGTAAGAAAATGCCGGGTTCAGGTAGATCCCTACAGCATGAATGGGACGATGGAGTGTGTTGTTTCATCGTTCATCAATCAATTCCCATAGGAAGAGTTGTTTCTGAAACCCCTCATCTCTCTTATCATCATAGTAGGCCTGAATGGATTCTTTGGCCTTGTCCATGGCCTCATACAAGTAGCTCATTACGGGCTTGTCACCATCAACTAATCAAAGAACCTTTACCAAAGGTTCAGTAATGCTGCACACCTCCTGCACTCCCGCCCAAAAGTTTTTTTGGTATGAAACTAATCTGCATATGACCTCTCCCTCTGGTTTGCGGCTAAATGTCAAAGCACGCCACTCATCTGAAAGAAACATTCTCTTCACATCCCACATAGAATTCAAGAGGGATTGAAGAAATATGAAACTGGTGGCAAACCGTGTAATGGCGGGGCACACCAACTCCTTGTTGTTGGTGAATTTTCTCATCAAATGAAGCACATATGCATGATTAAATATAAATGTTGTAATGCTTTTTGATGAGTCAACAATATCTTTGACAAACGAAATTTTTCCTATGTCCTCCAACATTAAATCAATACAATGTGCAACACAAGGTGTCCAAAATAAAGTAGGATGCCTCTCCATAAGCATCTTGCCAGCAGCAACATAATTTGCAGCATTGTCCGTTATGACTTGGACAACATGTTTTGCACCCACCTCCAAAATAAACACATCCAGCAAATCACATAATAATTTTGCATCTTTAATATGTGCAAATGCATCAACAAATTTCATAAACATTGTTCCCTTGGGACAATTAACCAAGAAATTTATAAAGCTTCTCCCGTTTTGGTCGGTCCAACCATCTGACATCACAGTGCATCCTGTGTGCCCATGATGCCCTAAACTCCTCCAATATTTTGGTGCATTCAACCTTTTCATCTTAAAGAATGTGGCCTCTAAAGTCATCATAAGAAGGGATTTTGTACCCTGGGCCAACAATTGCAATAGCATCAATATAGCAGGCTAGAAAAATGGATTATTCCTTGCAACGCTAAAAGGAATATCACTCCAAAGGAGAAACTTGCCCAACAACTTGTCAGCTTCTTCTTTCTCTTTTTTTTTTAAGCATTGAAGAGATAGATGGTTGTGAACCAACTGTGGTTCTAGGAACAAAATATGATGAGGTGGCTACAGGGTTGATTGTAGATATTGATGTTGAAGTAGAACTAGTGCCACTTTCATATTCACCTCCTAACACTCTCCCTGCTAGTTGCTTCCTCAGATCTGACTTGGAAAGTTTGGCTTGCTCTAATTCTTCCAATGATCTGAAGGCTCTTCAGATGATTTCTGGATTTGTATTGGTGCAAGGCCCTACCTCATGTCCAGTGATTTTTCCAATGTGATAATTCAATCTATAAACCCCCCATCACATGATGCCCACACAACTTGCAAGACAAGTTTGATCTATCAAACCCTCCATCAAGTTCATCAAATTCCCATAGAGGGTCCAATTTCCTTGGCATGTTTGTAACTTGGTTGAACTCTTGAGTTTTAATATAAGATGAAGTTTGAAGTTGAAACTTGAAACTTAAACCTATGGCACAAAAAGAATTGCAAGTTAAAAAAATTAAAAAAAATTACATACATGACACAATACATTGAATTTTTGACCAAAAAAAAACTTCAACTCAATCCAACAATAATAGAAAAAATGCACATTCAAACCCAATCAAAAATTATGCAAAAAAATAGAGCACAAGAAAAAATTAAACTAATAAATCTAACAATCAAGTTTTTGCATTTTTGACCAAAATGAACTCTATCCACTCTATGCAACAAAAATGAAAAAAAAACACAATCAAATCCACTCAAAAATCATTGGTAATCAATGGGTTATAGAAACCCAATCAAAAACAAGAAAAAAAAACCAAATAAATGCCCAAATTTGGTGCATATACTTGGAAACCACAGTTTGCCGAAGAAATTTGGTCCAAACATGAATTTCTCTTGCTTGGGGATGCTAAAATCTTATGTTTTTCTCCTCCTCTGCCCTAGTAGTTGCCTTCCTCTCTTCCTTAACTCTCAAACAAGACCGTTGTCTGCTAAAAATGACAAATAAAAACCATGAATTCGCTTTTAAAACGCGTTGTCCCGGAGTCTCATCTTGTCGAATCGCGATTTTTTCGAAAAAAAAACAAAAAAAACACAAAAACCCTTAAAAATCGGGCAATTTTATCGGCAAGGCTAAAAAGTCGTGATTTTTTCACGATTTTTTGGAATTAACAAAAAAAAAACAACACACACACACACACCTTGAAAATCGGGCGATTTTATTGGCAAGGCTACAAAGTCGCGATGTTCGCAACACTGCTTCTGACCGTCCCTCAATATCTACTCAAATCGCCTAGGATGTTTGACAAAAGTAGGAGCTATTGTCTCATCTCACCCCCACTTGAAGGCTAACTCACTGAACTAGAACTCCCTGCATGCTTCTCCTTTTGGAGTTGTTGACCACTCCGCGTCAACTACCCTATAGCAGTGTGCATTTTCGCAAGAAGATTCCATCATGATTGAGCAGTGAGATCATCTGGATTTCATCATCATCACCAGTCATAATTTTGCAGAAGTTGTAAACCCATTTTGCATGTTTACAATGTAAATGATCCTAGTAAGACAATTTGTGTATGTAATAACCTATGTAAGCCTACATTTTTTGTAACGATTTCTATCCTAGAAGGTTTTTCTTCTCACCGATTCATGTGTGTTTCTAAACACAAATGATCAGCAGAGTTTTTCCCTCTAACCTCACCCCAAAGCTAGGGTGGATTTTGCCATCAAGATCTTAGATAAGTCCTAGTGTTCTAATCAAGTCTTTTGTAAAATGATTTGGGAATAATTTTAGCTAATTAGCTAAATTATTTTATTACAAATCATTGGGTCTACTAGATCATATTTGAGTCGGAGAATTGGGTAAATCATTGAGGGTCTATAAAAAACTGGTGTTCCCCCTTCATGTATTAAATTGTAATATCTTGATGTAAAAAATATTTTAGTACATCGTCCCTCATATTTAGACACCATGGCTAAATTATTTGAGGGTTGGAAAAATTATTAATCCCTCATGTGCCTATTAATTAAATTTTCTAACAAAAAATAATTAAAAAAATCCTAAGCCAGAAATTTAATTGATTAGAGTCAAATTTAAGTTAATTAATTAAATTTTCTGGCAAAAATAAATTAAAATCCTAAGCCATATATTTAATTAACTTTGTGTCGTAAGAAAAATTAATTCTCAAAATTAAAAAAAATCGTGGGTCGCAAAGAAATTAATTTTTAGAGGTCCCCGACCAAGGGAATATTGAAAATTTCAAGTGATTTTGGACCCTTGGGCCTTGGTAGTTAAGTCAAAGTCAAGTTTTTGAGGAAATAATCTCAAAATAATTAATTTTGAGTTGATTAAAATTCAATTAAATGAAAAATTCGAATTTACTCATTAATAAAATAATTTCAACAGAGGAGATTAAAAAATAATTAAATATTTTTCAACGGTCGAGATTACTTTGACAGAGATCAAGCCAACTAGTCGTTGGAGAATTAATCTATAAATTAGAGGTCACTTGTCATTCAAATCATCCGATCTTTTAGATCATGTACTAGCTCTTGAAGCTCTATTGTAATATTTATGGAATAATAACGCAAAATCTTTGGGGTTTTATTGATGGCAGTATTCCTCTCCAGTATTTTATGGTAATACTGTTTGTAATGTTTTGCTGAATATTATTTATAAATTGTCGATTAATAGCTCTCGTGGAATAATCTATTGCACATGTATCTTGCTTAGTTTATTGGATCTAAGATAGCACTTTTAATTTGATTGAATTAGCAGGTATATCTAATTCTTGAATATTATATTGTTATTTTATATCTCTATCGATCTGACAATTTTATCTACTGTTTGCAGAAATCATTTGTACTTAAAAATATGGGCATTTGGGGAAGTCCTCCGCTGGACTAGCATACTCCTAAAGCATAAAATCTGAAGAGTCCGCTATATTGAAACCCCAGGATTTATCTAACGAAGCTTCTCTTGCAGAGTTTTCTGGGTTAGTACCCCTTTTAAACTTATTTATCTCTTAAAAAGTGTGTTAGATAGCTAGAAAGAGCGTTAGAACTTAAAATTACAAATCTGGGAGAAGAGTTGGACTCATACTTCTCAAATCCGATAGATCTGTAATTTATTTGTATAAATCTGTAATTTACTTGTGTAAATCTGAAGTTTTGTTACATAATTTTGAGTTTTAACACTTGGATTTTTGAGATTTTCTCTATTTTTGTACATATAAGATATTGGGTTTTTCTCTTTCCACTTGTACAGGGATAGATCTGAGAAATCGGCGAAGGAAATTTTTATATTTGAGCCAGATCTAGACCCTTGAGGGCAAGATTTGTCCTCACTGCTCAAAGATTGTTTGCAAGGATTACACGATAAGATCTTTCATTGAAGCATTTAGATATGGGGTTTTGATAATAATTATTGGAGAATGATTGAAAGCAGAAATATCTCAGTTCATTCAAAAAAATTGGGCAAAACTTTAAATATTTTTAAGGCTTGTGACATCTCTCATTCCCTTCTCCATAGCTTGCCTTCCCCTTCCCAAACCCCTATCCAGACCTTCCTTCCTCACCCGTTGACTTTCTGAAGCCTTTCCCCTTTCCTTCCCTTAATCCATCTTTCCTTCATCTCAGTCACTGTTGATATTTTTCTGGGTTAATATTTGAAGTGTTGCAGACATTTGTAGCTGAAGTTGCAGGTGGTCCAGCCCTTAGAAAAAATCGTGGAAAAGTGTTTTGGTAAGATCCTA
This sequence comes from Pinus tabuliformis, assembly GCA_031772625.1. Lineage (NCBI taxonomy): Eukaryota > Viridiplantae > Streptophyta > Pinopsida > Pinales > Pinaceae > Pinus > Pinus tabuliformis. Next base: position 651,839,076 of record CM062807.1, on the reverse strand, counting down.
GTCCTTCTGCCTCACTGGTTTGCCATCTCTAACCTCACTGTTCACTGTCTAATTCAGCAAATTAATCACTTAATAACAGTAATAAAAATACTCTAAAATTTATTCACAAATTGACTCGGACATTAAGGGGTTGATTAAATAAATTTGGCACTTTATATTTGACAAAATCTGGAATTTTTTTGGACTGTTGTCTGTATTATAAGGTCTGATTCACAAACAGTGACTTGAGCATTCAGTGTGCATCTTAAGTACTTTTGGAACTGTCTAATGCATTTGGTAAAAAAGTAGTTCACTGCCAGCTCTCTTGTCTCTAAGAAATTACTCTCTGCTGTCATAATTTTATTTGCTGCTCCCTTTAATGTTGAAAGTCTGAGATAAGCTACAGCAGTTTTGAAAGAGTTTGTCATCAAACTATATATGTGTTTCTATTTTTTGCAATCTTGTGACTGATCTTGTTCATATATGTACTGATATATGAGGCTACAGCAATCTATTCACAGTGATATCTTTGAGCACTATTGTGGCTAGAAAGACTCTTTGATTATATATTCAGTGTTGAAAGGAGGCTACAGCAATCTATTCACAGTGATATCTTTGAGCACTATTGTGGCTAGAAAGACTCTTTGATTATATATTCAGTGTTGAGGACAGCAATGTCTTCTGGTTAGATCACTAACCCCTTGCTCATTGTTTCTCTCTCGTCTTGAGTTGCATTGCATGATCTAATTTATTGTTGCATTTCAACCATCCAAAATCACTGTTAGTAATCTTACAATTCAGTCAATTATATAATTCTGAAGATTCAGTTGGCTATGATTGACATATTACCTGAGTGAGGTACGTCCTAACAAACACGGTCTCTATTGTCAGTGATTCCTTTCTTCATCAATTACTGTTCAACATTTTAGACTTATGGTGAGCTAATACCTACAAATCAAGGGTTACAGTGAGTTTATCTTGCACATATATTGGCATTGGACAGCAGATTGATAATTCCATCAATTGCCAGCCTTTCATCTTTACTGCTTTCTTGCTAACAATATTTGGTCCTTGTGGCATATGCCTCATAGTGCTTAGAATTTAAAGTTTCTTTCTTTCTACTTTAGCTTACAGGTGAAATTATCTTCATAAGCACTAATAACTAACAAGGCCATATGAAATTGTCCCAACTTGTCTTCTAATACCTCACTGAGTATAATTTCCAAGCTTTATTTTACAAGTCTGTCATCTATTGCTTTAAGTGGATCTTGATCTTTTGATTGGCTATTGAAGCATCATTGTTATCTCATAATTCATTGAAGCATTGTCATTTCTCATCTGCTTGCAAAGTTGTAAATTTTCTTGTGCTTGTTACTTATCTTGTAGCATTGCTATATCATTAAGGTGGAAGTACATTGTTCATTTTTGCAAGTTATCTTATACCATCGTGCATCCTGTACTAACTTGAGCAACACTTGTATTTTGTAACTTGATAAGTCCATCCATTGGGCAAGTATATTTTGTCTTGAGCATTGTTATTACAAGCATTCGTCTCTTAACCATTAAATCTTGAAGTATATTAAGAATATAATCTAATCAAGATCTCTAATACACTGCTCATTAATCTCACTTACAAGCTAATCAAGTTCATAATATAACTAAGTGCATCTCCTAGAGCTTGTTGATTTTCAGCAAGTTTCACCTCATCCTTTCACCTTCAAGGGCTACCCCCCTTGACTTAGCTAGGAGAAAATCTAAATGGATTGAGCAGGGATCAGAGTGACAGCCCCTACTCTGAGCATTGTGCCTTAGATGTACACTTTAGGCGACAACAGGAGCCTTGTACTCCTTGTCCTTTGTCATTGCCAGTGGCAACTCATGACACTTCCTAGATCCCAAGTTCTGCTCAAACTTAACATGTTTGCTCACAATTGTCTTCCTCTGAGCTGGTACAAATATCCTATAAGCTTTTGAGTCTTCGTTACATCCAACAAATACCCCCTTCTCTCCCCAAGGCTTCAGCTTCGACCTCTAATCCATAAACAAATCAATGTATATTGTATTAAAATTTAGGGCTGGTGCTATAGATAATTGAATTTTTAAACTTTTTCAACATTTTCACATCATATTCACCCCATAACAACATATCATCATTAGCAATTATGCAAAGAGAACAATAACATCAACAAAGTAGCAGAACAGTAAAGAACAAAAGAAGAAAAGAATGCAAAATAGAGACACTAGGATTTAGGTCAGAGACCAAGGCAAAACCCCACAAGGGGGAAAACTCAACCAAATTCTTCTTCTTAGATATTTATCAAATGTTCAGCTGAAATACAAAGTACAATGAGACATAAGTCTTTCATCATCAATCACATTAGGCCACCTAGGGCCAATCCTGGATCATACTAGATCCTCATAAACAGCCAAGTCTATAAGACCTTCCATAGGGCTACCCCCATTTCATTCTCGCAAGTGACATCAGTCTCTGTCAAGTATATCTGACATCACAGTCATAGGAGCACTGCAAACATCATTTGACACAAGGGCACTGCCATATATATCACTATTAATACTTCCACATGTCACTGTTATCATCATAAAAATCATTGCCATGTAACATTGTCATAAGCACCTCTATCACTGGCCCAATCATCATTGTCACAAGTACAAGGATCTCTGCCCAAACATCATTGTCACAATATCTCTTGCCACGTATCATTGTCATAGGGTTACTGCCATACATCAAACTGTCATGTAGATCACTATCATATATCAAGATTACTGGCATATAGATCACAGTCATATATCATCAAGTCACTGTCATAGAACATGGTCACTGTCATGCAAGGTTACTGTCATATCAAGGGTCACTGCTATACAAGGTTACCGCTATATCAAAGTCACTCTATCACATATAGCCCTACTGTCATAAGAACATTGTTATATATCATTTACAAGCCACAATATATTACTGTTATAATCAAAGGTATCTCTGTCAAAAGTTTCTGTCAGGAACATAGGTAATCCTGTCATGAATCTTATCCCTAATCATTGTAATAATGGATTGTTCATACATCATGTTATACTATTATAGCATGTGAGCCACATAAATATGTTAATGAACCATCATAGAAATGTGTCAAGTACGAATCTCAGAGATATCAATGCAAGCTACAAAATTACAAAGCGAATCTCAGAGATAACAAACGAGTCAAAGAAATTGTGTGCCACGGAGATACAGATGAGAGCCATGGAAATTGTGTGCCACAAAGAATGCAAATGCAGACCATAGAGAATGTAAATGCAACCTATCATGGGAGCCTCAGAGAATAAATCAAACAGTAGAGTATAATAGTGTGCCACAGAGATTTAAGCGAGCCACAAATTATAATAGCAAGCCATAGACTATACAATACGAGCCACAATTAGAGCGAGACACAGAACCACTGTGAAATGCGAACCACAGTTAGAGTGAGCCACAGAGTATACAATATGAGCCACATTTAGAGCGAACCACAGAACCATAGTGAAATGTGAGCCACAATTAAAGCGAGCCACGGAGTATACAATACGAGCCATGTGAAAAATTCTATCACTGCAGCAACTGATTTACTTTTCCTACTTATTCCACAATAAGTTATTCATGAACTTACTTCAATAAACATTAAAATAAATACTGCTGCAGATATCACACAGTAATACAGAAACAAACATATGCACAAGAATCAACACATTGACACAGTTATTTTGGACAACAGTCCTCGGAAAAACCCAATGTGGGAAAATCGTTGCAGCAAGGGAGATTTTTATTATTCAACAATTCTTCAGTACAACAGGGTGCCAAACTGGCTTACCCACAGAAAGAAATAGTTCTCCAGCACTTCTCCCAATCGCAGTGTCAGCCCGGCTGACCTCTGCATGGTTCTCCAACCCTCTGCGTCAACCCCTGCTTGACTACGTCAGTCCTAGGCCTCTCTACGTCACCCACGCAGGCCCAGCTAGTGACTGAGCAGTCTCCTATTGCCTCTGTGTCTACCTCTCTTGCCTCAGTGCTGATCTTCAGCGGCTAATCCTGCCTCTCTGCTCCATACCTGCTGCCTCCTGACTGCTCACCAGACCATTGGTTCAATTTCTCAGCTAACCCTGCTCCAGAAATTGAACTGACTAGTCTCCCTAGGTGCGTTCTCCAAGTGACCCTCAAGCCTCCTCTTATACTTTTCTCGTTGACACATCAACAGTTGAGATTAAGTCCCTAATCAACGGCTAAGATTAGATCTGGCTTGATCCACGACTTTTGGACCATTCTAACACAGTCTTATATTAACTCACATTAATATTTTATTTTCCCTAAGTTTAGACTTAGGGACTCCATTAAAAATATCAATTATTTTAATATCTCCCAAACTGTTTAAAATCTGCCTAAACCCTTTCTGGGTATTGGAGATCTCATGTGCCTTAGCCTCTCCACCAATTTTCGTGGCTAGAGCATGTCTGATGCTACCCCAAATCAACACTCCCTCTTAGCGAGGACTGCGCTCTAGTAATACTCCTCACTAAGCATCACTCTAATCATCCGACATCGGTCCCTGTGTTGATGCTAGGCCTGCTGCCCAACATCCTCTGCACTATTGCATCCTGTACTGCTACCCATGGCCCTGCCACTGCCACTGCTTCATCCGTACTACAACTCCCTCTGCATCAGTGTTGCTACTAGTCCTTTCTCTCAACACTGCACCTCCCTCTGCATCCTTGCTATTATTACTCCCATTTCTACTACTGAAATGGGTTCTTTACCATCCCCATCTTTTCCTTGAAGTAGTCAAACTTAGTCCTTCCAAGGAACTTGGTGAGGATGTCCACCACCTGTTCTCCTGCAGGAGTGTAGCTCAATTGTACAGTTGCTCGTTGGACACAGTCCCTGACAAAGCGACACCGGATATCAATATGCTTCGACCTATCATGAAACACTGGATTCTCAAAGAGCTTGATGCAATTCTAATTATCGCACATGATCCTGGTCGCCTCCATATTCCTTCTGAATAGGTTCACAAGCAATTTTCTAAGCCATATGGCCTCACACGAATATGTACTTGCCGCCATATATTCTGCCTCAAATAAGCTCAAAGCCACAAACTTCTGTTTCCTACTGCACCAGGAGGTCATTCCCAATCCAATGTTGAAACAGTACCCAGAGGTACTTTTCCGATCCACTGAACTTCCTGCCCAATCTGCATCAGTAAATCCACTCAATCTGATATCCTTACTCCTGGTGTACAAGATTCCATAATCGACTGTTCCCTGTAAGTACCTGAGAACATGTTTGGCTGCTGCCCAGTGTGCCCTCTTCAGTTCCACCATGAACTGACTAAGGGAGCTGATAGCATAGAAAATGTCTAGCTTGGTATTGACCAAATACATCAGGGACCCTATGAGCTGCCTATATAGGGTGGGATCAACATCCTTGTCTTCTGATGCATCAATCTTCTTCCAATTGGTGATCATTGGCGTAACCATAGGTCTACAGTCCTCCATCCCGAATCTTTTTATGATTTCTGTAGCATACCTCCCTTGTCGAAGGAAGATTTCTCCCTTCTGCTGCCAAACTTCCAACCCTAAGAAGTAGTGCATTCATCCCAAATCCTTCATATCGAATTATGTGGTTGGATTCTTCTTGCAGTCCCCAATGGGTCTGGATGATCCTGTCAGAAAGAGATCATCCACATACAATACTAAGATTAGCAGCTCGTTCTCTACAACCAAATAGTGGAGATTCAGATCCGCGTCACTCTTGACAAACCCCATCTTCTGCAAGTAGCCATCTATTCGACCATACCATGCTCTCGGTGTCTGTTTCAACCCATACAAGGCTTTCTTCAATCTGCATACATGAAACTTCTTCTCATGAGTTTCAAAGCCCTTTGGTTGTTCAATGTATACCTCCTCTTCTATTACCTCGTTCAAAAATGTCGTTTTGACATCAATATGATGGATCTCCCATCCCATCTAGGCTGCAAGAGATATCACAGTTCTAATAGATGTATACCTGGCTACCGGGGCGAAGGTCTCCTCATAGTCAATCCCTTCCTTTTGAACATACCCCTTAGCCACAAACCTGGCCTTGTGATTTCTCAACACTGTCGTCTGCAGCGTATTTGATCTTGTAGATCCATCTTGAACCTCCCACTGATCTGTCTTGAGGCCTTGCCACCATCTCCCAGAGATCGTTTACCATTATGGAGTTGTATTCCTCCACCATTGCATCAAGCCAAACTTGATGTTGAGCTGCCTCCTTGAAACTGGCAGTTTCTCCATCCTGGGCTACTAATGCCTGATATCTATTTGGTTGTTTTCACTCCCTCTTATTGTTTCTTGGCGCACCGATGAAGTCCTCTGCATCTCGCAAAATTTGACGAAGTTCCCTGCTAGTTCTTCCTCTGCCAGCAGGTGCTTCTGTTCGCTCCTCCTCCTCATCCTGAGAATCTTCCTGTCCTGAGGAAGAATTCTTTACTTCTGTTGGTTGAAGAGGCTTAACCAACAGCTCCTCTTTCGACTGCTCCTCAGAAGGCATCTCGCGAGATCTTCTGAAAGCCCTGTCCTCCATGAACTTTACATCTCGTCGTACTACTACCTTCCTGCTCCCTGGAAGATAGATTATGTATGCCTTAGCATTCTCGCTATATCCCATCAGATATCCCTTTTCCGCAGTCTGATCCAGCTTCTTCCTCTTTTCTTCGGGTATGCAGCAATATGCTAAACTCCCAAATATCCTGAAATCACTGACTTTAGGTGTCTCCCCTATGAAGGCTTTCTCTTGAGTAATCTTGCCCAATGCCCGATGAGGAGTCCTATTCTGAACATAGACTGTCGTGTTGCATGCTTCCGCCCACAGAAATTTTGGCATATCCTGATCATACATCATGGCCCTAGCTGCTTCTACAATAGTCATGTTCTTTCTTTCTACCACCCCATTCTGTTTTGGATTGTAGGGAGTTGTCCACTATCTTCTGATGCCCTCCTTAGCGCAAAAATAAGTGAAGTCTTTATCGACATATTCTCCTCCATTATCTGAGCGCAAAACTTTTATTTTCTTCCCAGTCAGACTCTCCACTAGAGCCTTGAACTCCTTGAATCGACAGAAAACCTCATCCTTGCTTTTCAGAAAATAAATCCAAGTTTTCCTTGAGTGGTCATCAATGAAGGTAAGGAAATACTCGGCACCACTGATAGCTTTGACGGACATAGGTCCGCAGATATCTGAGTGTATCAATCGATTCAATCGTAATACACTCTTGGCCCTGTGTTTGTCCCTAGGAAATGTTGCCTTGGCATACTTTCCTAGAGCACATCCCCTACATACATCATCTCGTTCCTTACTTAGATCCGAAAGTCCTGTTACAGTACTCCCGAGAATTCTCAGAGCTCCATGGTGCAAGTGACCCATTCTTTTGTGCTATAGTTCGTTCAAGTCCTTGTCTCCATGACTACCTATTAGTGCCATTGGTGATTCTCCCTGTAATCTATACAACCGATTACTTTTGATCCCGATCCGCACTTTCTTTTTCCAGCTCAGGTGTTCGACATATACCATCTCCTTGATGAAGTAGACGTCATAGCCATTGCCTTGTAGTTACGATACGTAAAGTGAGTTCATCCCCAATCCTGGTACATGTAGCACATTTGTAGCACGGAACCGTTCTCCCGATTATGTCTGAAAGACTATGGTACCCTTCCCTACTGGAGTACACTTTGCCTTGTTCCCCATGGTGATCTGAAGTTCATCTTCTCTTCTCAATATTCTGAGAAACACTCCCTAATTCCCGCCATATGCCACGAGGCTCCACTGTCTATATACCATACTTCTGATGATGCAACCCTTGTCATACACGCCACTTCTTCTTCCAGCCTAGAAACTAACATAGAGAAATTGACATCTCTTTCTCTTGTGCAAACTTCTGAAAATCTATGTGAGTCCCCTGACGTGGATGCCTCTACATCGTGGTCTTGACCCATAACTGATTTTCCCTTCCTGTCTCTGATTACTCGCTCTGATACCATGTGAAAATTCTATCACTGCAGCAACTGATTTACTTTTCCTACTTATTCCACATTAAGTTATTCATGAAATTAGTTCAATAAACATTAAAATAAATATTGTTGCAGATATAACATCGTAGTACAGAAACAAACATATGCACAAGAATCAACAAATTGACACAGTTATTTTGGACAACAGTCCCCAGAAAAACCCAATGTGGGAAAACCGGTGCAGCAAGGGAGATTTTTATTATTCAGCAATTCTTCAGTACAACAGGGTGCGAAACTAGCTTACCCACAAAGAGAAATAATTCTCCAGCACTTCTCCCAATCCCAGCATCAACCCAACTGACCTCTGCGTGGCTCTCCAACCCTCTGCGTCAACCCCTGCTTGACTGCGTCAGCCCTGGGCCTCTCTGTGTCACCCACATAGGCCCAGCTAGTGACTGCGCAGTCTTCTACTACTTCTGCATCGACCTGAAAAGCCCTGCATCTACCCCTCCTACCTCAGTGTTGATCTTCAGTCGCTAATCCCGCCTCTCTGCTTCGTACTTGCTACCTGCTCACCAGACCACTGGTTCAATTTCTCAGCTAACCCCGCTCCAGAAATTGAACTGACTAGTCTCCCTCAGTGTGTTCTCCAAGTGACCCTCAAGCCTCCTCTTATTCTTTTCTCGTTGACACATCAACGGTCGAGATTAAGTCCCTAATCAACAGCTAAGATTAGATTTGGCTTGATCTATGACTTTTGGACCATTCTAACACAGTCTTATATTAATTCACATTAATATTTTATTTTACCTAAGTTTAGACTTAGGGACTCCATTAAAAATATTAATTACTTTAATATCTCCCAAACTGTTTAGAATCTGCCCAAACCCTTTTTGGGTATTAGAGATCTCATGTGCCTTAGCCTCTCCACCAATTTTCGTGGCTAGAGCACATCTGATGCTACCCCAAATCAACAAGCCACAGTTACAGCGAGCCACAGAACCATAGTGAAATGTTAGCCATAGAGTATGCAATATGAGCCACCATTAGAGCAAGCCACAGAACCACAATGAAATGCAAGCAATAGATAGAGTGAGCCATAGAGTATCCCATACAAGCCAAAGTTAGAGCAAGCTGCAAGAATAAATTCGAGCCACAAATAATAAAAGTGAACCACTCAAATAATGCGAGCCACTGTGAAGAGAAGTGAGCTATAGAAATTATTGACTCAGAGTTTCGCACTCCATCAAGTAACCTCAGTTCTTTGCTAGGATGTGAGAGATCCAAATTTCCATTTGAAAGGAGATCGATCAAATATTTATATACATTCAAGTGGTCCAAATAGATTCCTTCAAAGGTCAAGCTAACTTTAGAGTTTTGGAGGTGTTGACCACTACGTGTCAACTTCCCATAGCAGTACACCCCCTTTTTCGCAAAAGGGATAGCGCTTAATCGACATGTTCGTGCCATTCGACAGTCATTGTCGTCCTAATCATGTTATGTTGTAAACCCAGTCTGCATGTGTAAATTTGTAAATAATCTTAGCAAATCTGAGTCATGTATGTAAATTGCCTAAGTGGACCTAATTTTCTAGTGATAATCTACGTTCCGAAAGGTTTTTTGTCTCACCGATCCATGATCGGCAAAGTTTTCCTTCTGCCTAACCCCAAAGCTGGAATGAATTTTGTTATTAGAATCTTAGGGGAATCCTAGTGTGTTGATCTGCTAGATTATATTTGGTCGCGGAACTGGGTAGTCCATAAGGGCCTATGTCAAATGGGTTTTCCCCCTTGAGATGTAAAATTGTAAAAGTCATGATGTAAAATGTCTTGAGGGTTAGAAAATGTTTTAATCCCCTCATAAGTCCTAAGTCCTAGGTCCTAGGTATTTTTTCCAAAGGCTAAGTTCGAGGATCCATTTAAAAATAAAAAATAAAAAAAACAATAAAAATTAAAAGATATAAATAATAAAAATTAAAAATAAATTAAATTAAATTAAAACTTAAAAAATAAATTAAAAATAAATAAAAAATTTAAAAATAATAATAAGTCAAATTTTTGAGTAAATAAATGCAGAATTTTGATTTTTTAATATATTAAAATGATTAAAAGAAATCTTGATCCTCATCGACAGTTGAGATAAGTTTGACATGGATCACTCGAACTAGCCGTCGGGATTATTTCCTTTAAATAGGGTGCTAGGGGTCATTTGAGATCAGATTAGATCTGAGAGTCTGGTGCTAAAGAAAGCTCTCTTGTAGTTATTTTTGTGCAATAAAGAAAGACTTTGGGGTTGAAATCTTGCTGGTGTTACTCTTCTGGAAATGTTGTAAGATGTTTTATTTTTCTGCATAATTTTATTTTCAGCTATTGATTTTAGCTTGATGAAGATTGATTCAGGCACAGGTATCTTGTCTGATCTCTAGGGTTTGAATGATAGTTTAGATTCTGAAATATAAGGGCAGGTATCTCCATTTGACCTGGATTTCACTATCATTTTTTCCCTCTATGTTAATGGTTGATTTTAAGCTATGCAGGAAATCTTTTTTTTTAGATTACCAAGCGTTCGGGGAAGTTCTCGGCTGAACTAGCCAACTCCCGAATTGTGTTTTCTAAAAGAGCCCAGCTAGTTTTAATCCTAGGCTTATCATCTGAAAAAAAAATTTATGAATGCATGCAGGGTTTTCTGAAGTATCTCACATTAAATTTAGATTCTGAAAATATTACTGTGGATTATTGACAAATCTGGCTGCTTAAGAGTCAAAAATCTGTAAATTTTGTAATTATTTAGTTGATTTAGGGTTTCAGTTTTGTTTCTGGCACATTTTACTTCTGGGTTTTCCGTTTCTTTTTCCATTACAGGTTGCAGGTACAGGTTTTGAGAAAAAAAATTCAGAGCTTCCATCAGACAAATCTGAATGCAGGGTGATTTGAAATTTACTGGAGAATCTGGAGGGTTTTCTGTTGCTATCTGAAGTCTTCAATTTTCGGAGAAATTTCGAAATTTTTTAAAGGGTTTTCACTGTCCAAACCCTCACGCAGTTGCACGTTGTTTTCATTTCTCTACGCTGCCTCCTCATTGCCTGCATACAAAACCCATCCAACCCTCAATCCCCCCATACTCTGCGTATTGGACAGCCCTCTCTCATTACCAGCTGTTCTCATTCAATCCGTAGCCATTGCTACCAAACCACGCAACCCATTCCACGTTGCTACCACAAACTTTATCTGTTTCATTTTTTCATTGCTATCAACCTATACGGCAAGCAAAACAATAAAGACTCTGTCCTTCACATTGCCCACGCAGCTTCTTCTCTGCGTGTTAACTCCTACGCCGCCTCCCTCTGCCGTCCATTGTTTAGTCTCCTCACGCTGTTGCCGTCACTTGCATATAACAAAACGCTGTCATCTGCAAAACCCTCATGCTGCACACAGTCTCCACGCTGCCTGCCCCTCGCTCCACCATCGATTTCTCACATCTGCAAATAAAAATATAGAACCCGTTATTCATGCGTTAAACTCTCCTCGAATCTTTCTAACAAAGCCTGTGTGCAAACCCATCAGATCAGCAAGCGTCCTCTGCTCCCTTTTGCAACTACGCATCTCACCAGGAACCTGCACAATCTCCTTAATCGCTTCCTCATCCCTTCGCGCTGATCTGCATATCAATCTCTCTGTCGCCGTCCTGTTTCCTCCTCCCGTCGAACATTCGAACCTGCAATCATACGTTGAAACCTTTTGTTTTTTTCATTTATTATGCGTTGGTATGGTTTAGCTTAGGGTTAGTATTTTATTTTTCAAAGATTTTTTTTTCGATTTTGTTTTAGGATTTGATTTATCCGTTTTAGTTTTGATAAAAAGAATTTCAATTTTAAATCTAGATTTAGATTAGATTTTAGTAATTTCAAGCTTTGTTACTTTAGTTTAGTTTATTGCAATCTTTAAAAAAAAAAAAAAAAATCATAAAAAAGTTAATTTTAGTTCTTTTTTTTTAGATCAGATATAGCTTAGATTTTATTTACATTTTGTATAGTTAGGATTTAGATTTTTGTTATAAATTTTCATTTTGTTGTATAAATGTCAATTCTTTTTTTGTTTAGACTTATTAAATCTTAGTTTTAATTTTAGTTTTAGATTTAGATCTAAATTTAGATTTAATTTTTTTAAATTTTGATTTAAAAAATATCAAAAATCTCATTAAAAAAAGGGGGGGCATAAAAAGGTTTTTTTTTTTTAGCTTTCTTTTAGGATTAAATTTTAGATCTAGTTTAGATTTTTATTTGATTTAATTTAGGCCTGAGTTTTATTTTTAGAATTTAGATTTAATTTTAATTTTTGTTATAGTTTAGTTTAGTTTTATTTTATTTTAGAATAGATCAAAAAAATAAATATAAAAATAAAAAATCATAAAAAGTTTTAATTTTTAGATTTTAATGGGTTGATCTTTTGTTTTCAGGATTTAATAATTTTGAATTCCATTTAGATTAGTTTAGTTTAATTTTGTTTTATTTATATAAAAATTAAAAAATATTTCGAAAAAGTTTTACAAAAAATTGAAAATTTCATTTTTGGTGTCTCTATGTTCCATTTCTCTATAGTTAAATGCACTTAATGTTTATTTTGAAGATAGCTATGTGAAAGTAGTAACTGGTCAGCGTTTAAATTTTATGATCATTTAAAGCATTTAATTTTTCTTGAAGTTTAATTGTTGGATCATCGTTAAGGCATTGTGCGTTTGTTGAATATCTTACATCGCTTGGGTTATTTGATGGTAAATGATTGTTAATGAGTTCATATTTCCGCAATATTTGATAAATAATCATTAAAGGCATTGGTCTATTAATTTCTAAAATCAATTAAGTGCTTGCTTCCCCTTGTGTCTCCCAGCCCAACTGGTCCACAGTTGGTCATCCATTGCCCCATAGGGTCTACCCCCCTTAGCCGCGAGAGACAAGCTTAAACGGAGAGATCGGGGATCAACGTGACAGCCCCCGGTTTGAGCGTTGTCATGATAATCTGTGCAACAACATTTTTTGGCGCCGCTGCCTGGGACATTTTATTCTCGGCGTTTCAACGACATTCATCTTCTCATTTCTCATCATTCTTTCATCTCTCATTTGAGCTAGCAGATTCAACATTTTTTGACATCATTTGGATCTTTTTCATCACCTTATTTTTTTCATATCAGCAACTACTCTTTGGTTCATTTCTTGTTTGGGTGGTGACTCCATTTCTTTTACTTTTCCCAAACAAGAAGCCTCCCTCATATCTATTTGTTGGTTGTTTTTTTGGATCCTAGAATTAGATTCATTGTTCAAGTGGCGACTCCATTTCTTTCATCTCCTAATTTTCTTGAGCAGAGATCTCTTTCTATCATCCATTTGGTCCCTCATTATTCATCATGGATTATTCGTTTAAACCATGTCATTTTACTGATGATCTGCATGATATTCCGGAAGTGGCCATTTCTAAATTACCTTTGTTCTCAAGTGGTGATTCAGTCGCTGTTAAAAGACATCTAGGCTTGTTTACTCGTATAATGATCATATATTGTAGACCCCCTCAGTATAATCATGAAGATGTCAAAATGCATCTTTTTGTCTTTTCTTTAGAGGGTGATGCTTTGAATTGGTTTAACAATTGTCCTAAGGATTCTTTCACTTCTTTACAAGACATTGTTAATGCTTTTAAAGATAGATATGGTAATCTGGATAGCTCGCCTTGTGCCCCTAAAATTGTGCAACAGAATGAAAGTAATCTTATGAAAGGTTCAACTATCGGTGAAAGATTCCAAGACAATTCTTCATATCAGAATGTGCCATCCACCTGTACCATTGCAGATCAAATCCATGATAGTGGAAAAGCAGGGACAAATGACAATGAAAAGGAAGATCAAAGGCAAATTATACAAGAACTAATGCTGCTGGTAAAAAATATGGAGATCAATCAAACTAATTATGCCAATGATGTGTGAACTTTATGCACCCACCTGAAAAAACGTAATAGGGAGATCAAGATGGAGATCATGCAAAATCAGCATACTAAGGAAATTGGGACCATGAAGATTAATCATGACACAGAAATTAGTTTTATGCAAAGCAAGATGTCAGGCTTAGAGGAAAATATGACGACCATGAAAGCTAATCATGATAGGGAAATTAATTCTATACAAAACAAGTTATTAACTATGGATGAAGAAATGACGATCATGACATTCGATCATAATAATCAGTTGGCTACCATGCAAGCAAATCATAAGGAAGAAATAAACTCTATGCAGTATTGCTTGATAAACATAAAGGAAAAGAACGATAAATTAATAAAAGATATGGAAGAAGACCACGCTAGGCAAATCAGTGCTATATAAGTTGAACACTCTAGCCAAATAAATGCCATTACAATACGGTACATAAATTTCAACAGCGGATTAAGGATGAAAGAAACCAGGAAACATCAATAGATCTCATTCGTTGCAACAAGCTCCATCTTATTATGAGGAGGTCATTGGTTCGATTGAAAGGTGGTTAATTGAAGGTGATCCAGATAAAATTAAAAACGATAAAGATCAGATGCAAGATGAAGAAAGACATGTCATGCATATCTTACATACTTCATCTGAGACCTTTGAAGCAGAAAGTTCCACGTCATCAGTGATACAGCCTGCCAGGAAGAAAAAGCGCAAGAGGAAGAAAAAGAGAAAAAGATTTGATGCATCAGACGGCCGCGAGCAGCTTGATTTTTGGATAGGAAAGAGTCCTATCATATGCAGAATTGGACATGGCCCATCCGACAAGCAACCGACAGATTTGCCTGAAAGCAGGCAAATGCTCAGTATACACTATATTGAACACATCTGATGCCATGGGGCATCCTTTGTATTGTATTTCTAACTCTACTGCTTGTCATTTCAGCATTTTATTTCTGTTTTAGGATTAGATTTACTTTACTAGATAGTTAATAAATGAAGAGCTTATATCTTTCATGTGATTAATGTTATATGATGATTCTTGAATGGACGCTACTTATTTCTGTTGTGTGTTGCGTGGATGCAGATTCTGGATTCTCACATTCCTACAGTGCAGCAATGTGTCCCCAAGTAAAGCCAGATGTTGACCACTACGTGTCAACTTCCCATAGCAGTACACCCCCTTTTTTCGCAAAAGGGATAGCGCTTAATCGACATGTCTGTGCCATTCGACAGTTATTGTCGTCCTGATCATGTTATGTTGTAAACCCAGTCTGCATGTGTAAATTTGTAAATAATCTTAGCAGATCTGAGTCATGTATGTAAATTGCCTAGGTGGACCTAATTTTCTAGTGATAATCTATGTTCCGGAAGGTTTTTTGTCTCACCGATCCATGATCGACAGAGTTTTCCTTCAGCCTAACCCCAAAGACGGAATGAATTTTGTTATTAGAATCTTAGGGGAATCCTAATGTTGATCTGCTAGATTATATCTGGTCGCAGAATTGGGTAGTCCATGAGGGTCTATGTCAAATGGGTTTTCCCCCTTGAGATGTAAAATTGTAAAAGTCATGATGTAAAATGTCTTGAGGGTTAGAAAATGTTTTAATCCACTCATAAGTCCTAAGTCCCAAGTCCTAGGTCCCAGGTATTTTTTCCAAAGGCTAAGTCCGAGGATCCATTTAAAAAATAAAAATTAAAAAACAACAAAAAATAAAAGATATAAATAATAAAAATTAAAAATAAATTAAATTTTAAAAATAAATAAAAATAATAAAATAATAATAAGTCAAATTTTTGAGTAAATAAATGTAGAATTTCAATTTTTTAATATATTAAAATGCATTTAAAAATTCGACGGATGAGATTAAAAGAAATATTGATCCTCATCGACGGTCGAGATTAGTTTGACATGAATCACTCGAACTAGTCGTTGGGATTTTTTCCTTTAAATAGGGTGCTAGGGGTCATTTGAGATCAGATTAGATCTGAGAGTCCGGTGCTAAAGAAAGCTCTCTTGTAGTCATTTTTGTGCAATAAAGAAAGACTTTGGGGTTGAAATCTTGCTGGTGTTACTGTTCTGAAAAAACTGTAAGATGTTTTATTTTTCTGCATAATTTTATTTTCAGCTATTGATTTTAGCTTGATGAAGATTGATTCAGGCACAGGTATTTTGTCTGATCTCTAAGGTTTGAATGATAGTTTAGATTCTGAAATATAATGGCAGGTATCTCCATTTGATCTGGATTTCACTATCATTTTTTCCCTCTATGTTAATGGTTGATTTTAAGTTGTGCAGTAAATCTTTTTTTTTAGATTACCGGGCGTTCAGGGAAGTTCTCGGCTGAACCAGCCAACTCCCGGATTGTGTTTTCTGAAAGAGTCCAACTAGTTTTAATCCCGGGCTTAGCATCTGAAAAAAAAAAAAATTATGAATGCATGCAGGGTTTTCTGAAGTATCTCACATTAAATTTAGATTCTGAAAATATTACTGTGGATTATTGACAAATCTCGCTGCTTAAGAGTCGAAAATCTATAAATGCTGTAATTATTTAGCTGATTTAGGGTTTCAGTTTTGTTTCTGGCACATTTTACTTCTGGGTTTTCTGTTTCTTTTTTCCATTACAGGTTGCAGGTACAGGTTTTGAGAAAAAAAAATCAGAGCTTCCATCAGACAAATCTGAATGCAGGGTGATTTGAAATTTACTGGAGAATCTGGAGGGTCTTCTGATCCATCTTTCTGCTGCTGCCTGAAGTCTTCAATTTTCGGAGAAATTTCGAAATTTTTTAAAGGGTTTTCACTGTCCAAACCCTCACGCAGTTGCACGTTGTTTTCATTTCTCTACGCTGCCTCCTCATTGCCTGCATACAAAACCCATCCAACCCTCAATCCCTCCATACTCTGCGTACTGGCCAGCCCTCTCTCATTACTAGCTGTTCTCATTCAACCCGTAGCCATTGCTGCCAAACCACACAGCCCATTCCACGTTGCTACCACAAACTTTATCTGTTTCATTTTTTCATTGCTATCAACCTGTACGACAAAACAATAGACTCTGTCCTTCACATTGCCCACGCAGCTTCTTCTCTGCGTGTTAACTCCTACGCAGCCTCCCTCTGTCGTCCATTGCTTAGTCTCCTCACGCTGCTGCCGTCACCTGCATATAACAAAACCATGTCATCTGCAAAACCCTCATGCTGCACACAGTCTCCACGCTGCCTACCCCTCGCTCCACCATCGATTTCTCACATCTGCAAATAAAAATATAGAACCCGTTATTCATGCGTTAAACTCTCCTCGAATCTTGCTAACAAAGCCTGTGTGCAAACCCATCAGATCAGCAAGCATCCTCTGCTCCCTTTTGCAACTACGCATCTCACCAGGAACCTACACAATCTCCTTAATCGCTTCCTCGTCCCTTCGTGCTGATCTACATATCAATCTCTCTGCCGCCGTCCTGTTTCCTCCTCCCGTCGAACATTCGAACCTGCAATCATACGTTGAAACCTTTTGTTTTTTTTTATTTATTTATGCGTTGGTATGGTTTAGCTTAGGGTTAGTGTTTTATTTTTCAAAGATTTTTTTTCGATTTTGTTTTAGGATTTGATTTATCCGTTTTAGTTTTGATAAAAAGAATTTCAATTTTAAATCTAGATTTAGATTAGATTTTAGTAATTTCAAGCTTTGTTACTTTAGTTTAGTTTATTGCAATCTTTAAAAAAAAAGAGTTAATTTTAGTTCTTTTTTTTAGATCACATATAGCTTAGATTTTATTTACATTTTGTATAGTTAGGATTTAGATTTTTGTTATAAATTTTCATTTTGTTGTATATATGTCAGTTCTTTTTTCGTTTAGACTTATTAAATCTTAGTTTTAATTTTAGTTTTAGATTTAGATCTAAATTTAGATCTAATTTTTTTTAAATTTTGATTTAAAAAATATCAAAAATCTCATTAAAAAAAAGGGGCATAAAAAGGTTTTTTTTTTAAGCTTTCTTTTAGGATTAAATTTTAGATCTACTTTAGATTTTTATTTGATTTATATTTAGGTCTGAGTTTTATTTTTAGAATTTAGATTTAATTTTCTTTTAGGATTAAATTTTAGATCTAGTTTAGATTTTTATTTGATTTATATTTAGGTCTGAGTTTTATTTTTAGAATTTAGATTTAATTTTAATTTTTGTTATAGTTTAGTTTAGCTTTATTTTATTTTAAGAATAAATAAAATATAAAATATAAAAATAAAAAATCATAAAAAGTTTTAATTTTTAGATTTTAATGGGTTGATCTTTTGTTTTAGGATTTAATAATTTTGAATTCCATTTAGTTTAGTTTAGTTTAATTTTGTTTTATTTATATAAAAATTAAAAAATATTTCAAAAAAGTTTTACAAAAATTTGAAAATTTCATTTTTGGTGTCTCTATGTTCCATTTCTCTATAGTTAAACGCACTTAATGTTTATTTTGAAGATAGCTATGTGAAAGTAGTAATTGGTCAGCGTTTAAATTTTATGATCATTTAAAGCATTTATTTTTTCTTGAAGTTTAATTGTTGGATCATCGTTAAGGCATTGTGCGTTTGTTGAATATCTTACATCGCTTGGGTTATTTGATGGTAAATGATTGTTAATGAGTTCATATTTCTGCAGTATTTGATAAATAATCATTTAATCATTAAAGGCACTGGTCTATTAATTTCTAAAATCAATTAAGTGCTTGCTTCCCCTTGTGTCTCCCAGCCCAACTGGTTCACAGTTGATCATCCATTGCCCCATAGGGTCTACCCCCCTTAGCCGCAGGAGACAGGCTTAAACGGAGAGATCGGGGATCAGAGTGACAGCCCCCGATTTGAGCGTTGTCGTGATAATCTATGCGACAACAGGAGGGAAATATTTTTAAATTCAAATTTGCTCATTTTAATATTTAAATATATTTTCCAAATAATTTTGTCATGCCAATCAATAAAAACAATATTTCTTTACCCAATTTCGAATTTTCTCTTTTGGGGCAAGATGGGCTTCATTTGGGGTCTTTAGGGAATTCATCCCATAGTTGCCCAAATTTCAACACTCCCTCTCAGCTATGGACGAATTTTCTCTTGCACCATGAGACTCATGTCAGATGTACATGTTTGTTGTGTCATGTCTAATCTCATCTAATCCCATCTTGTCTCATAGAAAACGAATAATCCACAACCAACAATAGGGGAAATTGATTTACCACAAGGGTAAAGAGCCTCCCAATGTGGAAAAAGTCGGCCTCGAGAATAAATCGACAAGGGTCCAGAAATTGAAAAAGTCGTTAAAGTCAAGAGTTTTTTGAAAAACTCGGCAAAATTAAAAAAAAAAAAAAAATACAAAAATATTCATTTTTTTTAAATTAGCATATAAAGCATCCACAACATCAAATTAATGCATTTCCACATAAATATGAAAATAAAGCTAATATAGAATATGTGTAAGAAGTTTAGTGCTACATCACATATCAAAATAGTGAATCAAGTCTTGAATCCTAAGTCTTGACTCTTGACTCAGTCTTAACTCTCAAGAATCAAAATATCAACAAAAAATATAATAAATGTATATCATGATTTATCATCATGCGTCATCTACATGTCATAAAGTAATCAGTCACTGAGATCCTCTGCCCCTTTTATGGGAATAGGGAATGGCTTTGCCTTTTCCTTTAGAGGAAGAAGGCCCTGTCCCCGGGGCTACAAATGGACTTTGTCGTCCTCTAGAAGCAAAAAAATGATGTGGCCTCTGTCCTCTGTTGTTGCCCATCCTAGATGGTGTCACCTCCTCCTCTTCATCCTCCTCAGAGAGAAATTAAAATACATACCTGGCAGCAGCAAATCGGCACCCTGAGTCTCTCATGTTGAGCAGTGGACAAATCTCCAAATCCACACCACAAAACTAGAAAATCTCCTCCTCTTGGGCAATGGCAAACACCTCCTCTCTCCACAAGGACGAATGGCAGAAAGAAGAGTGAAAAATGAGTGAAATTTTCAGCCCTTTCCCTCACTTATGCGTAGCCTAGACGGGCTTCACGAGTTTTTCAATAGACTCCCAATAGAATCGCGACTTTTCAATAAAATCCCAATTTTTCATTTTCCAAAAATTCGCCGAAAAAATCGCTGATAAAATCAGCTAGCTGAAAAAATCAGACTTTGTCGATTTTATCGTAACTTTTCCACACTGAATCCTCCAAACCCTACTGGTCTTCAAGTCAAGTTCCATGACCTTCATCCTCGTTGAACCAGTGTTATAAGGACCGAGCCGAACTAGCCGTTTTGAACTGGTCCGACCTTTTTGAGGCAAAAGTCGGTTTGAACCGGTGACTTGAATCATTTTTGTCTGGTTCGGTACAGTAAAGCCACGTAGAACACAGCAAGTGGGGTGTGTTTTGCTTTTTTTATTTTAATGTTTGTCTTAGTTGGGCACTAGCCCATAATAGGTGCCTAATATTCAAGCATATGGCCCTACTATTGCTATGCATTTCATGGTAATGTTAAATTTCTTAAAGTAAAAGTAACATTTTCCTTTATATTTCATTTTCATCCTTTTACTTTAATTTTTAACATTACCATGAAATGATTTAGGATGTTGAAAGTGGTTTTGAACTCATTGGATTTCATATGGAGAGTAGAATTTTAGATCTCACTCAAAATCCAGCAAACTTAACAGTTTTCCAAGATTTCAAGATTGAGGTTGTTGCACACATTTTGTCAAAGTTCCGAGGAAGCAGATATGCCAAAAAAAAATTCAAAGGATCATATAATCAGTGATTAGTTTATTGAGTCTTTTTAAACCCATTTTGCAAATATATAATGTATTTATGATGATAGTAAGACTGTATATGTATGTAACAACCTAGGTAAGCCTATTATTCTGACAAAATTTTCATCCTAGGAGATTTTTCGTCTCATTGACTCATCTGTGTTTCTTAACACGAGTGGTCAGCAGAGTTTTTCCCTCCAACCTCACCCCAAAGCTAAGGCGAAATTCTTCGTCAAAGTCTTAGGTGAGTCCTAATGTTTTAATCAAATCATATGTAGAAGTGGTTTGGGAATAATTTAAGCTAGTTGACTAAATTATTTTATTACAAATCACTTCGTCTACTAGATCATATTGTGTCACAGAATTAGGTATGTAATTTGAGGGTCTATACCGAAAGGGTGTTCCCCCTTTGAGGGTTGAAAATGTAATTATCTTATGTAAAAAATATTTTAATGCGCGGTCTCTCATACTTAAACACCATGGCTAAAATATTAGAGGGTGGAAAAATTATTAATCCCCTCAAATGTCAATTAATTAAATTTTCTATCAAAAATAAATTAGAATCCTAAGTCAAAAATTTAATTAATTAGAGTAAAAATTAGAGTCTTGGAAAAAATAAATTTTCCAAGTGGGAAAATTCGTGAATGTCAAAGAAATTAATTTTTGGACGTCCCACACCAAGGGAATATTGGAAATTTCAAGAAAAAATGGACCCTTGAACATTGGTTGTTAAGTCAAAGTCAATTTTTTGAGAAAATTAGCTCAAAATAATTAATTTTGAGCTAATAAAAAATGAGTTAAATGAAAATTTTGAAAATCCCTCAAAAACAAATATTTTCAACGGTGGAGATTAGAAGATGATCAAATATTTTTCGACGTCCGAGATTATTTTGACGAGAGTCAAGCCAAATAGCCGTTATTTTCCCACTTTGGGGATTTATCTATAAATTAAGGGTCATTTGTGTCTCAAGCCATAGGATGTTTTGCTAAGAAAATTCTTCAGGAAAGTTGATGTAACGCTATTGTGCCGCTGTGAACGTTTATTGAATCATAATAAAGACTTTGGGGTGTAATTCATGGTGTTTATTGTCTATTGATTTGTGGTATGTGTTGGATACGGGCATTCCTATATTGTGTTTAAATTTTAATTAAATTGTTATTTCATTGCAGATGATAGGAACACTCTATTGATAAGTCTTGGGTTTATCTTAGATGATCCGATTCATTTTTGTTCTAACTGTTTATACGTGAAGAATTATATGGTGTTTGCAAGTTCCCCAGTCCTTGAGCTCCAGTTCACAAACTGTAGACGTAGGCTGACCTTGTTTGGACTTCACATACTTTTATGGTTTATCTAACTTCGCTAAAGTTGTAGCTTGCAATTATTTTCCAAAATACACTTAGCCACTTATCAAAAAAACTTTAAAAATAAAATTATTTCTCAAAATTTCTTCTAAAAGCATTGTATATTTGCACATTTGTAAATTAATTTTTCTAACTGGGGTTCTGCGATTTTTTGTATATATTGGGGTTTTGGGTATGTGTAAATTCATTTGTGCAAGCGACATCAAGTGAGAAGAGTTGGATAAAAGCTATATCTCGACCCTTAAGGGTAAGATCTAGTCTCCAAAATTTTTGGAGGGTCAGCTATTGAAGAAAATTTGAAGCAAAATTCCAAATCTGAAGCAAATAATTTTTTAGAGCAAGGGTTTCAATCTTTTTTGGCTTCCCAGACCCAGATCTGCCCTCTCCAAGCCCTGTGTCAGCCTCCTCAACCCCTATGTCTGCCTTTTGTGGCCCTACATTACCCCCGGAAGCCCTTCACAGCCAGGTTGCCAGCCCCAGAGGGCCTCAGCCTTCCTTATATCCCCTTGCGTTTGTGTTTTCAAGCCTTTTAGGCCTGACCATGAGGCCTAGAGATTTCAGCCACTCTCCTCTTCCCTTTTTCCCTTAGGCTGCAGCCTCTCGACCCTCCCACTAGCCAAAAAACAACCTTCTAGGGCTTGTTGTGGGCCTCCTTAGGCCTTTCCCTTAAGCTGCTAGGCCTTTTGGGCTTCTTCCTTTGCCTCTTGCCCTTATCCTAGCCCTAGCTTGCCCTCCTTGGTCCTAATTTGCCCTTTGCTCATCTCTAAATTTTTTGGATTGATACTTAATGTGTTTTGCCAAGAAAATTGGCTCAAAATTTGTGTTTTCATGTGGCATAAATTTTGGCATTTTGGACAAGTGTGCTACAAAGCCCTGAGCTAGGGTTTGCTCTCTAAACCCTCACTTTATCACTGTTTTCCTTCAGCTGTCATATATTAATCTCATAAAAGTGAATTAAATGCCCTAAAATCTTATCTAAGTGGTCTAAACACCCTAATAATTTCATGGTAAATATTTGCTAGTGTTGTGGCTACTTGGGCATTGAATATCTAGCTTAGATCTAGTCATTTGCTTGCTGGAATATCTTTGCATAACTGAATAGATCAGATCTGATATAAATCTTAAAAGAACATTCTAAAGGGCATAAAATTGATTAGTGTGGCTTCTAGCATATTATCATAGCTTCTAGATATCTTGGGCAGCAATCTTTTACCATAGATCTCTAATTTCTAGTGGTTGATATCTCTGCATAAAAAGTATAATCAGATTTGATATTTTCTGAATATCGTATCTTAAGAAAGCCTAGAAACTCATAATTGCACATTGGTAAATTTGTTTCAGCATCTAGAAAGTTTTGGGCATATTTTGGCACAAGTTATTGCACTAGTAGCTCACTGATTGCATATTTTTCTTACTGTTGTAATAAGAGTTTCTAGATCTAATATACGCTGAACAATTCATCATAAGTGGGTTAGTTAGCTTGTGTTTTCAATTGGCAAGTTTCTTGGCATTTCATTGATCATAATTGGCTTCACATGCTTGATAATTTCTTAATCTAAATTAATTTCCTTGTTGCTGTCCTAAAAGTCAAATAATTGTTCATTGAAACACAAGTAACATAAGATCTATCTTTGTTCATGCTCTATAGATCATAGTTGCTCTTGTCTCATGTTTTGTAGCAATTTGACTAACACATTTGTTGTTGAGTTGATCTATAAAATTCACATCTAATAAGCACTCTCTAAAGCACTCTAATCTTAAATCTTTGGGCATCTTGATATCTTGTGTTCTAAGTCATTTTATCTAACTGTGTTAACAAGTGGCATCTGAATATCTTGATATAATTGTGATCTAAGGCATTAAGGAATCTATTTGATTGTCTTGGCATTTAAGGCTTAATCAAGCATCTCTCAATAAGTGGCATTATCTAAAGAATATAATCTTGGCATAGTCATCATTGGAATATCTTGTGTCTTTGTTGATGATCTTTGGCTAATTGTTGAGTTTGATTATCATCTTTAGTCGAGCATTCTGTGGATTGGTTAACATTGGCACTAAGTTAATTGGCACTTTCTTGGTTGTAAGATTGCATATAATTTATTGATAAGTACTCTTGTCACTAACGATTCATCATAACTTAAAGTACTTAAACATTAAGCCAATCTTAAACTAAGAATCTCACTCATAATCATTGCATAAGCATTCTAGGATTAACTTGCACTAATAATTTACCTCCAAGCATAAGCTTGGTTGATAGACTCATAGGACCACCCTTTCTCATCTAGCTTGAGGGATTCAACACCTTTTTAGTCGCTAACACAGTGACCTTGCAGTCGTTAGAGCCACAGTCTCTACAGCGCCGGAGGCACTAGGTGGTTGGAACACAAAGAGAGGTATCGTTAATCAAGTCTCTTCTTGCTTCTCGTTGGCTTCCATCCCACAGACTACTCTAAATACTGATCCCAAAACAGTTAAGAGAGAGGTTCAATTTAGAATAGGCATATAATTTAAAATTAACCAAGAGCCTTGCATCACATCTAGGTCCTAGGATTTGCATAGCATATACGTTAGTTAATCATTTAAGCAATGGTTGTCCATCCAGTTACTTGGTCCTAGTTTGTAAATATCAAGAATTTTGACTCCATAAGGCACTGGTCTCATTTCTAAATATAATTAAATCCTTAAGTCTTGTTGAATTTAACCAATTAGTTAGGCCACACAACTATGTCCCTCGGACAAGTTGATTCCCAACTTGTCTTTCATCATCTTGTTTCCATAGCGACTACCCCCCATAGCCTGTTGTTGGGAGATAGCTAGAATGGAGTGGGCAAGGATCAGAGTGAGAGTCCCCGCCCTAAGTCATTGTCGCAGTGCCTGTACAATCTAAGTGACAACAGGGGGGATTGCAATGCTACATTGGATTTTCTCATGTACAAGGGCATGGAACTAGTATTTAATCAAGAGCACCAAGCCCTCTATGTACCTTGATGTTAGTGGAATTGGTTGTTGAACTCTTGTACCATGAGCCTACTAAAAAAAATACCCATCACTCAAAAATCTTGACATGACATGCTATGATTTTTCTATCTTATTTTAATGCTTAGAGGGTGATATTGATGACAAAGATTCCAATATAGGCAATGATTTTGATGTTATGTAGGTATTTGTTGTACGTAGTACTCTTAAACTTCTATACGGTAAAAACCAGAACAGAAATACAGCAAGCATGAAGAATTTAAGTTTGTACTTACCTTAACTGCTGCTGATTCTGCTATCTGCTGCTGATTCTGCTACTGAACTGGTGTCGTTGATGATGTTGCGGCTATTTTGATCCAAATTTCCGGGAGACCAATTCCTCCCAGCCAGACTGAGCAGATGGTTGCTCAATCCAGTAAACTTCTCGCAGAAGCTCACTGCCCCCGTGCCCAAAACCTCAGGCCGATTAAAGCTCTTCCACTAGTAAATCTTATCCCTCTGGTTTGTACTCCTGATTTTCAGCTCCTGTCCTCCACTCTCGATTTCCCCCCCCTGTTCTCAGCCTCATCCCTGTGTTTTATAGCCAGGGCTAAGCGGTGGCCGCCCTGTACACCAGTGGCTCCGTCGCTTCCTCCCGTGGTGACAGCTTCCACCAACATGAGTCATCCTCCCGCTCAGGTGTTTATGGGGAGTATCCACGTTTTTAAACTTTAGCCATTCACATTATAGCTTTATAATATTTAGTATGTACCTTATCACTTTATGTATGTTTGTTTTCTTTTAATATAAACTTTAGAATTTTTAGGTTAATTAATTTTGATATTAATACTTGATTTTTTTTATTTTATTTTATAAATATCATTTTCATTTATTTATTAATGTATATTTATACAAGACATATAATATGAGTATTTAAGGATGGGTCGTTACATACAGTCCCCCTTCAGAAAACTTCGTCCCGAAGTTAGAGTTTAAGTTTAAGGTTTTAATGGGCATGACTTTCCCTATCCAGGTTCCCAAGCTATTCTAAAATCACCCTATCCTTCCTAATCTCTTCCGCTCCCATCCTATCCGTCCTCTACTAGAGTATGCCATGGCGTCAATTTTTTTGACCTAACCATTCATAAACACTAAGGTGACAGCGTCGGCTATACCGACCTGATTCCCAGCAGGCATCCGGCAGTCATCATCACACGTCTATGGGAGCGTGACTAGCACAGTCCTCCCATGACTCCAGGGTTCGGAGGATAAACGGTGGGTAACACCTCCACCCCTCCCAGTAAAATTAGGGCTACTACCCTATCATAGAATCACTTTGAGCTTTAACTGTTCTGAGGTTCTGTCATCACATGGTCATCTCGGAAATTGGATCATTTATCTGCAATCATAAACTTACCCATGCATTTGTAAAATGTGCATCAGCATATTCAAAATAACTCATGTATTATTCACATATGACACTACAGCATAACATATTTTGCCATATTCCATGCATGTATTTTGACTTTCATCTAGAATGTATTCACTTCCTGACTTCTATTCCATTGTTCATATTGACATGCATAAATAAAACAGATTTATAATGTCTTAATTTCTATCAGAAGTAAAATCATTTAATGGCCTTTAACTTTACCTTGACAACTATAATTTAGTAAAACGAACCACATATATCATTTTGGTATCCATGTACCAGCAGAAATTAAACATATATTAAGTCACAAAATTTCACGTTTATCTATAATCATTCAAAATGTTCCTGAGTCTCTGATTGCAGTGAAGTAAATATATACTAGACATAGTTTAAAGTTCTTCAAAAAGGACATAAAGTAGGGTATCTCTGACATATGTCCTCTGTATTCTCCCAAGTTGCTGATCCAGGACTATACTTGTCCCATTGGACCTTAACTTGGTCCACCAGGCGGTTCCTCAGTTGTCAAACTCTACGTTCCAGTATACGTAACGGTTCGACCGTTATGACTCCCTCGTCCGATACCTGCAATTCTTTCCACTAGAGGTTATGAGATAGATCAGCTATATAATGTCTTAATACAGAAACATGAAATACATTATGAATTCTATGCAGGTGAGGTGGCAGGGCAAGACGATAGGCAACAGGTCCCACTCTTTCCACGACTTTAAATGGCCCAATAAATCGGGCTGATAAAGTGATAAGGTACATACTAAATATTATAAAGTTATAATGTGAATGGCTAAAGTTTAAAAATGTGGATACTCCCCATAAACACCTGAGCGGGAGGATGACTCATGCTGGTGGAAGCTGTCACCACGGGAGGAAGCGGCGGAGCCGTTGGTGTACAGGGCGGCCACCGCTTAGCCCTGGCTATAAAACGCAGGGATGAGGCTGAGAACAGGGGGGGGAATCGAGAGTGGAGGACAGGAGCTGAAAATCAGGAGTACAAACCAGAGGGATAAGATTTACCAGTGGAAGAGCTTTAATCGGCCTGAGGTTCTAGACACGGGGGCAGTGAGCTTCTGCGAGAAGTTTACTGGATTGAGCAGCCATCTGCTCAGTCTGGCTGGGAGGAATTGGTCTCCCGGAAATTGGATCAAAATAGCCGCAACATCATCAACGACACCAGTTCAGTAGCAGAATCAGCAGCAGTTAAGGTAAGTACAAACTTAAATTCTTCATGCTTGCTGTATTTTTGTTCTGGTTTATATAAGTTTAAGAGTACTACATTGTAGCATAATTTTTTTTGGATGTTAGAGGCCATGTGGAGCTTGCTTGCTGATTTTTTTTTTGGTTTAGAGATGGATTGCACTCTGTGCTATTTTGTTTATGTACACCCTTACATGCTATATAAATGAAAACTTCTGCTTATTTGTGTATAAATGGTTTGGATTCATATGGGTGCACATGAATATATATGTTTTTCTTTAAAATTTCAATAATTTATGTGTTTTTGGTTGAACATTTTTTTGGTCTGGTTTTTTTACCGGTTTCGATACGGTTCTAACCGGTTCCTAGTCTGGGGTTCTATCGGTTAAATGATCGGTCCAGTTTTGATAACTATGAGTTGAACAATGGTGTCTTGAAAAGAATAAGAATCATCTAAGGGGAGATAAATCTCCAACCCTATATCATACCATGCATCCCTGACTTAGGGAAATCTCATCTCATCTTGTCTCATGATGTCCCAATCTAAAGAAGAAGAATGATCCACTTGCTCAAGTCCTAGACTTGATAGCAATGGGAGATACACATTCCACAAGTGGCAAGGATCAAACACATCGTAGAAGGACAATAGGGGAGATACCACTTACCATTTATGGCAAGGATCAGAGACATCCTATTGTTCATTGATCTTCCCACTTTGCTCCTCAAGATTCAAGTGGTAGAACACTTGCATCCACTAACTTGGGGGAGATACCACTTATCATGAGAGGTAAAGATCATACACATCCCAAGCCACCTGGGGTAGATACCACTTACCATGAGAGGTAAGGATCAGACATGTCCCAGGTCTTCTCACCCATTGGCCAAATGGGTGGCAATCCCGATAATCCTAGCTTATGGGTAGGATGCATACTGGGGTATACTTGATAGTAGGGGAGATGCCACTTACCATTGCAGGTAAGGATCAGACACATCCTATTGTGACAATAGGGGAGATACCATTTACCATTTATGGCAAGGATCAAACACATCCAATTGTACATGAGTTCCCCCAATCCCAGGAGCTCTTTGGCTCCACCCCCCCCCAAGAGAGCTCAAACAAGGGGGAAGAGCATAGCTCAATGTTCTTGATCAACCTTGATCCCTTCCCAAAAGGGTCACATCCACCAGTCCAAGTTGCTCTCTGAAGAATATGAGTGGCTTGGAGAGAAAGTTTGCAATTTGCTCATTTGTTGAAGACTCACTGCTTCAATTCCACAACAATTCACTGTCGAAGCCTAGCTGCTCTCTCTGTGCTAGAGCCTCATTACTCCCTCTTCGCATCATATCTCGGATATAGAGCTATCTAATCTCAATGTATTTTGACCATTCATGGAGCACGATATTCTCTGAAAGTCGGATCCCACTTTGATTGTCACAATATATCATAGTTGTGTCTAGCACAAGCTCAAACAGCTCCCCAAAGAGC
Organism: Pinus tabuliformis; assembly: GCA_031772625.1. NCBI lineage: Eukaryota > Viridiplantae > Streptophyta > Pinopsida > Pinales > Pinaceae > Pinus > Pinus tabuliformis. Next base: position 651,809,878 of record CM062807.1, on the reverse strand, counting down.
TTTGTCAACCACACTGCCTCGGAGCTAACCATGTTAGCAACAATGTACTCTACCTCTGTTGTTCTCAAAGCAACCAACTTTTGCTTCCACCTCTTGAAATGACAGATCAATCGTCTACAATGATTGAAATTGACCTCATTGCAAGTGTACTCAAACCTAACTGAACTCAATCTCAGCTTCTTCAAATTTGTCCATTCTTCAAGCTCTGAACTCCTATCAAAGATTCTGGGAAGGTCAACTTAATAATATTTTTTATCAATAACTATGACCACAAGTAAATACATATTATCAAAAAAAATCATCTAGATCTGCTCAACTACTAAAAAGATGATGCCAACAGTGATGATCAAGCTCAGATAAGCAGTACGTTCGGTACGTGGCCAGATTCTCATATGTCCAACCTATGGCTTCCTTTTAGACTCTAGAGAAGGCTTCTTCAGGAGTCATACCTTTCACAGCTCTATGAGGACTTCGATTTTGAATGTACATAGTTGTCTGTGATGCTTCGTCCCATAAAAACAACGGCAAGTCCAAATCATGCATCATGGCATTGACAGATTCCTCAATGGACCTATTCTTTCATTCAGCTACACTATTTTGTTCTGGATTACAAGGGACAATTAGCTCCCTCTTAATACCTTCCTGCGTGCAGAAAGCAACCAGCTCTTTTGAGGTGTATTCTCCTCCATTGTCAGATCTCAGTATCTTGATCCTCTTACCTGTCAAGTTTTCTACTTCAGCTTTGAATTCTTGGAACTTGTCGAATACCTCAAATTTTGTCAGAGATATATCTATGTCTTACGGGAGAAGTCATCAATGAATGTCACATAATACAAAGTCAAATTCAAGCCCATTTCAAGCATTTTTGCTCTACATCAACTAGCCATTTGCAAGAAAGGGAGGTTGAGCCCTCATTTTGTGTACCAAAGAGTAAAAGAAGCTAGATGTTGCAATGTTGAAGCCTTCTACAAGTCAAGTGTGAGGTCCAAAGCAAGGAAAGGTGTTCAAGAAAAAATAATCCAAATTCAAGCAAAAAGACTAGCCCAGCAAGCCATCCTCTCAAGCCTATCAGCCAACCTGTTGGAATTTCTAAGTCTATCCGTTAGAAACCCTTCATGTACTTTCTGATTTATTCCTACCTACTTGTTCTGTTAATTAACAAGTTATTTACCATGTAAATACTAGAAATAAATACAAGTACATGCTCAACACATTACAGAACATCAACTGAAGGAAACAAAAACAAGCACACAAGTGACACAGTTGTTTTTGGACTAATGTCCCCGGAAAAAATCCAATGCGGGAAAATTGGTGCAGCAATCTGAGGGTTTCATTTATTAAGCAATTTCAGAATACAATCTAGGTGCCAAATCAGGCTCACCCAACAGAGAAAAATCTTGGCAGTAGTACTTCTCTACTCAGAAGCAGATATTCCAGCTAAAACCCCGGATAAACACTCTGGCGGCTCCACAACTCCAATCTGCCCCACAAAACCCCAGTGTCAACCTCTAGGGACTGCGTTAGCCTCTCTCTGGCCCAACGTTAGCCCAGCGTCACTCTGGCTTGGCCTGCGTCAGCCTCTGGAGGCACTGCATCAGTCCTCTGGCCCTCTGCGTCACCCACGCTGGCCCTCTAAGACACTGCGCAGCTCCTGGCTACCTCTATGTGAGCCTTGGTTGGCTCTGCGTTAACCCTTAGCTGCTTTTGCGTCCCTCTCTCTGGCTACTGCGTTGATCCTCCCGATGCTATCTCTGCCTCTCTGCTTTTGTATTCATTGCCCCTTAGCTGCAACTTTGATCACTCTCTCAACTTTCTCGACAAACCCAGCCCCAGAAAGTCGAAATCTTGATCTCTTGGTGTGTTCTCCAAGTGACCCTCAAGCCTCCTCTTATACTTTTCTCGTTGACATATCAACGGCCGAGATTAAGTCCCTAAACAATGGCTAAGATTAGATCTGGCTTGATCCATGACTTTTGGACTATTCTAACACAATTTTATATTAATTCACATTAATATTTTATTTTCCCTAAGTTTAGACTTAGGGACTCCATTAAAAATATTAATTATTTTAATATCTCCCAAACTGTTTAGAATTTGCCCAAACCATTTCTGGGTATTGGAGATCTCATGTGCCTTAGTCTCTCCACCAATATTCGTGGCTAGAGCACATCCGATGCTACCCCAAATAAACACTCTTCTTAGTGAGGACGTGCTCTAGCAATACTCCTCACTGAATATCACCCTGATCATCCGGCATCGGTCCCTGTGCTGATGCTAGGCCTGTTGCCCATCATCTGCATTGTTGCATCTTGTACTGCTACCCATGGCCTTGCCACTGCCACTGTTGCGTCTGTACTGCAACTCACTCTGCATCTGTGTTGCTACCCATGGCCCTGCCACTACCACTGTTGCATATGCACTGCAACCCTTCTCATCATGCTCCATGGTGCTACCCATAGCACTACCACTGCTAATGCTACACTGCAACTCATTTACTGAGAAGTAAGTAACTGAACTCCCAACTCTGACATCTTTGTCAGGCTAGAGACACCCTTGATGCTGAAACTCCCTTTGTCGCTGACAAGTGCTCCCTCTCTGACCCCTGCGCTATTGCAACAACTCCATGCATCTCGCATCGTTGCACACCTCTCTGTGCCATCTTGCACTGGTGCAACACTCCCGTGCTTCTCGCACTGCTGCCTCACGTTGTCCTGGGAATCCTGCACTGTAGCTCCCTCTGTCACCCCATCTACATCCGCCAGTAATTCTACTCCTCTTCGGGGCTCCCGAAGCAAGGTATAATCCAAGAGGTTGGGTACCTCGAGGATCCTGCCCCTCATCACCTGTAGTTCGTCTGACTACAGCTCTATGTCTCGCCACTTCTGCTCAAGTGGCATGTGAGCACTCATGGCACAATCATCGTCTATTTCCACTTCCTTCTCTGCCCTTACTGATGCAGCCTTTGTCTCGGAGGCCTCTCCCTTGCTCTTCTTCCTTGGACACTGGGTCGCATAATGACCCAGCTCCCCAACATGGAAGCATTTGACCTTGGAGAGGTCCTTCTTTTTTCCGTTTCTCCTGCTTTCCCTCAAATGCTAGGGCAGCATCCACCTCCTCCTTCTTGATTTTGATCCCCTTGCCACTGCTTCCCGTCTTGCTCAGCCTCCTGGTCTCTTCTTAGCGAAGAGTAGCCCACATTTCCTCCCAATCTGGAAGGGTCACCCTGCCCAGTATGCTTTGGACAAACACCTCCCAGTCTTCTGAGACTGCATTCAAGGTTGTTCTCACCATCAATTCTTGATCCGGTGTGGCCCCTATGGAAGTCAGCTGATCCCGGATCTCCTTCAATCGACCGAGGAAGGGGTCGATTTATTCTCCCTTCTGCATCTGGTATGATCGCAGTTGATTTTCTAGTAACATCCTTCTCTGCACAGAAGTATGTTGGTACAATTTCTTTAGGGCCTCCCACATCTCATTTGTCGTTTCCTTTTCGGCAATATGTGGTACTACATGGTCCTTGACCCCGTCAAGAATGATGCTCTTGGCCCTTGCCATTGCCTCCTCGTACTTGTCGTTATCAGCTGGGTCAACTGGGATAGCTATCGTCCTCAAGGCGAAGTGCTTGACACGATTTCTGTCTAGAACGGATAGGATTCTGGCCTTCCAAACTACGAAGTTTGAGGCTCCGTCCAGTCTGTCCTAGTCTCTTACCCTGTTCACTGCCATCTCACTGCTCCTTTACTTCCCTCCTGGAAGTTCTTGGTGTGACTCCCTACGAGCCTCGATTTCCCTCTTTGGAAACCCTTTTTCCAATGTCGAGATGCCCCCACTCCAATTGTTAGTGCAGTCTGCACCATTGATCCGGATTTCTCGACTAGAAATCCTCGGTAGCAACTCCCTCCTCCTAGGCCTTGCCCTGTTAGGTACTGTTCTTACTACTGTACCCCAGCAACTCCACTCTGCAACTTACCCACAGCCTCCTAAACCCCAACAAACTGAAGGTTAGAGCTCCTAGGCTTTGCGCAATCAGGCACTGGCTAAAATGCTCCCCTAGCCAACTACGTCAACCCTCTCGGTCTCTGCGTGGCTCTGCCTGAGCCTTTTCTGCCCTCCTCAATTTCTGCACTGGCCTCTCCTTGGCTCAATCTTGATGACGCAGGCACTGTGTCACCCCTTCCTTACTGCTACTCTGATAGGAACGGCTTCTGTCACTCGGGACATCTGTTTTCTATTGCTGCTGCTCTGCTCGGCTGATGTCCTCAGTTCTCATGTGATCTGCAACCACGCTCTAATACCATGTTGGAATTTCTTAGTCTATCAATTAGAAACCCTTCATGTACTTTCCGATTTATTCCTACCTACTTGTTCCGTTAATTAACAAGTTATTTACCATGTAAATACTGGAAATAAATACAAGTACATGCTCAACACATTACAGATCATCAACTGAAGGAAACAGAAACAAGCACACAAGTGACACCGTTTTTTTTGGACTAATGTCCCTGGAAAAACCCAATGCGGGAAAACTGGTGCAGTGATCTGAAGGTTTGATTTATTAAGCAGTTTTAGAATACAATCTAGTGCCAAATCCAGCTCACCCAACAAAGAAAAATCTCAGCAGTAGTACCTCTCTCCTCGGAAGTAGATATTCCGGCTGAAACCCCGAATAAACACTCTGGTAGCTCCAATCTGCCCCACGAAACCCCAGCGTCGACCTCTCTCTGGCCCAGCGTTAGCCCAGCATCACTCTAGCTTGGCCTACGTCAACCGCTGGAGGTACTGTGTCAATCCTCCGGCCCTCTGCGTCACCCACGCTAGCACTCTAAGGCACTGCGCAGCTCCTTGCTGCCTCTGCGTGAGCCCTGGTTGGCTCTGCGTTAACCCTTGGCTGCTTCTGCGTCGCTCTCTCCAGCTACTACGCTGATCCTCCCGGTGCTATCTTTACCTCTCTGCTTCTGTATTCACTGCCCCTCAGCTGCAACTCTGATCACTCTCCCAACTTTCTCAGCATACCCAGCCCCAGAAAGTCGAAATCTTGATCCCTTGGTGTGTTCTCCAAGTGACCCTCAAGCCTCTTATATTTTTCTCGTTGACAAATCAATGGCCAAGATTAAGTCCCTAATCAACGACTAAGATTAGATCTGGCTTGATCCATGACTTTTGGACCATTCTAACATAGTTTTATATTAATTCACATTAATATTTTATTTTCCCTAAGTTTAGACTTAGGGACTCCATTAAAAGTATTAATTATTTTAATATCTCCCAAACTGTTTAAAATCTACCCAAACCCTTTCTGGGTATTGGAGATCTCATGTCCCTTGGCCTCTCCACCAATTTTTGTGGCTAGAGCACATCCAATGCTACCCCAAATCAACACAACCTCAGCCCCATTCGATTTGAGGTCAAATGTAGTTGTTGCACCACCAAAGGAGAGCTAATTTTTCAAGCAAGCAAGCCATGAAAAGACAAGTGGAATGTTTGGTCATTAGTAATCAAAACAGCCCCTTCTTGGCGTCTTTGTTGTAGTATGTTTCTCCTTCTAGGGTTTACTCAATGTAAAAATTGGAAATTTAATTTGTTAACTTAGCCTCCAAGCATTTTGTGGGAGACCAAGGAGGATATTTTGAAGAGCCTCATCTATAAATATAGGGCTTCTCCTCCTTGGTAAATCATAAAGAACTTGTTAAGCTATCTAATACAATGTGAACTTTTTCATCAGAAAAAAGTATTTACATGTGAATTATCTTCTTTTATTGATTGATCAAATAAATTTCTAAAGCAAATTTTGGAGCAGCACAAAATTATTACAAGGCTAAGCTAATTGATCCAAGAAGACTTGGAAGAGGAGGTCTAGGGTTCATCTCACACTTTCTCTTAATTCATACAAGGTATTGTTCTCTTTTGGGACATGATTTGCTCTCCCCTCTAGAGGTAAATAACCTTATCTTCTATAATTGTTGGTTGCTTGGTTGAGGAATTCATTTTTTGAAAGGTCCTCCTTGTAAGATTTTGGTTCTATTTGTCTTGTTTTGATGCTAGAGTTGTATCCTTGGTGTTCCACCTAGCATTCCAAAACCTCAAGCATTGAGATACCAAATCAAGAGAGGACATAATTCCCTATCCTTGACTCTTGTGGAAAAAGGATCATATCCTTGTTCCAACAATTTGCAATCAATTTCTTTACAAAATCATATCCCAAAATTCCTTGTTTTTTTTTTAAATTTGCAGTTAGCATTAAATATAAAAAACCCTAAAAATCTTATATTTTAAAAATCAAAACTATTTCTTATAAAAATCCCAAAAAATATTTCGATAGTGAATATCTTTACTAAATTGTGGTTTATATTGCATTTATTGATTATTTCATTGAAAAAAATCACCACAAAAATTTGTATTTGGGGAAGCCTTAAAGACCAAATATTGAACGCCCCGCCTTATATTATCACATATTGATTTACCAATTTCATTTTCAAGTGTTTTGAAGGTAATTACAGGTTCTGGAAACATTTTACAGCAATTGGAAGTGACTAGAGGCATACCCTTGCCTTGGGATATGTGAAATTTAAGATAAAATCTTTGTATCCGTCATTCTAGATCTAAAGAGGTTTTTTATTGATTATTATTTACTTTTAGATCACATATTGGCTGCCTAAATAGATTTGCAAGTTTGATCATCATTTTTGGTCAAGTCAATTTTCAGCCCTCATGGTTGTGGGCTATTTTCTGGGTAGAGAGTCGCAGATTGAATCTCTCAAACTACTTTTACCCAAATCAGGTGTTCTTGTGTTTGGTAGAAAGGCATTTTATATTACTCACGTCCCTAATCAAGTCCTTCGAGTTTCAGGTCCACCAAAAGCCATTTTCATACCTCTGAAGTGGTCTTCTACTAGTTGGCCTGGTGCGTTCTTCAAAAACACACAAAGTTACAGGTCTGAACAGCAAGTATATTTTCTTCTTACAGCCATATAGAACAGGTATAACAACTCCATTTTATCTTCTATTGTGGTAAGAAGTTCTCATACTCAATTTGTGGCATTTTCAAGCTTGTTTCCTTGGCATATTGAGTATTTTCCTTTGTTGGTCTGCTATATAAGTCTGTTCTTAAATAATTAATCAGATCATTATTTTGTTATCATATTAACGCCTACCTCTTCCATATACTTCATTTAGCCATTGGTCTATTATTTTTTTGGTTGAGTTATTGTGTGTAGGGATACTGCCCATGGCATTTTGCGGAAGTTGGCCTAAAGCAAGAGAAATACACTGAGATAACATTAGGTGTATTCCTAATACTGCTTACCGCATAGTAGTCTTGGTTGAACCTTTACAACCCTGCTAGTTTGAGTGCTAACACTGTCCGCATCTTCATATGGTCAACCATGGACTAGGGAGGAATCTAACTATTCCATTTTATATTATTGCTTCGACTTGTCATGGAGTTAGCAAATAATATTTTTTTATCGCAAGAGAGAAGAGACTCCCTCTATAAAGAGGAACTTTCTCTCCATTGTAAGATTGTTGAGACTTTGGAAATTGATAAGCTCTCCCCTTGGGCTACATTTGTACATCTTATGCCTGAAGCTTTATGGAATATTGGGGGTATAGAATCTTTTGTATGTGAGGTTTTCAAGTTTGCAATTCAATTTTCATATGTTGTTCATAATTGCAGGAAATCCTTGTAACCTTATGGAGGCCTAGTAATGAAGTGTATGTCATTTGGATAATGTAATGTGAGGATAAATTCACTCTTATTGTGAAAACATAAAAATCATAAATGGCATTGAACACGTGTCTAATATAGACTAGCCCTATGTTGCAGGAAATGCTGGGCCAGACCCCGTTTCTGGGAAGAAATGATACAGAAACGCTGAAATGTGTTTGGTGCGGCCTTGAAATGCGTTTCAGACCGTACTGCCATGTTTTACGTGGCTGAAACATGGCCCAGTATGGCCTGAAACTTGTTTCAAGTTCGTACGCACATGTTTCAGCGTTTAAGTGGTTTTTTTCCAGTTTTTTTTTGAATTATTTGGCAAATAAAATATTTTTTGGATGCTTCTAGATGGCTCTCGCAAGTTATAAAAAGACTCTCGCCTCATTCCCTCATCACACAAATTGAGCAAGTCGTTTCACTTAGAGACGGGCGATTTTAGCAAGGAGAAAAGAGGAAGAAAGCAGTGGCTTTAGCTAGGGCGTTTTCAACAGTGAGCAAAGGAGATTTCACAAGCAGATTTGGAGTGGGGAGTTTCCGGCTATGGAATTCTTGTTTTTTGGCTCAACTACAGCCATCTTTCTCTTGTCTTTTCTCACATTGTGGGGTAGCTTCAACTACAACAAATTAATTTGGGTAAGAAGCATTCATTTTCTTAGTTTTTTCCCATTATTTCTTCTATTTCTCGAGGGTTTACGCTTCCAAAAATGCGAAAAACGTTTTTTATTTACAATTTTTTTTTTTTTTTTTTTTGCAACAATCGCTTCCAGCCAAGGTGTAAGTTCAACCCCCAAGTCCAACCCAAGGGCTGAATATTATCCTCTTTGGAGGCATGTTCAAAATCTTCAAAGATTTGCAGGTGGTGCCTCATGGGAATCGTGATGTAATCTTTGCAGTAATTCGTACAGGGCTCCTACCCAAAAGTGAAGGCACATATTTTGCATGGAGGAGGACAGGGGATTGCAAGTTGTTGATTTGGGGTAGCATCGGATGTGCTCTAGCCACAAAATTTGGTGGAGAGGTTGGGGCACATGAGATCTCCAATACCCAGAAAGGGTTTGCATAGATTCTAAACATATCAAGAGATATTAAAATAAATATTATTTTTAATGGAGTCCCTAAGTCTAAACTTAGGGAAAATATAATATTAATGTGTATTAATATGAATATGTGTTAGAATGGTCCAAAAGACATCGATCAAGCCAGATCTAATCTTAGCCGTTGATTAGGGACTTAATCTCGGCCATTGAGATGTCAACAGGAAAAGTATAAGAGGATGCTTGTGGGTCACTTGGAGAACACACTAGATGATCAGTCATTCTATTCTCTAGATCGGGGTTTGCTAAGAGACATAGAATCAGTGATCGGGAGAGCAGTTGAGGGGCATTGAGTACAGAGAAACAGAGAAGGCAGAGATTATGTCAGGAGAGCAGCGCAGCAGCCAAGGAGAGTGACGCAGAGCCAGCAAGGGCTCATGCAGGGCCACGCCGAGGCAGCCAAGTGTTGCGCAGAGCACCAAAGGGGCCAGCGCAGCTGACGCAGAGGCTCTCAGAGCTGACACAGGGCCTCCTGGGGCTGAGGCAGGCCTAGAAAGGTTGACACAGGGCCAGCGTAAGACAGAGAGGGGCTAACGTAGTCTAGATTGGGCAAACGTTGGGTTGCAGGAGTACTTTTGTGCTGAGGAACTGCCGGAAGGATTTTCAGTGGTTTCAGCCAAGAGATTTCTCTCAAACTGCAAGGTATAGCTGTGAAGGAAATTCTCTGTTGGGTAGGCCAATTTCGACACCCGGATTGTACTCGGATATTGCTTAATAAGAAAACCCTCAGATAGCTACACCGATTTTCCCGCATTGGGTTTTTCCGGGGACATTGGTCCAAAAATAACGGTGTCATGTGGTGTGTTTGTTTTTGTTTCTTTTAGTTGTTGATCTGTAATATGTTGAGCATGCACTGGTGTTTATTTTCAATATTTACTTTGTAAATAACTTGTTAAAGAAAAATAACAAGTAGGTAGGAATGAATCAAAAAAGGTGCATGAAGGGTTTCTAAACTAAGTAAACTTAGAAAATTCAACATGGTATCAGAGCGTGATTGCAAATCACAGGAGGACTAAAAGACATCATCCAAGCAGATCAATAGCAGCAGAAAACAGTCATCCCAAGGTGACAGAAGATGTTTCTAGCAGCGTAGAAGCCAAGAAGTGTGACGCAGAGCCAGCTAGAGCCACGCAGAAGAAGTCGAGAGTTGCGCAGAGCCTCAGAGATGCCAGCGTTGCTGACGCAGAGGGCCAGAGGGCTGATGCAGGGCATTCCAGGGCTGACTCGGACCCATCTGGGGTGACGCAGAGCCAGCGTGAGGCAGAGAGGGGCTGACGCAGTTCACAGATAGGCAGTTGTTGGAGTCTAGAAGGCTGCAGAAATATTGCAAAGTGGAGTTGGTGAGGTACTATAGTCTAAACAGTACCTGACAGAGCAGGGCCAAAGGAGTTGTTACTGAGGGTTTCTAGCCAAGGAACCTATATCAGCAGTGCAGTTGCACAAGACGATCAGAGTAGGGGTCATCTCGACAAGCGGCAGAAGGATTTCCAGGAGGGAAATCAGGACTCAGAGGGAGTCCAGAAGAGAACTTCCAGACAAGAAGTAGAGACTCAGAGGAGTCGAATAGAGAACTTCCAAGAGGGAAGTAGAGGAGCATCATGGCACTACACGGGGTAAGGGACCAGGATAGACTGGACGGAGCATCGAACTTCGCGGTCTAGAAGGCAAGAACCTTATCAGTGCTTGACAGGAATCGTGTCAAGAACTTCGCCTTGAAGACGATAGCTATCCCAGTCGACCCAAATGATAATGACAAGTATGAAGAGGTGATGGAGAGGGCCAAGTGCATTATCCTTGATGGGGTCAAGGATCATGTGGTACCACATATAGCCGAAAAGGAAATAGCAGTTGAGATGTGGGAGGCTCTCAAGAACCTGTACTAGCATACTTCTATGCAGAGAAGAATGCTACTCGAGAACCAGATGAGGTCGTATCAGATGAAGAAGGGTCAAATGATTGGCTCCTTCCTTGGAGGACTAAATGAGATCCGAGATCAGTTGACTACTATAGGAGCGACACTGGATCAGGAGCTTATGGTGAGGACAGCCCTAAATGTTGTCTCAGAAGAGTGGAAAGTGTTTTTCCAGAGCATCTTAGGCAAAGGGACTCTCCTACCTTGGAACGAGATGTGGGCAACTCTTCGCCAGGAAGAGATCAGACGGCAATCAAAGACAGGTAGTAGCAACAAAGGGATCAAGGTCAAGCAGGAGGAGAGGATGTGGCCCTAACATCTGAGGGAAAGCAGGAGAAGCGGAAGAAGAAAGATCTCTCCAAGATCAAGTGCTTCCACTGTGGGGAGATGGGTCATTATGCGACACAATGCTCGAGGAAGAAGAAGGAGAGTCTTCCGAGACTAAGGCAGCGCCAGCACGGGCAAAGAAGGATGTTTTGACAGACAATGACTGTGCCATGAGTGCACATGGGCCACTTGAGCAAAAGTGGGGAGACATCGAGCTGTAGTCATGCGAACTACAGGCGATGAGGGGCAAGATCCTCGAGGTACCCAGTCTCTTGGATTAGATATTGCTATAGGAGCCCTGACGAGGAGTAGCAGGATTGGCTCGGTGGGTAGAGACGGATGCGGATGGAGCGGCAGAGAGAGCTACAGTACAGGAGTCCCAAGACAGCGTAGAGCTAGCAAGCTGCAGCAGTGCGAGAGGCACAGGAGTGTTGTGCCAGTGCAGGAAGGCACAGCGAGGTGTGCAATGGTGCGAGATGCAGGGAATTGTTGCAACAGCGCAGAGGTCAGAGAGAGGGAGGTTCAGAGTTAGAGGGTGTTTCTAGCCCAACAAGAAGGTCAGTTGGGAGATCAACTACGTACTTCTCAATAACTGAGTTGCAGTGCAACAATGGCAGCACGATGCAACATGATGAGAGGAGGTGCAGTGAAAATGCAGTGTTGGGAAGAAGGACCAGCAGCAGCACGGATGCAGAGGGAGCTGTCGTACAGATGCAGCAGTAGCAGTGGCAGAACCATGGGCAGCAGTACAGGAGGCAGCAATGCAGAGGATGGTGGATAGGAAGGCCTAGCATCAGCACAGGTACCGATGCCGGATGATCAGAGTAATACTCAGTGAGGAGTATTGCTAGAGCACAGTCCTCGCTAAGAGGGATTGTTGATTTGGGGTAGCATCGGATGTGCTCTAGCCATGAAATTTGGTGGAGAGGTTGGGGCACATGAGATCTCCAATACCCAGAAAGGGTTTGGGCAGATTCTAAACAGATCATGAGATATTAAAATAATTATTATTTTTAATGGAGTCCTTAAGTCTAAACTTAGAGAAAATAAAATATTAATGTGTATTAATATGAATCTATGTTAAAATGGTCCAAAAGACATGGATCAAGCCAGATCTAATCTTAGTCGTTGATTAGGGACTTAATCTCGACCATTGAGATGTCAACAGGAAAAGTATAAGAGGAGGCTTGAGGGTCACTTGGAGAACACGCCAGATAATCAGTCATTCTATTCTCTAGAGCGGGGTTTGCTAAGAGAGATAGAATCAGTGATCGGGAGAGCAGCTGAGGGGGCATTGAGTACAGAGAAACAGATAAGGCAGAGGTTTGTCGGGAGAGCAGCGCAGCAGCCAAGGAGGGTGATGCAGAGCCAGCAAGGGCTCACGCAAGGCCACACAGAGGCAGCCAAGTGCTGCGCAGAGCACCAGAGGAGCCAGCACAGCTGACGCAGAGGCTCTGGGAGCCGACACAGGGCCTCCTAGGCTGAGGCAGGCCTAGAAAGGCTGACGCAGGGCCAACGTGAGACAGAGAGGGGCTAACGCAGTCCAGATTGGGCAGACGTTGATGTTGCAGGAGTAGTTTTGTGCTGAGGAACTGCCGGAAGGATTTTTCGGGGTTTCAGCCAGGAGATTTCTCTCAAACTGTAAGGTATAGCTGCTAAGGAAATTCTCTGTTGGGTAGGCCAATTTCGGCACCTGGATTGTACTCTGATATTGCTTAATAAGAAAACCCTCAGATAGCTGCATCGGTTTTCCTGCATTGGGTTTTTCCGGAGACATTGGTCCAAAAATAATGGTGTCATGTGGTGTGTTTGTTCTTGTTTCTTTTAGTTGCTAGTCTGTAATATGTTGAGAATGCACTGGTGTTTATTTTCAATATTTACTTTGTAAATAACTTGTTAAAGAAAAATAACAAGTAGGTAGGAATAAATCAGAAAAGGTGCATGAAGGGTTTCTAAACTAAGTAAACTTAGAAACTTCAACACAGGTTTCACAAAAACAACTGACCCATTGGCGAGGAGGGCATATCAAAGAGAGCAAGATGAGGCGGATGGAATTAAAAGAAGGCATGAAGAGCTTACTCAAGCTACTCCTCAAGCTCCACCAAACATTGAGCCAAGGATTGTGGTTGAAGCAAAGAAGAGGAGAGTCACTCAACAACAAGAACAACCACCATCCAAAAATACCAGAGGGGCATGCGCTTCAGTTCAAGATAGCAAAATTGCTAAATTGGTGAATATGCAATCGAGAGAAGAAGTTGATTCCAGAGTGGCTAGGTGCATCTATGCATGTGGTATCCCATTCAATGTTGTTCACTCTCCCTACTGGCAAGATACGATAAGGGAAATTAACAAAACTCCCACAGGATACAAGGCGCCTTGCTAGAAAATCAGAAAGGCAAAAGATTTCTTATACTTGATAATTACTTGTGAGATTCTTGTGTTCTTATTAACTTTCTTATGTTCTTATTTTATCTTAGTTCATCAAGCAATTACCAAAACAATAGCATGAAGATCAAGGACACCGGATGTAGGCGAACAGCCAAGGAAAACCCTGAATCTTGAGGAAAACCCAGTCAACAACTCCTCCTTCAATAGTTTTCCTGAGATAATCCAAGACTTTTGACATAGACACAAACTTCCTCCACACCAAGTCAGCCCTTTCCTTTTTTAGCAGATGATCACTTTCAAGTACTATCTTCGACCTAGATGCAGTAGTAGCAGCAGCAAAACTTTGATGTAGTTGTATCTTCGATCTTAATGCAACAGCTTCAACCTTGAAGCACTTAGCTCTTCAACCTTGAAGCAGCGCTTCTACCTTGGAGAAGCACTTTGACCTTGATGTCGTACTTCGACCTTGATGCCGTAATAGAACTTCTTGATGTCGTAACAGAACTTCGACCTTGATGTCGTAGCCCATAAAATCACACGTTTGAGAGAGAGAGAACCCAAAACCTTTGATCCTTCAATTCTCCTTCTTCCACTGCAAATTCGCACTTTTTTCACGGCTTCTTCTAGGAGATTGAACTTGTGTGAGTGATTGTCCTCCAAATGAATCAAACTGTTTCAATATATAGGCTTCTGGTGAGGTCGAATTACCTTTCTTGAGGCCGACATGATCTTCTTGAGGCCAACTTGGTGTGGAAGTGACATAATTCACTTTTAACTCAAAAATAATTCTTTTTACATAATTCAAAAGCCCAAAAATGGTCTCTTTAAATGTACAATGACTCTATTGACTTAGAATAAATCCTAAAAGTCCTCAATGGGAACTTTGACCTAAAACATGATGACCCAAGCATGAAACCCATGCTTTAATAAGTCATAATAATAATAATAATATTTATTTTCATTCTTTTTCATAAGTACATTTTATTATGACTCAAAAATAATTATGAAGACCGAACCTAGTTACATTTTTCAACAGGCCCAACTATGAGAATGTCAAAACTCAACTTCTCAAAAATGAGAAGGATCTTGTGGAGGATATCTTATCAACAATTCTTTCTTCCTAGAGTACCATTGGGGTTAGCATAGTCTCAGATGGATGGATAGATACAAGGCGCAGACCATTGATAAATATCGTTGCCACTTCACCAAAAGGAGCAATGTTTTTAAAGGGGGGAGACTGCTCAGGAGAGCTAAAAGATGCACAATTCATTGTTGATGTTATTATAAAATCTATTGAACAAACAGGACCTAACAGGGTGGTGCAAGTCATCACAGATAATGCAAAAGTTTGCAAATCTATAGGTTTAATTATTGAGGGGAGATATGACCACATCTTTTGGACACCCGGCATTGTCCATAATCTGAATCTGATCTTAGAGGAGATCAATGATAAAGTTCCATGGATAAAGGAAATCACAAGGGGAGCAAGGGACATTGTTAAATTAATCACCAACCACCACCACCAATCTCAAGCAATATTTCGAGAATACTCCAAATTGGAGTTGTTAAAAGTTGTTGAGACAAAACATGCCTGAAAATTCCTAATGTTGTGCCGCCTTGTTGAGGTTTAGCAACCATTAGTTTCTATGGTGGTGGTTCAACTATAGGCTGAGTGGAGACAAGCAGATTCAGAGTTGTGATATATGGTGCGTAGATTGTGCCTTGATGAGGAGTGGTGGAGCAAGATAGATTTCTTACTGAAGTTCACAACCCCTGCATTTGAGCTTCTTTGGAATGCTGACACTGACCAACCTTTCTTAAGAGAGGTATATAATGGCATGGATACCATGGATGAGAAAATCATGGAAATCATTTCACAAGAGTCTCCACAGCTTTTATTTGTTGATGATCATTTTGTTGTTTTAGTCAAGAAAATCATTGTTGATAGGTGGAACAATTTCAACACTCCATTGCACACTTTAACACATGCCTTGAACCACAAGTTTTATGATGAGGAGCTTATTGCTCAAAGCAATGGGAAGAGGAAGGCACCCCATAAGGATAGAGAGATGGCTAATGGGGTGAAAAAATCTCTTATGAGAATGTTGCCAACTCATCTACACAGGGAGGTGAAGGAAGAATTTGCTAGTTTTGCTGCAGGATTAGATGATTATTCAGATATATCAGCTTTGGAGGAGAGAAGCACCATGAATCCAGTTAGGTGGTGGATTTGTCATGGAGCAAATGGTGTACATTACAAAACCTTGCCATTCATGTTCTTTCATAAGTGGCAAGTTGTTCATCAGCGGAAAGGAATTAGAGCAGCACCTATGGTTTTATTCATTTTGTGAAGCGCAACAGATTGTGCTCATAGAAGGCAAAGGATCTTGTTTATGTGCACTCCAACCTTCGCTTTGCATCTCGCAGGGGTCTAGAGTATTGTAGTGGTCCTTCTAAAGAATGGGATGTGGATCCAGCAAGTCTTGATTGGGAGCTCTCTCTTGTTTACCTAAATATTGAGGACCGAAAGCCTAGAAGTGGAATTGGCCAATCATCTTCTTCAGCTCCACCATCCATTGTTGAGCATGCTTTTGCTTCTATATTTTATGAGGATTAGTCTTTAGTCTTTATAGTACTTGCAGCCTCATAGTCTTTATTGTACTTGCAGCCTCATATATCTAATAAACACTGATTTTGAAATTTGGATATATAATAAAGGTTGATTTTGGATATTTATGTTTTCATTATGTGATCTTTCATGAGTAAATGTGATGTAAACTTAAAGACTTATAGTTTATGCATTGACATTGAAAAATTTAATCATAATTTAATAAATTATAATGTATCATGTATGTTGTATGATTGCACACAACATTTCTTAAATGTCCTAATATATATATATATATATATATATATATATATATATATAATATATATCATGTTTCCTCATTCCCAAAAAAAATTTGGGGGGCGGGGGTGGGTGAGGGGTGGGCGGCCGTGTGACGTTTCATACTCATACCCGTTTCCCTGTATCATGCAACTTAGGACTAGCCCTATAAGAGTGACTGGTATAAAGTGGTTGTATAAGAGTGTCCAATATAAAGAGCACCATATGAGTGATGACAGATGTGCCAAGCTAGTGGATCTATAGATTAGCGGGTCAAGGACATGCAAATTTCAACCAGTTAGGAATGGTGATGACTGTTGGATTAGGATAGCACTGACTATGACTTTTATGCCACATCAAAGGCTTTTGGTTGGGCATGCATTATCCCCTCCCTTGAGGTATCCTTGTGTGCAAGATGCATCAACAATCTCTTCTTAGAATCTGATAAGGTTGCATTTCATGCTCGTTACACCAAAGTCTAACTCCCTTATATGATGTAAATTCCCAAGCATCAAGGAGCTAGTCTTGTGCAACTCAGGAAGGCTACCATAGTAGCTCTTTTTCTCACTTTTCATTGCCTCTTCTCCAACTCTAGGGGAGCACCCTAAGGATAGGATTGTTAAGGCTATATAGAGTTGAGGCACAAGGTCATATGTTGTAGAGTGAGTCTAAGAAAAACAAATGGTTGTAGTGTGGATGGATAAGTAAATGGTTTGAGAAAAAAAGAAGAAGGTGAAAAACCCCAAGACCAAGTGCTTAACCAAAAATTGAGGCTTGGGCAAAATGGAGTCAAGGAAGTGTGGATAGAAGAGGGTGATTCCATGAAGATGTAAGTATTAGTTTTTGTAGCATCAGATGGTGTTCTAGTCTCGACAATTGTCAGAGAGGCTAAGAAACACTAGGACTCCAAAACCCAAAAAAGTTTCAAGAAAATCCACCTAGAAATGCCCTAACTAAGTTAATTAATCAGTGACTCATTTTTTCCAAAGTCTAACTTAGGAAAAAAGATTAATTAACAGCAATTAATTGAAGAAGGTGAGATTTCTCTAGAAACTCACAAGGATCAACTCAAAAATGATCTCAGCGATCGATAAGGACTTAATCATGGTCGTGATCCAACTAGAGACTATAAGAGGAGTTCGATGAGGTTGGAGCAATACACACGAGTGATAAGTCAGTAGTGTGATTTACTTGGCAAGTCAAGTTATTCAGCTTCAGAGGTCGAGCAAAGGAAGAGAGTTTGGGCTAGCAGGGACATAGAGGGGCAGAGATTGAATCCGAGGGAGATTTCCAGTTTTAAAGTGTCAGGAGAAGACGCCGAGTTATTTCAATTTCCTCCACAACGCTGCATAGGGACTACGCAGTAGCCTCAAGGAGGCAATTTGATTTGGTTGAAGAGCAGGGTGTTTTAGGAGCCAAAGGCCGGGAATATTTCCCGAGGATCCGGCCAGTGGCTTCCAGCGACAGCTAAAGACATGACGTCTTGATTAGGGAGGGTTTCCAGCCACACGTGTGAGGGTCTGCGCAGAGGCAGCGCAGAAGGGCCTGCGCAAGGGTTGGGCAGCCAGTTTTCAGAGGGACCAAAGTTTCGGGATTCCTTATGGAGGAGGGTAAATTCCCTAAGTTGATTTTGCCAGTATTTCTCTCAAACAGGATTGCCAATTTGGCATCCATTTTATTGTACTAAAAATTTCACTATTGCATAATTGTAAAAAACCCTCAGCTGCTGCACTGATTTTCCCACATTGGGTTTTTCTGGGGACATTTGTCCAAAAAAAACTATGTCAAAATTTTTGTGTCTGCTAGAATTTTCTCAGTTTCCAGCATTTTATTTTCCACAGTATTTTTATGGTGAAAAATTGGAGTGTTATTCGTTGTTTGCCGTAGCAGACAAACTGCATAATTAATTTATAGTTAGAAGAATAAATTTCCAGTTGCTGCAATTAGACTTGAAAATTCCACAGTAAGGCAATAGGGGCTGCTATGCATGTCAAAAGTTAGCCTTAACTTGCTGACATTATTATAGAAAATTTACCTTGGAGAGTTAGGATTGCCACTCATTAACTTAGTTATAGAGGTGATGTAACATGTTACATAAATTCTAATAACTAGTCTCAATAGGTGCAAGATAAACATAACATCAATAACCATAACAGTATGGCACGAAGGCTTGCATAGTATTTTATCCCAAAGACAAGTCATTGCTATATTAAGTGTGATGATAGGAAAGTACAGGAAATAGCAAGGTATGAAAATATGCCACAAAAGCCCAAATCACATGGGAGAATGCATTATCTACATTATGACAACAATTTTATAAATATGAAGAGGCATTACACACTAATTGAGTAAAATGAAGCATTGTAACGAAGATTCCTATGGATCTAGCAGTGGCAGAACAGCCTCAACCAGCTTAAATTGAAACCAGCAGGAGCTCTGGTATTTAATCTACCTGATCCCTTGAAATCATTTACTGTCAACATGGATGCCAATGCCATTGCCATAGGAGCTATGTTATCTTAAGACGTTTGAGTAGTTACCCATGAAAGCAGGAAAATGAAAGAAGCTAAGAAGAGATATCCCATTTTTGACAGAGAACTGTAAAAGAATTAGAGGTTGCTTCAACACCAAGCTATCAAAGCTTAAATGGCAATTATGGACATCCAGTTCAACATTAATGTGTTCAATTAAAAATTTCACAACCATATTAACTAACAAGAGAATTTTTTCAGGAAGTCATACAACACCACTTTTTTTTAGTTTCACCAAATCATCGAAGTAAAACAAGCAAGAACCTTGATTCCTTGAGCTGTTCTAGGTGTTCGCCTTGACAACACAAGAGCTGAATGTAAAAATAGATTATGCCTGCAAAAGTATATAAATATAATCCATATTTAGTGCATATATTTAAAAGAGTTTAAAATGATACACACACCCATGAGCTCGAAGAGAGTGCATAGAAAAGTGTTATGAACATATTTCCATCACCATAAAAACAGAGATACATAAGTATTATATTATGCAAATAAAATAGAAAAAAATGCACAAAATTAATACAAATAGCAAAAAGATAGCAAGTAGGCCACCCAACCTCGTGAACAGGCATTACCAGCATGTCTTAACATCAAAACAAGTTAGTCAATGCTTTGCTATCAGATATAGCATATCTAAATGCTTTTCTTTTCAGACACCTTGATAAAAAGGGGAAATCCACTCAACATTGTTATTAAGGGAGAAAGCTCATTTTTATACAAGACTCCAACAGTCAACTACTGATGCATTTAATGACAAGAACTGGATACACACTGAAACTTCATATCCAAAACAATTGGTATCTGAGAGGGGACGAACTTAATGCTGATTCTATTAATGTTTATTTCCAACATTGGCCTCAAGATGTATTTATCTGACTTAGAGAATGGCTTTTCCTTTTAAAATAAAGAGAACTTAACTAGATATATCATATGACAGACGTTTAACAAAGCATCTGTTTTTTTACTTTTCTAAGTCATTTTATGCTTTATGGCACCACCTGCAATAACGATACAGCTTGTGCTATTTCAACTCTAGAAAGTGTTTGGAAGCAATTTCCAAAAGAGCGATCCTAAGTACAAAGGTGATCTTTTGAAGTAAAGCAAACTGATCAGAGAGGTTGAATGAATTGTCTTGAGGGATCCTAAGTAGAAAGGTGATCTTTTGAAGTAAAGAAAACTGATCAGAGAGGTTGAATGAATTGTCTTGAGGGATCCTAAGTAAAAGGTGATATTTTGAAGTAAAGCAAACTGATCAGAGAGGTTGAATGAATTTTCTTGACAGTTCATGAATCAGAAGGATGCTTAAGCGACTGGGAGGTGGTTGTCCATTGGGTTGGAAAGCATCATTAAACTTGTCAGAGGGCGAACTTTCTAAAGAAAGCTGATATGAGAAGAAAAGGAAGAATCACAGAGAGCAATTGGTCACCAGAAAACTGCCTGTCTTTGTACTATTTAAGAGATCGTATTTATAATAAAATTCCATGCCAAAATTAGACACTGAGAACAAGATTATCCTAAGAACAAATCTAATCTTTTTTTTTCTAATGCAAGAGTCGGACCTTTCAATTCATTAATCATAAAATAAAGTACATATATTACATCAATACTTTCATGGTCGTTGACTATGGAGATGTCCCAAGAAAACTATTCCTAACCCCCTACCTCCAAACTTTACCTATCTCAAAAGAAAAAAACATAAGATTGGACTTGGATCCAAAAAGAACAGGACACATGGTTGTCTGCAAATAAAGGTAGCATGACCGCCCGGATTCACAAACTTGTGCACAGTCCCTCGGAAAGAACTTTTCCCGAGAAACCTAGCCTTCCACATTAAACTCGTCCCTTGAGCCTTACCATTTGATCCACCAGCTATAGATCAAGTCAGACTAAAGAGCAGTTCGCCAATTACCTCGAGTGTCCGCATGAGCAATCTGATCCGTTGAATCTCCATGTGCCATCGTACGGTGGAGATTAAAATCGCGCCAGCCCACATGCACGGGAGATAACATGCGATGAGGGCGAAAATCCCTCCGGCCCCACCACCACGTGGAGCTCAAAGAGTGACCAAACCCTTGGGCCCCATCAAACTACTCGAAGTATCCAGAGTGTTGATTTACCTTGCGCCATCGGACGGCTGAGCAGAAAATCGCGTGCCCGAAGTCATCGACCTTTAGGGCGCGGGGAAAGTGGTTTTTGGACCGGGCCCTCCACCACGTGTCATGCTTTCTATGGCATCGCTGCCGAAAATCTGAAACCACTTTTAACATGAAAGTTGTGTGATCGCTTCGAAACCACCCAAAGGCGGTTTTGACTTCCGTCACTAAAAAATTAGGATGATGCGGAAGTTTTAGTTGCTGCTTTCTTCGAGCAATCTGATCCGTTGAATCTCCATGTGCCATCTAACAGTGGAGATTGAAATCGCGCCTGCCCACATGCATGGGTGATAGCATGCGATGAGGGCGGGAATCCCTCCGGCCCCACCGCCACGTGGAGCTCAAAGAGTGACCAAACCCATGGGCCCCACCAAACTGCTCGATGAATCCAGAGTGTTGATTTACCTTGCGCCATCGGACAGCTGAGCAGAAAATCGCATGCCTGAAGTCATCGACCTTTAGGGCGCGAGGGAGAGTGGTTTTTGGACTAGGCCCTCCACCACGTGTCATGCTTTCTATGGCATCGCTGCCAAAAATCTAAAACCACTTTTAACATGAAAGTTGTGTGATCGCCTCGAAACCGCTCAAAGGCGGTTTTGCCTTCCGTCACTTAAAAATTAGGATGATGCGGAAGTTTTAGTTGTTGCTTTCTTCGGTCCGGGAAACTCTATTGCCCGACACTGAGAATAGTCCTAATCGTGGTCCACTTTACCTCTAACCTTGGCTTGCCTTCCATTGTGCACCTTTTTGTCCCACTTGGAGTAGCCCTCTGACCGTTGACCATCACTGGTTGGGTTCCATCATTCAGCTTCTGAACTCTTCTTTGTCCTCCTCCGCCTAGTTATGGCAGAGTATTTTCAGGTTGCTCTGCGCCATTGTATTCCATCTCCTTAAGATTGCACTGTCCTTGCAGCTGACACCTTGGTTGGCTAGAATGTCTGCCAATTTGTTGGCCTTTCTCCTCACATGAATGAATCTGAGAGTACGAAGTTCCTGTAGATGCACTTGAATTCTCTGAAGAACCCTAGTTAACCTCCAGTGTTTCGTGACCTTTTCCGGCCCTGTTCCATTACTGATTCTTTTGGCTGTGTTTATGACTAACTCTGAATCCGCTTCTATTATGACATTTTGGCAATTGCTCTGTATCAAAAATTCTAAGCATTGTTCCAAAGCCATTAGTTCTGCCATGTTGTTAGTGGCTTTTCCTAAGTGACCATGGAAGAGGGAGATTATGCTACCTGTATCATCCCTTAGAACTCCCCCAAAACCAGCCTCCCCTGGGTTGCCTTTGGAAGCTCCATCAATGTTGTACTTTAAAAAACCTTCAGGGGGGGATGCCAAAATTCCTCCACCTTATCTCTCATGCTTGCTTTCCTATCTAGACCTTGAGGAGTAAGCCCCTGCATGTCTAACAGCTGGAGGATTTTTAACTCTTCTATTGAGGGAGGATTTTTAACTCTTCTATTGAGGGAGGATTTTTGGGGAGATTCGTAACCGTGGTGCCCACTGTCTCCTTAAGTTGTTTTACAATCAACTCCACCAGGCTAGGCGAGGCAGACTTTACCTCTTTGAATATTCTTTTGTTCCTTTCTTTCCACACATTCCAAATAATGAAACCCGGCAGGAGATCCCAGGCAGAGTTGAGAATTTCATTATCTGAAAAATTATTCCTCTAGTTGTTTAGAGTGTTGGAAATACTTTCTTTGTCTCTATCAGACTGTTTGAAGATGTTGGTAAAAAATTCCCATATCCTGTCGGTGAAAATACAACTGTTGAGAAGATGCTCTATAGTCTCCTCTTGGGTCTCACAGAGATGACATCTGGAGGGTCCCAGCATGCCCCTTTTTTTAAGGTTGTCCCAAGTTAAAATTTTCCTATGGTGAACTAACCAAATGAATATATTGATTTTCATCCAGCCTTTGTGCCTCCAAAGCTTCTGCCAAGTCTTATTAGGAGCTTGGGGTTCCAGATCAAGAAGAAAACCTTTAGCTTCCTTGATATTAAAGTTGCCCTCTTTGTTGTTACCCCATCTCAGTTGGTCCTGCCCTTCCGTTACTAAAATTATTCTCTGATCTAGCAGTCTCTTGAGGGACTCTGCTTTATTGTTGAGGGTTCAATCCTCTCTCCCCTCAATTTTTCTCCAGATTCTCCACTTTCCTACATTATGTGGGTTCTCCCAAAAGTCTTTCACCTTTAATAGTCCTTGATTGTCAGTCTCTTGCTTGAGGCCTAAAAATTCTTCCTTTAGTAGATTAGGTTCCTGTTGCCATTTGTCCTCCCAGAAAAGTGCCAGATCTCCCTCTCTGATTTCCCAGAAACTATTTTTTTGAACCACTTCTTTGTTCTCCCAGGCCTTGTTCCATATGGGGGAGCCTTTCACTGTTCCTGTCATACGTATGATATCAGAATCCGGCCAGGCATTGGCATATTTTTCCTTCTAGATGCTTGCCCATTGAGCTATAGGATCCTTAACCCACCTCCACCAAAGTTTGGCTCCTAGAGCCTTGTTGAGAATCTCTAGGTTGTCCAAACCCAGGCCTCCTTGGTTCTTGGGTTTGCAGATCTTTTCCCATGAGACTAAAGCCCATTTTTTCCTTGTTTCCTCTTTGCCCCACAGAAAATCTCGTTGAATACTCCCAAATTGTTGCAAGACTCCTATTGGAGCTGGGAGGGCTGATAGCATGAAGATTGGGATAGCTTGGAGAACTACTTTAGTAAGAACCAATCTACCAGCTAAATTTAAAGATCTGTTTGTCCATTTCCTGACCTTGTCTTGCATTTTAGTTATTAATGGATCCCATATACTCTTGTGTCGGGGTTTAGCTGTAAGTGGAACTCCCAAATACTTAGAGGGAAGAGATTCTCTTTGAAAGCCTAAAATTCTGGAGACATTTCTCTGGATGGCAATATGAGTGTTAAAGAAAAAGACTTTTGATTTGGTAAGGTTAACTTCCATACCTGTGGCCTTCGCGAAGTCATCCAAAATCTGTTTGTAAGCAAGTGCTTCTTTGACTGTGGGAATTCCCTGTAACATGGTATCATCTACAAACTGTTGATGAGTTAGAACTTGCCCATTCTCCGTAAGTTGGAGTCCTTGAATTCTTCCCGTTACTCTTGCATGCTTGATGGACCGCCCCAGCCCTTCCATCATGAGGATGAAGAGAAAAGGAGAGAGCGGATCTCCCTGTCTTAGACCCCTAGAAGGGAGAAAAAGCTCAGAAGGAGAGCCATTCACTAAAATTGAAAAGTTGGATGAAGTTACAAGGGCCATGACCCATCTGACCCAATTATGATCAAAACCAAACGCTGTGAGCACTTTTTTGATGTATGTCCAATTCACTTTGTCATATGCTTTGGCTATGTCCAGTTGCATGATCATTCCCGCTCTCTTGTTGCAAGTTAACGAGTGAACCACCTCGTGAGCTTGAATTATGTTGTCCAGAATTTGTCTTCCTTCTACATACCCTGTTTGTTCCCCGGAGATAAGCGTGGGCAATAGGGGTTTGAGTCTGTTGGCCACCACCTTGGAGATTATTTTGTAGACAACATTGCATAAGGCGATGGGCCTATATCTCTCAGGTGTTTGAGCATTATCCTGTTTTGGAATAAGGGCAATAAAGGATGTATTGAGAGCTTTCAAAATGGTCTTGTTCCGCCTGGAGTCTTCTACTATCTCTACAATATCCCTTTTAACAATATTCCAGCAGGCTTTGAAGAAATCCACATTAAATCCATCCGGACCTGGTGCCTTGCCATTTTGCATTTCCTTGAGGACCTCACTGATCTCCTTTTCAGTTACAGGTCTGTTGAGATTACAATTGTCCTCTCTGGATACTAGTTTAGGTATGTGTTTAATTAAATTCTTAATGAAAGGTTCTCTTCCTAGAAAGTTTTCCTTGGCTATGTCCCGAAAATGCTTTACTAACACTGCTTCTATCTCCTCATGGGCTTGATGAGTTTGGCCATTCTCGTCCTTGATCGAAGAGATTCTGTTGTGAGTTCTGTTCGCAATGGTAGATCTGTGGAAAAATTTAGTATTGTGTTCTCCTTCTTTTAGCCATAGAACTCTAGATTTTTGTTTCCAAAAAATTTCTTCTTGTTTACACAGCCTTTCCCATTCTTGGTGATATTTCTCTGCTTGATCATTTTTGTCTTTGTCAAAGCCATTCTTGATCAAAGCTTGATTGAGCTCTAGGATTTTGATTTCCACGATTTTTTTACTTGTGAAAATATTGCCAAATTCCTTCTGGTTCCATTCCTTTAGCTTCTGCTTGATGTGTTTTAATCTTTTATGTAGCAGGAACATAGATGATCCCTGAATCTGCAGGTCTTCAGCCCACCATTTTCCAATGTTGTTGATGAAATCCGGGTGTGAAAGCCACATATTTTCAAATCTAAACGGTTTGTTTCTTGGGGTGCCAATGCCCTTGATCTCCATTTGAATCGGCCAATGATCTGAGCCTCCAAAAGGAAGAATATCTGCTATTATTTCCTTGTCTAGAAGCATGAGCTCTTCAGAGATCATGAATCTGTCTAGCTTGGAAGCTACCTGGGAATCCCCTCCTCTTTTGTTGTTCCATGTGCAAAGACCATTGTTTGTCTCAATGTCCACCAGCTTCATGTTTTCTGAAAAACATTGGAAAGCTGAGGAATCTTTGTTTAGAGCTCTTGTACCCCCTTTTTTCTCTGAGAGAGATCTGATCATGTTGAAATCTCCTCCTATAACCCACGGTAACCCTGCAAATCTTCTCCGAAGGTCCACTAAGGAATCGATAAACTTGATTTTGTCATCTAACCTTTGAGGGCCATACACATTCGTTACAAGATATGTGTCCCTGTCTCCTACAGGCTGTATAACAACTGATAAATAATTCCTTGATGCCTCCGCATCAATAATACCTATTTTTTGGGGATTCCAGAGGATGAGGATACCCCCTGCAGTATTTTCTGCTTTGACTTCTATAAACTCATATCGGCTGAGCCACCTACTATGGATTTGTCTTATCTTTTGAACAGAGCATTTCATTTCTTGGACAAAAATTATATCCGGAGCTACCTGTTTCATTCTATTATTCAGCATTCTCTGTTTTCTTTTGCTTCCTAGACCTCTTACGTTCCAAGTTGTAAACTTCATAATTACAGATTGGTAAAGGAGTAACTAGTTAGATCTTTCATCTTACCTGAGTCTATCATGAGCTTTCCACATTCCATTAAAAGCTCGTTCTGCTTTTTTCTGCCCTTTTTTTCCTTGGGTTTCTTGGAGCTAATTCTGGAGTTGATTTTACTGCTTTCATTCCATGATTGCCCGGTCTTTCAATGCTGTTATCTTCTACCAAGCTCTTTGCCTGTGTTTTCCATAAGAATAACTGCTTTATTCGAATGCATTCTTCTTGTGGTAGAGATTCTACCCCACCCATTGTTCCCTTACTCAAGAACCCTTCTAGATCTAGGTTTTCTCTGTCAAGAATCTCTTGTAACTCATTATCTTCCATTTCCATCTCGCTCTGGGTCATTTCCTGATCCATATCCATCTCTGATTCACTCATCATGATCCCTTTCTGTTTTTCCTTTACCTGCTCCTGATCCTGTTCTTCCTCCTTTTCCTGCTTATCATATCCATCCTTCATTACTTGATTTTCAACTGCTGAATCTTCCTCCTCTTCAAGAACATGGAACTGATTCGGCCTCCCTTTTTGGTCTTCTCTTGGGTGTTGATTTGGACCTTTTTTGCCAATTTTTCCTTTGTGAGCTACCTTGTGAAATCCATCTGTTTCTTTCATTGTGTTAGGTTTGCTTTTGTTCTCTGCCTTGCTGAGTGGGCAGTCTCTAAGCAGGTGCCCGTGTTCATGACATTTTCGGCATCTAAATGGAATGTGCTCGTAGTCGACAGTCTGCACCCATTCCTCATCATGAACCTCCAGTATGACCTCGTCCGGAAGTGCTCCAGATAGGTCCATCTCTACACAAATCCTGGCAAAGGAGGTATATTTACCCCTTCTTGTGGCTTCCGAAGTTTTGACATACCTCCCTAATTTATTGCCTATGGCTGTTAGTGATTCTATTTACCAATAATCCAGAGGTAGCGAATAGAGTCTTACCCAGATCGGGACTGAGGTAAAGGTTTCCCGCTCCGGCACGAAGTTCATCATCCACGGCCGCATATAGAGCTCTGTTGCTGCATAGAAGTAGGGCTCACCTTCAAACACTCAGTCTTTCTCCTCAATGTTGGCAAACACCACAGTGAAAAAACCCTTGGATCCTAGATGAAGATCGATGCTTCCTTTAGGCTTCCAGTGGTATCTGATCCATGCTTGTAAAGCCTTTTCGATGGGCCATATTCCCATGAATTTGCATATGATTGCATAAGTCTGCATGTGCTCCCTGTGGCCCTGCAGCTCTGGATTATTTAAGATTACTCTGGGAGTGATTTCAGCTTTGGGTTTGCACGATCCCTTTTGTTTCCTGTCTTTTGTTCCCTGTTTTTTTGTCATTTTCCTCCTTGTCTTTTGTGCCATCATTCTCCTTCTTCTTGTTACTTTCTGTTTCTTCTTCCCTATTTTTCCCCCCTTCCATCTTGTTACCTCTGCCTAGTTCTGGGGGAGTCTTGCCCTTGTTAACCACTGCCTCTCTGAAGGAGGGAGTGGAGCTCCCTCCTCTGCCACCATCCATGGAGAAAATCACGCGCAGAAACCCTCAACCACGGTCTTCCGTTCTTCCACTCTTATCCCTAAGCCCTCACCCCTAAGAACAAATCTAATCTTGAAGACAGAGAACTCCCAAAATATATTTAGGTCCCTGTCATAATATTCCTCACAGAAGGATGTTAAAAACAATGTTCCAACTTCCACTAAGTTTCCAGGATGCAGGGACACAGGAGAGGGGAAACATATCCAAGGGATGTGTGGAAGCACTCCCCAAACTCTAGGGAATCGTTATAGGGTACTGCATCCAAAAGACAAAAAGAAATGAAAATTAAAATATATTAAAACAGAAACACGAATCATTGAAATCTTATACATAGCAATGCATCAATAGCATACATCATTCAAATGTAACATAATAAATCGTTTATGACACAAGCAATTTTATAACATAAAATAATAATCATGATTCACAAATCATCTATCACCATTGTTTTTCTCATAATAATTAGCAGAATTAGAAAAATAAATCTGTCTTAGAATAACTGATCTACGAAAAGGTCAAATGACAAATGAGCATCATGGCTCGAGGCAATGCCCCAATAATCTTTGCATCTGGCCACTACACAAAGGACCAGCCATGGGAATGTCACTATTTGCAATCCCAACAATATCCAATGGCACACCAACCAGCCCTTTGTGTTTTAGTAAGTCCCTCTTCATCTACTTGTGCACTGGGGACTTACATTCATTTTATTGTTCACTATGTGTTGTTCCTTCTTCTGGTGTTCCTTATGGCATGTCTAGGATGGACATTCAGGGTTGGAGGTCGACAGGTCACAAGTGCAAGTTTACGTCATTAGCTGGCCCATGGGCTTTTGGAGATGTTTTATGGGGTCTAGAGGAGTCCACTTGCTATATTCCATCATCAAGATTGATTCCGCACAATTTGCTTCTCGTTCCATTGCATTCTAATAATTCCCATAAGACGGGGTTATTATTGTGCTTAACTCAATTAATTGCGCTTAAGGTGGCATTCCTAGAGGAATACTTCACAGAACACCTTAGTGTAATAGCTCACTGGAACCGGAACGAGAAGATCTACAAGATGGGATGGTTAGAAGTGATTTTCAATGGTTTGAGGAGGCATGGTAGCCAATTTACCATTTTCCCACATTAAAAAGATATTTTAATTGAAATAAAAAGAGGGAAATGTGCTCAATGATTAAAATAATAATAAAATAGGAGGTTCTAGAGGGGTCCATCAGATCTATAAAAAGAGGAGGAGGAGGCCATTACAGGACATCTTGGATTTGA
Source organism: Pinus tabuliformis (assembly GCA_031772625.1). NCBI lineage: Eukaryota > Viridiplantae > Streptophyta > Pinopsida > Pinales > Pinaceae > Pinus > Pinus tabuliformis. Next base: position 651,780,911 of record CM062807.1, on the reverse strand, counting down.
GCATTGTCTTGTCTGAGAGGTTTTGAGAACCCGGTTCTCTACTTCAGTAGCCCTAGGACAAAAAACCTTGGGTGATTTTGGTGCGAGTGGATGAAAACCCACCTCATCTCCTTGGGGGATTCATCCAAAATTCACAGGTGCAGTGATTGATTTCAGATCAGTTTGGAGGGCTAGTACAACATTGGAGCAGATTCTTGAGGCCAGCTTCCCATCTCAGTGATACTTGGTTGTATCAGCATGTAAACCCTAGTTTATCTATTATATTAAAAGTTGAGATTGTTCCTGTTCATCTTTTGTTATTTTGCCGTATTCTATTGGTTATATTTTACATGACAATGTTTTGTTAAATGAATGTTACATTTTATCAAATAATTCTAGTTGAGTTAGATTTCTGCAAAATTAGTCAAATATCTCGTTTGGGATAATACAGTGGTATCAGAGTTGGCTTTTCCTGCCAACTTGAGGGTTTCACTACAAATCAACTTTAGAGAAAGAAGGAGGGTTTTTCTTAAGACCAACCCGAGTCGAAAGGATAAATTTTCTGAGCACAAATTTTGTCTCCAAAATATTAAAAGCTCGACAAATTGTTGAGCAAATTATATTCAACAACAACTACTCCAAAAGAGATTTTAAAAAACAGCCATCGCATTTCTAAGTACAATTTTTTTAAGGGGTCATTATATTTTGAGAGATTAAATTAAGGGGGCCAAACTTTATTATTTGAAAGTGTCGTATTAAATTTGAGTGAGGCCACAAATGTTATAAAGAGCGGAATTGAGAAAGCCATGGAGTTATTAAATAAACATTTAAAGGCTAAGGTTTATGGTTTAATTCTTTTGATTGTCGTCTAAGATTTGCAAGCAACCGAGGACCACTTTTATGCACTGCAGGGCCGAGCACAAAGAGTCGACACCCTTTGCTTCAAAGACCGGGACGCATCATGTCATCGCGTTGAGGTCACTGTCAATTTTAAGAAGGAACAATTTGCAAGAATTTTGAGGCCAACTAAGCATGTGTATTGGAGCCGATTATTAAATTTCCAGGAACCACTTCCCCTTTTTTTCTTCAGGCCACATTTTCATTGTTTCCTCCAGGAATCTGAAGAGAAGCATCGCAGGGTTTAATCTCCAACATTGGGCCGAATTACAGTGCTAAAGAAGTTGAATTTCTTGTCATGAGAAGTCGGGCTACCTTTGTCTTGATTGGGTTGAAATTCCTTTCAATTCTCCACTGAGTTTGTAACCCACGAGAAGGGTATTTTCTGCATGTTGAGTCCATTATTTTGTGGGTCGAGATGTTGGTTAAGACCCATAATTATAAAGGGTCAAATTTCATTTTATAAGCAAGAAACAAAATCACTGAAGTTGTTGGTCGTACTCCCTTGCTGAATAAAGAGGCCATATACCAACATTTCTGGGCAGAATTTATCATTTTTTTGGTCGAAGGTCGAAATCTTGTTTCCTAGGTGTGATTATCCTGGGCTGCCAAAACGAGATTAGACAAAGCATTTGGGTGTAATTTCTATCTATTTGGCAGACTGATTTTCTCCTATTGCGTGGCATTGAGGCAGCTAACAAAATTCCCTCTAACCAAATTGTTGGACGAAGTTCACACATAGTGAGTCGAGTTCCCATGGTCGGGTGAGAGGACAAGTTTCATTGTGAGGAAAGATATGTATTCTTTGTTGTTGGTTGCGTGAGTTTCCTCACTGGAGTTCAAACTGAACATAAGATAATCCGTATTCCCTAGTTGATTGCAATCATTGTATTAATTGTATTTGCTGAGTACTCCACTGAGAATAGTCTACATACTATATAGGGTCGATTTCCCTTTCTAGTAGTTGGTCGTGTGGGTGATCTCAAAGGCAAAGACCATCATTCACGAGGAGGGCGAAATTGGGTTCGGTTGTTGGACGCATGAGTATACACCAATTCACTGTGTGACATAACAACGTAGAAAGGGAGTCCTGTAGCATACAATAACCACACCAAAGTGCTAAACAAGTGCTCTGAAGGAGACAAAAGGATATCCCGACACATAGGAAATAATTAAGTATAACTTGGTCTAGTGTAGAGTTAGGTAAAGTGTGTTTCTTTACTATGTACTTTTGTAACTTACAATCCAACGGTCACGATATGTTCTAGACATGAAATGATCCGACGGTTCATTCTCTCCTTAGTATTACCGACACTTAATCCGTGGCTTAACACCTGATTGGTCCATGATCTCTATTTAAAGAGCATGGAGGGTCATTTGTAGGGTGACCGTTCATGAGAGAAGCTTATGTAAATTTTCATTATTTTATTAATAAATTGCCTGAAGTGGTCGCGTTGGCTCAGGCCGTGGATTGTTTCCCTCTTTGAGGGTTTTAACCACGTCAAGAATACTGGTGTATTGATCTGTGATCTGTTTGTGAGCGGTGTCCTTTGGTGTTCTGTCTGAGGAACTTACCCTGAAAATTCCTACATGGTATCAGAACTATTTGAGGGTCGCATCCATTGGTGATCCAAATCTGAAGCCGATACAACTACATCCGACTGTCGTTTCCTAGATCTATTGTTTCTTCCTGCTTTCGGGCCGAGAGGGCTACTCTATTATGTTAGGAGCATCTGTTCCAGTGAGGAACCCCTTTCGTTTCATGCGAAAAGGTTTCCGGTAGCCCTAGCTACGTCATTTTTAAGATTTGGAGGTATACAGTCTTTATTTGCAGTTCTAGTTATTCATCTCTCTGTTTATTTCGGTTTATTTAGCTCTCTGTTTTTAATTACCGGATCTATACCTTTCATTTCTGCATATGCTCTTTGCCCTGCGATTCTATGCGCTCTGGGCAAATCAAAAACAGAAAGGAAGGATTTTTCTCATGTGTATGCTCTTTTCCGCCGCGCCTAAGTGTGATCCCGGAAAATCAGAAACATTGAGGAAAATATTTGAGTTCCGGCTAAAGCTAACTTCAAGCTGTAAGGTTTGTTTTTTTTTTGTATGTCTATGTTGGGTTTTGTGGTTTTTATTTTGTAGGCAAAAAAGAGTTTTTTCAAGTAAGCATGCACCCCAAAGCTTCAGTGACTTAATAACAACAACAACAACAACAACAAAAATTAAAAAAAAAAAAAAAGCCCTTCCTCTTTTCCAAAATTTACTAACCTTTTAAACTAGCTCACTTGGTCCAAAGTTACTTTATGAGAACAGAAGTCTTGAGTTCAAGTCTTTCTTTTTGTTGAGTTACTTTTTCAAAAAGCAAATGTAACTTATGTTTTAAAATTACTTTATGTAAAAGTGTTCTCACCCATTATAAAAAGTGAGTCACTTATAATTCTAAAGTCTCTTTATTTTTTATTTAAGTTACAATTTAGTGGGTAACTCATAAAGTACCATTGTAAAAGTGACTTTCACTTATTTATAAAAGTGAGTCACATAAAATCTTTTTTTTAAAGTGAGCTAATTAGATTAAGTTTGGAAAAGGGGGGATTTTTTTTAAATATAACATTATCATTCATTTCCGCACATTCACGCACTTCGTCGGCATCTTCAACAACTTTTCTTCAAAAAGCCATAACTTCTTCATCCGGAAGCCGTTTTCAACGCCTTTTTTTTAATCAGCCTAATTTTTTGAAATCTTTCCATTGGAACACTTAGTTTCAACATCTATAGCTTCAGTTTCTGTTAAAATGGAAAGTCCATGCCAAGTTATTTTTTACAGCACCAACTGCTTCCAATGGTGGTCCTACATTGTGGATTTACTTAGAAGTAAAGGTCTTTACAAAATAGCCTCAGGCCAAGAAACCAAACCTCAAGATGAAGATAAGGTAGCCAAATGGGAAAATAAGCAAGATCAAGCACGTGGGTTGATAGCAATGTTACTTGGGAGCGGGAGCGGGAGCGGGAGCGAAAGCGGGGAGCGGGAGCGGAAGCGGGAGCGGGAGCGACCATTTTCAGAAGCTCCCGGTTTGGGAGCGAATCTGGGAGCAATTTTTTAAAAATATATATATTTTTTATATTTTTTAATTTTTGATACATATATGTCAACAAAAACATGTAGAATGATGAAATAGACATAAAAAACATAAATTGATCATTGAACCATATCACATCAATCATCTAGAAATTATAATCGTCATCAACCATGTCCACAAGTTAGTAAAATACATATTACAACTGCAACATATTGAGTCTTATAAATCATGATTCATCAAATTCAATATTAAAGTTTCAACTTCAAGCTTTCAGAATTGAAAATTCAATAACATTTATCATCATTGATCACCAAAGTTGTACTTGTAAGCTAAGTTTAATGGTTAACCATTACAAGAAGTAATATCGAAGATATTTCTAAGTCCTAACTTCTAACTGTTAACATGATATGAAATGTTAAAAATTTATAAAATGAAACATGAATAATGAGATGAAATGAAACAACTTTAGTCTTTCACAAAGCATCATATTCATAATTCACAATCATTACCAATGAGTTATAATTGCCAAGGCCCAACTTCAAACTTCAAATTTTCATTGTCACAGTGATATAATGTTTACAAAAAATATCATAATGTCATAATGATATGAAAGAGTCAAGAGTCAAGAGTCAAGGACTCAAAACTCAATAGTTATGAAAACTAAAGTCTAATAGAAACTAAAAAAGACAAGTAAACTGTAAATCTACAAGTGGCCCTTGCCACGAGAGTCTCCAGGAGTATAAGCAGGTCGTGGTGGTCTTTTAGGAGTCTCCCGCACAGACCGACGACCAGAACTAGAACCTCCACGCGAGGGTGTCGATGGAGGTGGCGACAGCAATGGAACAAGACTCGGGCCTCGAGCACTGCTACTGGATGGTGGAGGTGGAGGTGGCATGGCTGCTGCAGCTGCTTCATTTTCATCCCGTACAAGCTCCTCTTCTAGTTCTTCAATATGTACAATGCCATCCTCCAAATTGTCGTCCTCAGGGTGATTGTCCCAAATTTTATATGTGGGATCTTCATTAGCCCGATCACAGTAATGGCTCAACAACCTCAAGTTGTAGTGCACATAAACCAAGCTTTCTGCTCGGTTTTCGTTGAGTCTGTTTCTTTTCACATTATGTATATAACTGTAGGTGCTCCAACACCTTTCTTCAGAAGAAGAATTTACAACCTGTGAAAGAACTTTTTTTGCCAATTTTGGCAAAAGTCCGTGGCCGCCATATGTTTCCCACCATGTGAGAGAATCAAATTTATCTTTGTCGTCCATTGCATGGAAGTTACCATACAAACCACTGCCACTAAAGTATCTGCCTATTTCAAGGCGCACAGCTGCACATTCCTCCCTGTCAGGCACCAACTTTTCTAATGCTTCCAAATATCCTTTAGTTACCTCTTGATCTAAATGGGGTTTGGTCCTAACACCACCCCCTGCTGCAGGTTGGCCCAACCAAGATGCTGAGTAGTATTTTGGCGTAAGGATATACGCCAAGCAATGTAGTGGAAGGTTAAGCCTATTCCACCGTTCACACACACAATCATGAATCAGTTTGTACAAGTTGGGATCTCTATTATGAACAATGTCTTTTATTTCCCCCAACATGGTATCCATTTGCTCATACACCTCGCCAATCACTGGTTTGTCTGTATCTGCAAACCAAATCATGTTATAAATTGGCTTGGTGAAATCCAATACCTGCCTCACAGTTGTCCAAAACTGCCCATCAAGAGCGGCCTCCTCCACCGTTTCAAAACCTGCCATGTCAGCTACATTTGTAGCCCTTTCCTTTAACACCTGCCAATGTGGACTTGATACCATGCTAGCTAATGCCTCTCTTACCTTCAAAAGGCGCCTGAAGGTGAGGTAATAGCTACCAAATCTAGTCCTCGCAATCTTCAGCAACTCCAATCTCGAGTGACTGCGGAAAAGGCCATGGGTATTGCTATGATTTGTAATAAATTTTATCCATTTTTTTCCTTTCTTGTACAAATCACCAATCCATTGGTATTGTTCATTTTTGTTTTTGACAATATCATGCAACAGAAGGTTCAATGTGTGAACCAAACATCCAGACCAAAATATGTTCGGGTATTTATCCTCAATAATTGCTCCCGTTGCCTTACAATTAGGAGCATTATCAGTGATGACTTGGATGACATTGTATGGGCCAATACGCTCAATTGTTTCAAGTAATGCTTCTGCAATGTTGATAGCGGTCTTGAACTTGTCTGAGTAATCATGTGCAGCTAGAAAGATGGGACCACTAACAGACACAGCAAGAACACTTATCAATGGCTTGCCTTTTACATTTGTCCATCCATCAGATACAATGGACACCCCATTGTCAGTCCAAGAACTTGTCATTTTATTCAAAGAATGTGATATTTTTGCTTTTTCATGATCAAGGCCAACAGTTCTTGCCTTGTCATACCCAGGGCTCTTGTATCCTTTAGGGGCATCATTTATGGCAGAAACCATTTCGTGCCAATAAGGTGAGCGTAGAACATTGAATGGTATCCCACATGCATAGAGGAACCTGTAAACTTTTGAATCCACATCATTCCTACACCCCTCATCAAGGAAATCTGATATGATTCTACGCCTTAAAGATGATGACCCTGTGCCTCCATGTCCATATCCACTGCCTTGGGAGGATGCTGAAGGAGTTCTTTGTGATTGTGAGCTTGGTTCAAAGAAACCCCTTGATCTTTTTGTTCTGTATTGGGCGTCCTCCTCTTCCTTTATGTATTTGGCTCTATCTGCTGTTGACACCGCTGCACAAGTTTTGATTCCTATTTGTTTCTCTCCATCCCATGGCCTTTTCCCGCAGAGGTGTCTTCTAGCATGGGTGTATGAGCCTGTGTAATCAGTGTTGCAATGGGGGCAATGAAATTTAGTGGTTCCACCCCCTCTCCCTGTTTCAGCCCTGTGAACATATTTCCACAATGGAGTTTGGTCTTGTTTAGTTTTTTGAGGGTCATGTTCACCCTCCTCCACCTCCTCCTCACTGGGGTTTTCACCCATTTGACTTCCTCCGGCTTCTTCATCCACCTCTTCAGTTTCAGGCCCCCTCCGTTTCCTACTCTCCACCACCATAATAACCATAAAAGGGACTAGAAAGAGGAAAATGCCAATAAATATCCCCAGGTCCATGGTGTTTGATGTTTGTAGGCTTTTGAGTCTTGAATCTGCAAATTAATTTAGTTTATTGGGATTAATTCATTTAATTTATTAATTTAATTTAAATACATGATTTTTAAACAGTTAAACTCAAACAACTAAATTAAATCAACTAAATTAACTACCTAACCAGCTAAACTAACTAGATTACTAAGTTACTTACCTCTGCAGGCTTGCTCCTCGCTCCTCAGCACTTGCTCTTCGCTCCAATGCTCTTGCTCCAGCTCCAACTTGCTCAATGAAGTGATAATGAAAGTTTTTTTGGCCCATTGGCCTTATAAAACAAAAAAAAAATTAAAAAAAAATTATTTTTTTCGGGTCCGGCGGATTTTTTTTCCGCCGAACCGCTCCCGGCCCGGCCCGATTCGCTCCCGGAGCGTTTTTTAATGCCCGGGAGCGATCGCTCCCGGGCATTAAAAAACGCTCCGGGAGCGCGGGAGCGATCACTCCCTAAGTCGCTCCCTAACAGACCAGGGAGCGTAAATTTTTTTACGAGAGCAATTTTGGGAGCGCGCTCCCGAGCCGCTCCCGCCCGGAGCGTGCTTCGGGAGCGGGTTCGAAGGGGCGGGGGGGCGCTCCCCCGCAACACTAGTTGATAGGGATGTCTATTTTTCCAGACCTTAGATTCCATATCGCAAAACTTGATACTCCTAATGAAGCAATGAAACAGCTCACTAAAGTTTTTGGAATTAAAAATGAAATTAGAGCCCATCAACTCGAAAATGAGTTGCTTACATTGGACCCCAATAATTTGTCTTCCAACCCTTTATGTTTAGCGATTTCCAAAACTTGCTCCAGTGAAGGCTTTTCACCAAATAATTTAACTAACACATCCTTCTCATGGCCAAAGTTACTGATACTATAGGAAGATGTAAAAGGTCTAACTTCTTGACTATGCTCTTTAACTTTTACCCAATTTTCCTAAGACAAATGATATTCTTTACCAACAACATTGACTTGATTAATTGTCCCAAACATTCCACTATCAACGATTCTCCTAATAGTTGGACAAGTGGCTTCTTCATGAAAAGCATCGCATGCCCTGCAATAAGGCGGAGCCTCATTCACTTGATTTGTAGATTCAAGCGGATTGGGAGGTCTCTGCTCACTAGATTGGCCTTTTCTCTGCCAAGTATTATTGCTTCGATTATTATTGTTATTCCTAGGTTGGAAATTATGTGCTTGAGCTCTTTCCATTTGGATCAACCTAGACTACAAAGTACTTATTTCCTTAGCATGGTCAGAGATTAATTTCGCTCGGTTAAGCTCCATGCTTTCAAGCTTTTGCATTAATCTTTGCATAGGGTCATCATCAGATTCTTTAACTTCTTTACCCTTAAGCTGTTTTAATTTAGTTGCAGCCCTATCAAAGCCAAGAATATCGGACTTCACCATGCCTTTTTATCCTTTTCCATCTCTTCTGCTAAAGCTTGGAAAACTTTATAATCACCAGATTTAGCTCGTCTTTACTCATATGAGGTATCAAGATTAAAAGCATCGATGTAAAAATCTAGAAGAGATTTATTAGGAGGCTTATAATCTTGAGATATTTCCTTAATAATACACTAAAACTTCTATTAAACTCTTCAACCGTCTCATTCTCTTTCTTTTTTATGATATTGATAGCCCTAACCAAATGCCTCTCTTCTTTTTTATCTCCAAATTTATCTTTGAATGCATTCACGATTGATTGAAAAGAATCGAACGTGCTATCGGGCTTCTCTATAAACCATTCCAAAGCATCTTGCTTTAAGGTAAGAACATAAAGTCTCATTTTAACATCCTCTTGATTGTTACCTCTAGACTACTTACCCCACCAAACCACAAAAAGCGCTTAGATGAGCTTTGACACTAATTGCATTATTGCCTTGAAAAGAAGGCAACTTATTGATACCATTCTAAGGGAAATCATAGGGCTAACCCTGAATGTTAGCAAAGTTACATGGGACACAGATATCCATGATATCTTGCTGGAGATGATCAAAGAAGAGTGAATGGATATCAAAGAGATCTTCTTGTCCAAGATTATCAAGAAGCGTACGAGAAGAGAGCTTGTGTAATCAGACTCTAAGAACCTTTTCAGGATCCAGAGTAGGATTAACTAGGCTACTTGGATTTCTCCTAGTACACACTCTTGTAGAAAATGGAATAAGAGGAGTTGCCACCTGGACATAAATCTAACTTAGACACCCGAGATGAAAGATGAGAAGATGAAGATGAATGAAAATTAATGTCATAAAGCCAAGGTCCAATAAATTGGTCCACGGCAATGGCGCCAAAAATATTGCCGCACAGAATGTCTAGGCACCGCGACAATGCTTCAGATCGGGGGTTGTCACCCGTATCCCCAAAACACGTCAACTACGATCATAAAGAAATATCCAAATCAAGAACACAAGCTTTTGCCTTAGAAAAACCAACATGGGGAAATACCCAACAAGCATTTCCTCAGAGAAATCATCAAGTTCAACAAAGATACATTAGTCAAATACAAGGTCAAACAGACCAACCATATAGTTGAGTCAAACCTAGGCCAAACTGCCTCCTAATCAAGTCAAGCCTAATTAGAATTTCGGTTGTTTCTTCATCCATGAATTTCGATCTGCAACTTGTCATAGGAATTTTAGTTATGCACCTTGCCTCAGGAATTTTGGTCCTCAGGTTCATCCTAGAATGTACTCCTTTGCTTCCTCAGATAGACTTCTTTGTTAGCCTCAAATTCGTTATGTTCTCTTGCCTCAGACAGGCCTCTGTTGTTGGCCTCAAACCTCATCTTCACTGACCCCAAATATATTGAATTGCTTAGCTTAGAGGGGACGAAATGGTGTCTTTATATAGTCTCTTGAGAGGCCGAACGGGTGCCTCTAGAAGCTAACTCGACTTGGCTTATTTTGAAGCCAAAAATTTAATTTCAAAAAATTCAATTTTTTCTCTTGTCAAAAGGGCATGAAGAACATGCCTTAATATTTTTCTCTTTTGACAATATGCTTTACAAATACATCAATGAGTAAAATAATAATTATGAAGACTGACCATAGCTACAAAAATTCAACACCCCTTCTTAGCTATGGAGGTATTCATAATGACTATCAAGATGTTCTCATGTTGATAGATTTTCTCAAAGAAAAGCTTATAACAAATCATCACCATTATCAGGTCACATTTGTGACACATGGTAATCCAATAGCATCAACCATTTACCATAATTCAAGTCAGCACTTCAGACCTATGGTATATCCTCACCATAATTCGAGTCAGTGCTTCAGACACATGGTAAATCAACTGCATCAACTAATCACCATCATTCGGGACAATACTTTAGACCTATGGTGTGTGCTCACCATAATTTGAATCAGTAGTTTAGACACATGGGATAACATTTAGCATCAACTAGTCACCATAATTCGATTTGATACCTAACACATGGCATCGCAACTAGTCTTGGTTCACCATCATTCGTGTAAATGACAAACGGTGAATCGCCAAAGGCCAAACTCTAGCAGCACAATCCAAGGTCAAATGCTAAATGAACCTAATGCTCTAGGACCATTCTTCCTCATTCAGGTCAACATACTAGACACAGGAAGAATAATTGTCCTCTATCGGGCCATTCTCTCTAATTTGGGTCAGTATACTTGAAACAGAGAGAATGCTAGTCCTTTACCAGACCATTCTTCCTATTCAAGCCAATATACTTGACACAGAGAAAATTTCAGTCCATGATGTTATCTCATCAACACACTATCTCAATGAGAGAGGCATTCTCAACAAGTCCAAGCTTGTCCTCGAAGTATATATATAGACTTCACCCGAGGACAGAGGCTTTGCCAGCAAACTGCTATACTGTAGAACAATACTAAAGCCTTTCTACTTCTTTTTGTACCATATGTCGGTACTGAATTTCACGGTGCTTTGACCTCTCATTACGGTTGTCATCTACACCTAATCAAAACAATCTTGCAAGTAGCCTCTAAAGCCATACTGCTTGTCATCTTTCCAATCTGGCTACAATATACTCAACCTTTGCAATACTAAGTGCAACAGATATATGCTTCATGCGTACCCAAGAAATTATAACAGAGCACAAACTAAAGCAATATTTGATGAACTCCTCCTGTCTTCAGCACTCTCTGCCCAATTTGTAGTTGTACTTCACTGTTTGAGATAAATCTCAAATTATAATTGATTTTGCCATCACCAATTGTACCATGTTGGTACACCAACCCTTTTACTAGGTCTATCACCACAATTGCTTCCCTATCATCCTGACTAGGTGCTCCCTCTCACACTGAGATATATCCGGCAATGGTCATTCTATCTGCTCCCTCTGCCACCGCTACCTTTCAGCTATCTAGCCTAACAATCTCAATGATAATCCATCATCTCGAACTCAGATGTCTACTCCCTATGAAGCTAAAGCAAGGTTTTCTAACTACTCCCTTTGTCACATAAGTCTCCCACTTTCATTGGAGACAAATCATATATGATCAATCTTGATTAATCAGTCCAAGCCCTAGCTCAACATGTATGCTTGTGATTGTATGAAGCCTTCTTCAATCATGAGACTTCTTCTCATGTACCTCATTGTCCTGAGGTGGTTCTATGTGCACTTCTTCTTCCTCAACTACTTCATTGGGAGAAACTATCTTTGCATCCACCTAGTGCAATTTACAAAGCAATATTAACAAAAGTGTACCTAACAACTAGAGCAAACTTCTTGTCACAATCCTCTCCCTCCTTCTGGGAGAACTTTATATTCTCAATTTTAACTTTGTACTTGTCTATGCTACCATTTGTTGCATGCCAGATCTTGTAGATCCATTTCGAACTTACCACTGACTTCCCTTCTGCAAAATCCAGCTATACTTCAAGTTTGTTGATCTGTCTGCTCCCTTTCAGCTCAGATCCCATCTAGTACAATATCTCTCAACACAAACCATGATTCTGAGAAAGTCCTCTTGTCACATTCTTTGCTTCATTCTTCCACTTCTTCCATCTGTTGACAAAGCCTTGGCAGCCTTCAACACGTACCTGCAATTCTCACCAGGAGGCCATAGAAGAACAATTACAACACAACAAAAGGAAACAAAGACATGAGACTAATAGTAAAACAACAACAACATTAATAATCAAAGAAGAGATATAAAGTACTTATATGTTGAGGATTATAGGGCAATGTCAACTCCCTCTGAAACTTTAGTCTCTTTACAAATCAACCTCATCTTCATCATCAGTATGATGTGATTCCTTCCTTGAATGTGCTAGGGTTTTCTTCTTTCAGTGGAAACGTCCAATCCTAGGGTTTTGTCCATGAATCCTAGGGCTCTCTTATCCAAACCCTTTTTACTTGTTAGGGTTTACAAACGTCTAGCTAGGGTTTTTAACTTCAAACCCTAGGTCTTCATAATCCTTAGAAATTAATATAGGGTTTACAAACCCTAGTTTCACAATACTCATTCTTACACTCTTTGCAAGTCAAAAATTATAGAGTCCTCATGTTGATCACTACTTCAACATTATTTGCAATAATATTGTCATGTATATGTATTCTCAGCGAAATATCAAAGATATACGAAGTTCTGTAGGTGACTCATTTCTTGAGAGGACTTCTTTTTCAATCTTGAAGAGGAACTCGGCCTCTTTTCACACATTCTTCAGTAGTTCATATAATATTGAGAGTTTATTCCAGACTTCTAGTAATCGTAGCAATACTAGTAGCAAATCATCTTTCCATATTCAAAATGTTCAAGACCATAGGATCTTCATGCCATCTGATTCTATTAAATCAAATAGCTCAACCTCCATCAGCTTTTGATAATCAAGTATTAAGGGTTTCAAGAGATTTACTTCAAACGTTATAACCAAGCTTCTTGTGAAGGAGCATTTTAACTTCAATAATGATTTTGAGATCAGATTACCATACTTCTTCATAGTGCAACCCATCTACCGTGCACTTAGAATGCTTCCACAAGGGATATGTTCTTATAAAAGAACCTTTATATGGTCATATAAGATGACACTTAGAGATTTAGATCTCTCACATATTGAAGGCAACTTATATTTTCAAGTTGCATCAATCTTCAAGTGGCATGAATATTTTCACCCTATTTGGTCCATTCTCCTTGGTTGTCCTCTCAAGACTTATCAAGACGAATTTTAAGTTATAGAATAGCATCTATAAATCCCATTGATGACTATCTTTTATAAGAAAATAATACAAACAAAAATGACACAGTTCTTTGACTAAGGAAGAAGCTACAATCTTGCACAGGCATACTAGAAAAAATAAAATACTTTACTTCAATAATCTTCCAGCATTTTGATATGAGGTTTTGAACTTTGATCTTCATTTGCAGATCTATTTGATCCAAAGAAAAACTTTGATACATACCTCAAAGATTCAAGTAGACATCAAACCTTGGACTGTAGCAACCATTCTTTCATTTTTGTTGAACTTCAAGTTTTATTGTAACACTTTCTAGAGCTACGGATGACCTCTCTTGATCTAATATATTGACATGATCTCCAAGACAATAGAAATTTGCCCTTCAGTACAAGCTCAGATCCTTAAGATTTTAAGGGACTTGTTCTTTTAAGGCAGAGTAGACTTAAATTCTGGAAATGACTCAATCTAGTCATCTCTGTGTCTTTATTATCATGACAACAATTTTTCGTTCTTCTGCCAAATGTTTGCATAGAGGTGACCTTGCATTTGAGGCTTCTTGATGATTGAGGATGCTCAATCTTTCAACCTTCCTGAGATTCCTCTACCTTAGACATTGAGGCCTAGATTTCTGATACACGCAAGATTCCATCATTATTCACACATTCAAGCTCGGGCATTAGTCAAATACGTGAATTGATTAGAAAGGAAATCAAAGTAAACCAACTTAGTCATTTTGGATTTTCTTAGGTCCTCATGAGACCTTTCACCATTAGTCCTGAGCTCTTTGATCTTCTTGCAACAAGAACAACATAACCTCGGCCTTCTGAAGCAATTGTTTGAGGCTCTCTTCATTCTAAGTTTTTGATCTTCGACCTTAGGTAATAAGTTTTGAGACCTATTTGACCCATTCTAATAGACTTTGAGGCTCAGATTTCGGTTTCTTCAAGACCTGTGATCTTACGACCTCTAACAACAAAACTTCGGCCTTCTTGGACTAGGCTTTCAAGCCCTCTCGGCTTACTAAGACAAACTCTATGTCCTCCTCGTCTTACTGAAATGCACTGAGGCTTATCTTCAACTTAGGCTTCAACCTTCTCCATGAATCTCGACTTCAATAATTACATGAGACTTCATCCTATTTGAGATCATTCTATGTTTGATCAATCTTCTTAAAGTAATCCTGAGACTTTGGGCCTTCTGCAACTAGATTATGAGGGTTCTCGACTCATCTGAAGTTTCTCGGCCTTTAGATTTGAGATTCTTCAGTGGGCTTTGCAATTAGCTCTGGGGTACTCAGACCTCTATTGCAAAATTAGAGTTTTATTTAAGACAGACTGGACCTTTTTCGGCCTAGCTTTGAGACTTCAACAACAGGGCATATCATTGATTTTTGCATCCTTCTTATAGCTAGGGTTTCTAGGGTTGGTGACCAAATAAACCCTAGAGAATAGCTTGAAGTAATGACTTCTTTTAGGGTTGCTCTTTCACCCAAGCTCTGATACCATGTTGAGTTTTAGGGAACTTATCTATTAATTACTTCGTATGATTTCTTAATTTAATCTTTCATTCATTCAATTACATCATAAAGCAATTACACAAAAGATCCTCAACCATATACATTAGGATCATAAAGAAACAACCATTAGAGAAATTTTGAGGTCAAAAATGGGCCTCAAAACAAAAATGTACAACCAAAATCAACTTTATAAGAACTAATAGGATTCAAGATGATGATGTCAACCATGGGGGATGATTCACCATTTTTTGGAGTTAAAAAGTAAAAAATTTAAAAAGACTTTAAAAAACAAAAAATCAAATTTTTTAACTCGTATTTTCAATTTATCTTCCTACAATTTTACTCAAATTTGGAGCAGGCGCACTCGTTGGATGCGGAATTTAATTCCTCATCCAAGGAATAACCATGTTGCATACTTTCGATGGACCCTGCTACACAAAAAATGAAAAACGTAGTAGGATCCATCAAAAGTATCCAACATGGGTACTCCTGCTAGAAATTTGAGTAAAACCATAGGGAGATAAGTTGAAAAAGTAGTTTTTTCTTTTTTCCCTCTAAAATTTGATGATTTAATCTAATCTTATTTTATTATTTCCACTATTATATTATAATATTCCTAGGGAGGCCCATTTTAGACCTCAACATTTCTTTAATGCAAATCAAGAACACAGGCTTTTACCCTGGGAAAACCCAACAACCTTTTCTTTAGAGAAATCATCAAGTTCAACAAAGATACATCAGTCAAATACAAGGTCAAACAGACTAACCACATAGATGAGTCAAACCTTGGCCAAACTACCTCCTAGTCAAGTCAAGCCTGATCAGAATTTCGGTCTGCTTCTTCATCCATGAATTTTGGTCTACAACTTATCATAGGATTTTTTGTTTAGCAACTTGCCTCAGGAATTTCGGTCCTCAGATTCATCCTTGAATGTACTACTTTGTTGCCTCGTATAGACTTCTTTGTTGGCCTCAGATTCGTTTTGTTTTCTTGCCTCAAACAAGCCTCTTTCGATGGCCTCAAACCTCATCTTCGCTAACCTCAAATAGATCAAGTTGCTTGACTTAGAGGACAAAATGGTTTCTTTATATAGTCTCTTAAGAGGTTGAATGGGTGGCCTCTAGAAGCTAGGCCAACTTGACATATTATGGAGCCAAAAAATTAATTTCAAAAATTCAAAATTATTCTCTTTTCAAAAGGGCATGAAGAACATGCCTTGATATTTTTCTCTTTTGACAATATGCTTTACAAATACATCAATGACTAAAATAATAATCATGAAAACCGACCGTAGCTACAAAAGTTCAACAGGTCACACCTAGTCAAACTGCCCTCTTGACAAGTCAATCTGTTTCCCAATAAATTCATCCTGGTCTGATCTCCTAGAGCCGAAATTAGGCATACTTCTACACCCAGAAATTTTAGTCCTATTGCTTTGATATGCTAAGAAATTCAGCCCTTTTGTCACATGTGCAAGGACACAGAAGAAGAACAGATTCACACATGCGAAGTTGAACTGATAAAGTGAAGATGGATTGCTAGATCAAGTTCATCCTTCTTTCCTTGTCTTTTTCATCTCGATGAGCAGAAGATATCTTGTCTTTTTGTGTGATCTGAATGGTGCCAAGAGGAGAGAGTGGAATGCCTTTATATAGTGATCCTGGGAGGCCGAAGAGGTGTGACAAGGGGCAAGCCAACTTGACTTCTTTGCAACCAAAAGTTTCAAATTTTTCTATTTTGAAACCTGTTGACCATGTACATGTCAACAGTCCAAGAAGTAGAGTATACAACAGTGGAATAAAATTTTTGAGTCAATATCATCATTGTAATCCCAAATTCTGCTTTTATAATGTAAAAATGATTCTAGTATGAATATTAAGCCATGTAACAACACCTAGGTAAGCCTATGATTCTTCTCAAAGGGTTTCACTCTAGGGAGTTTTTTAACCTCACCAAATTATCTGTGTTTGTAAACACGAATAATTGGTAGAGTTTTCTCCCAGATATACCCCAAAGCTAGGGTGGAGCTCATTGACAAGGTCTTAGGTGAGTCCTAGTGTTATTGAGTCTATGTACTTTTACGATAGGAGATCATGTGCCTTGTGTCGCAGAATTTGGTTGAGCCTTAAGAGTCTAAGTCTGTCTATTTTCCCCTTCTAAGGGTTGAATTTGTAATATCTTGATGTAAAAGTGTTATCTAGGAATATTTTTGGTGAATGGTTCCTCATAATTAGAACACCATTACCAAAATATTTTTTAGATACACTTAGAGGGTGGAAAATTGTTTAATCCCCTCTTGAGTCTTTTAATTTTAATTTCTAGCAAAAATAAAAAATTAAAATTAGCCAAAAATTATCCAAAAAATAAAATGAAGGGAAAATTAATTACCCTCTAAGTAGAAAATTCATCAAAAAATATTTGAGGCTATTTTCAAAGGAAAATATTCAAGTCAAAAATAAAAGCCTCATTTCCAAGGCAAAAGGACCTAGTCCAGAAATTCGTTTGGGCCAAAGAAGACTATTTTCCAACAAATCGAATTTTTTGGGCCAAGAAGTGAATTATTTTGCACAAGTAACGACAATTCTATTTTTGAAGGTCCTCCAGTGATCCAAAAGTCAAGATTTGACCCTCTAGGACAGTGAACAAGGAAGATCAAAATTTTTTAGAGATTTATACCAACAAATCAAGGGATCGAAATTTTTCCACAAGGATCAAGCCATGGACCAATGCAACTAGCCATTATTTCCACTTGGACGAGTTATCCCTCTCATTCTTTCTATACAAGGAAGCTTTCAAGCTCCTCAACTTCATCTAGAATTGGATTGAAAATATTATGTACTGCACTAAAGTTTGCTGGAACATTTTAATAAAAGTCTTTGGGGTTTCAATCAGTGTGGAAAATGTCAGGAAAAAATCAGGATTAAATCCCAAAATTGCGATTTTTTTGGCTGGTTGATTAAATAGACCAACTTTTTGCCGATTTTTTCACTCCCAAAAAAATCTGGATTAAGTCGTAAAAGTCCCTATTTAATCGGTAGTCGACCCAAACAGTCGCCGAGACTTCCCACGTCGCAGATAAGAGGCGAAAAAGTGGAAAAAACTCATCCTTTTTTGTTGTTTTTGCTCCCATTCATCCCTGTGGAGAGAGGAGTTGTTTGCCATTGCCCAAGAGAAGGAGATTTGCTAGTTTTGTGGTGGGGATTTGGAGATTTGTCCACTGCTCAACGTGAGAGATTCAAAGTGCCAATTTGCTGCTACCAGGTATGTATTTTAATTTCTCTCTTAGTCTTTGTTACACAAATGGCTTTTTAAATTTTTCTATAATTCTATTAGTTTGTTTTTATCTTATTTTTGCTTAGAATTTTGAATCAAAACATTGTTTAGAATCTAGATTGAAGCAAAACTTCAACTTTCAAGAATCAAATGACAAAAATTCAAACCCTTGTTTAGTGAATCTGAGTGTGTTCAAGTGAGTGAGAAGAGGCATCTAAAATTTAAAATCATCAATTGCATTGGTGTTTGCTTCTTATGTGATGGGAAATTTTTTATTTTTTTCAATTTTTTTGTGCCCTGGTTCAAATTCAAGTTTAAAGTTTCAAACAAAATGCTAAGGCTTTTGGACCCTATGTGGGAATATGATGAACCTGATACTATACCCGAATCTAGGGTGTCAATCGAATGTATTTGACTTGCAAGTTCTGTGGCAAGCATATGTAAGGGGGGTATCAACAGGTTAAAATTCCATTTTGGGGAAAATTCCGGTGCAAAATTTAGACCTTTGCCCAGATCCATCTCCAGAAATCATCTGGCAGGCCATTAAATCGTTGATGGATAAAGAGGAGGTAAAAGACACCAGGGCAGTACTAAAAGTCCAACTTGTAGGGGTCTCAAGAGTGGGGGGAAGTGAGAGTGGTTCTTAAGCATCACCTTCCACACCGACATGTCCCAACCCCTTAGCTTTCTCAACTTTTTTTGTTCCTAGAACCACACCTGGTGCACAACCTGGCATCAAATCGGCACTTCAAAAAAAGGAAAAGGCAGAAGCTGACAGGTTGGTCAGTGTCTTCTATGGAGTGATGTTTCTTTCAACATTTCCAAGACAAACCCATTCTACCAACCTATGTTTGATGTTGTTGTTGTCGTTGGCCTGGGGTACAAAGCCCCTAACTTTGTAGAATTGAGAGGGCCTATTCTTTAAGATGAAAAGACTGATTGCGCTTCTAGATTGGAGTAGTTTAGGGCATCATGGGAACACACTGGATGCATAGTCATGTCAGATGGTTGGACTGACCAGAAGGGTAGGACCCTTCTTAACTTCTTGGTTAGTTGTCCCAAGGGGGGAATGTTTATGAAATTTGTTGATGCATCTGCACACATTAAAGATGCATGTTTATTATGTGAGTTGCTGGACATCTTCATTCAAGAAGTAGGCCCAAGAAATGTTGTCCAAGTCATAACAGACAACGTTGCAAATTATGTTGCAGCAGGCAAGTTGCTTATGGAGAGGTATCCTAACTTGTTTTGGACACCTTGTGTTGCTCATTGTATTGACTTGATGTTGGAGGATATAGGTAAGATTCCTCTTGTGAGGGATATTGTTGAATCATCCAGAGGAGCATAACAAAATTTATATATAAGAATGCATATGTGCTTAGCTTGATGAGAAGATTCACCAACAACAAAGAGATGGTGCGTCCTTCCATTACACGATTTGCCACTGCTTTCATATCTCTTCACTCTCTGTTGAATTCTGTGTGGGATGTGAAGAGCATGTTTCTTTCACAGGATTGGTGTGCTTTATCTATTAGCCGCAAACCAGAGGGAGAGGGCATATGCAGACTAGTTTCATATGATCAAAGCTTTTGGGCAAGAGTAGAGGAGGCGTGTGCCATTTCAGAACCTTTGGTAAGGGTCCTTCGGTTGGTTGATGGAGACAAGCCCACAATGGGCTACTTGTATGAAGCCATGGATAGGGCCAAAGAAGCCATTCGTGCTTATTATGAAGATAAGGGAGACGAGGGGTTGGAGAAACAACAGGTCATAAGGAGAGTAATTGATGAGAGATGGAACAATACCCTCCATCGCCCCATTCAAGCTGCAAGTATCTAATTCAAACTCGCATTTGCTTACTCTTGTGGTTTCAGATTTGATGTCGAGGTTATGGATGGATTCTTCACTTGTGTTGAGAGGATGGTGGCATCTGAGTAAGAACGTGAAGATATTTCTAAAGAAATGGAGTAGATAGGATGGGAGGTGGCACATTTGGTTTTAACATGGCTATTAAGAATAGGACGGCCAAAATGCCATGTAAGCTTCAGTTTGTTTCAAACTTGCAAGTTTAGAATTTCAATGTTTTAACTTTTTTTTATGTTTCTCATTTTTCTTTTAACTTGTAGATGCTTGGTGGACAAGCTATGGTACTAGAGTACCCCATCTCCAAAAGCTTGTCATTCGAGTGCTCAACCAAACATGCAGTTCCTCTGGGTGTGAGCGCAACTAGAGTGTATTTGACAAAATACACAGCAAAAAGCACAACAAGTAAAAAAAATTCAAATTAAATTTTTGAATTCATTTGATTATTTTTTATATTTAAATTTTATGAGTACTAATTTACAATCTATGACCCTAATACAGATTGGAGTCCCAATGCCTCAATGACATGGTCTACGTCTACTACAATCTTCGATTGTGGGTGAGACAACTTCAGAAAACTCCTGATGTGGAAGCCATCTCATTGGACAATATTGATACCACAGCTACATGGAGGGTCGAGACTGACAAACTAACCATGGACTAGATCAACCATCTGCCCCCTGACCGTGATGTTGCTTCTCCTCCTCTACATGTTTATGTGGAAATGAATTTATTTTGATGTTGGGAATACTTTAGATGCTAAAAAAATAAAAATAAAATGAATATTTTTGTATTTTCTTAATTTTGCCGACTTTTTCAAAAAAACTCCCGACTTTAACAAGTTTTTCAATTTTTGGACCCTTGCCAATTTAATCCCGACTTTGACTTTTTCGACACTGGTTTCAATTCAAGGTGTCTCTCGCTTGATGATTCATGGTATGTGTTGAATTGATCTTAATGCTCTAATTATCTTTAACTAAAGATTATTGTTCCATAGCTAGTGGTTGGATTATCTATTAGCACAGGTATCTTGCTTTAGGTATTGGGCTAGAGTAAACACATTGAAGCTGGTAGATCTAGCAGGTATCTCTAGATCTCTAGTCTATTTGTGTGAATCGAACCCCTCTGGAACTAATAGTCTATCTTTTGTGTAGAGATCTTCAGATATTCAGCCCTTGGGCATGCCCCAAGTTCATGGACTTTGAGGTGATCACATCTTGTTTGGACTCCGAGCTTATCTAACGATCATTGGTGCAAGGTCTTGGTTTGGACATTAAATGAAAAATATTTCGCTCGCTTATTTTCAAAATCTACTTGGGTTATAAATAATTTATTTGTTAATTAGAGCTAATACTTCTCTTGTAGTTATTGTAAATTATTTATAAATAATTTTCTAACCTTTGTATATTTTCCCTTTGTAAATAATATTTTTGGGATTTTTATTTTAGATTTTTCTAGATCCTGTGGCTTCGCTCTAAATATTTGACTTGCAAGTGCCATTAGCTCAAGGATTCAAAGACAAATCCGAAGCTGGAAACTTGAGACCTTCACCTAGCCTAGACGGCTAAGGTTTGGGCCTAGATTCACCTTTGCAGGGGTCGTCTAGCCAAGAGGAGTGTGTTCATCCAAGAAGAGTTGATCTAAGGTCTAGACACCCTAAGCTACAAGACCTAAGTGCTATATTTGTAACACCTAGCCTCTAAGAGGAAGTCGCTAGCCCTAGAGGGCCTTTTTTTACTGCAGAAACTAGGGTTTGCACAAGTATTTCCAATCTAAAAGCTTTGCAGGTCAATTTTGTGGCTCTAGTCTGAATTTTTGTGGCTCAAAACCACTTATTTGCTTCATCAAGGACAGTCGCAAGGAATTGGAGGCCTCTTTGGCCTAGCCGCAGGGATTTGAGGGCTTGTAGCCCTAGCCGCAACCTCTACGTAGTCTTTGAAGGCTAGCCGCAAGCCTAGAAGGGCTTAATAAATTTACTGCATGTGATTTTAAGGGCTAATATCTTGTTTTGCAGTCCTAACATCATTTTTGCAAGGGTTTATGGTTGGTTCTCACTGAATATTTTGTCATTCATCCATAAGGGTTTGATTTTTCTTGGCTAACTAGTGGTTTTGCAAGGCTAATATCCATTTTGAAGAGGTTTTGGGAGTTTATATTTGATTTTAGGCCTAACTGTAGGCCTAGAGGGCCTTCTCTCACTTAGCCACAAGGGTTTCTAGGGCTTCTAGCCCTAGTGGCAACCCTAAAGGGCCTCTAAACCCTAGCCATTTGCTTGATTTATCATTTGAATTATTTTTTGGGCTAATCCCTTGTGTTTACAGGTGTCTTGCACTTGTTGGAAGCCTCACATCACATTTTTTTGAAGTCATTTTCCTTAATTGCTAGCCTAGGAGGCTCATCTTGTCCTAGTTGTGGGGTTTGGTGACCTTCTTGCTTGTTTTCAAGCTAATCATTTGTGGTTGCAGGTATTCAAAGGCTTAATCATTGCTAAGTCACTTCATTTGGTGCCTCAAGCTTGTCTAAACTTGGAAAACTTGGTAGTAGAGGAAGGTCACTAGGCCTAAAGGGTTTGATCCTCTCTCCCTTCCTCTCTTTTGTTTACTATCATAAATAACCATATTTGAAGACTAATCTAAACAGTGACATAATCAAGTGTTAATCACTGTAAAGAAGCCTTAAAACATCGGCAAATAATCCTAATAACTCTAAGTAATACACATCAACTAAGGGCTTAAATAACTTGTTTTTGCATGCTTCTCATTCAAGTTTTTTGGGATTGATTTCATGGTGAAGGGAATTTGATCTGATTTGTTTAAGTCTGGTGCATTTTCAAAGTAATAGCATAGTGAAGAATCATTGGTAAGTTAATTGTATAAGTCTTTCACCTTGAGGATAGCTAGTTAGTTCATTAACTTGTCTATTGCATTCTTGCATTGTCATTGCTAAGATAGATAATTGCCTCTTTGCATTTTGCGTCATTGCATTATGTTTTCTAGCATCCATTATTGTTTAAATGCACTTGTTGACTTCATCATATCACTATTAGTAGTCTCATCTTGTGCTTATCTCCTGCTATGTAAAAAATTAGTTAGTATTTAATTTTAGGTTTAATTACACGAAAGGGCACGATCATAAGATCATGTCCTTTCCCCAAAGGGTGCCCATGGCAGTATATAAGCCAGGAACCCCCATTGTAAACATTCATCATTTGTCAATTCAATTATAAATATATATATATATATATATATATATATATATATATATATATATTTTGTGTATCAAGAAGTTTTACACTTCATCTGGTATCAGAGCCAACACGAACTGGTGACACCCACAAGTTCTGCTGGCCATCAGGCCCTACGGGCTTTCAAAAAAAAAAAGCGGTGCGTGTGGACTATCCTTGTACTGCCTGGAGGTGTTGTTATGGTGCTCTGCGGCTAAACAACAGCTACGTTTTCGTGGCTGTGCGTGTTCTGACCAGTCGCTGGTTGTCAGGACGTGGCATAAACTCCACGGACTAATTCTGCGGTGACCTGCGGTTGATACGCTGAACCATCGCCGAAAACCTGCGTCGTGGAATATCCCGTGTGGTGGATCTGCAGTTAATGGGAATAAGCATTGCGGTGATATCCGCTTGAGGTTTTTTTTTTGAACGGTCAACGGGAGGTGACCCCCCACCAGCAGACGTGACGGTAGATATATAAATTTATATATAACGTCAAATATATATATATATATATAATTTATTTATATATAACGTAAAATATATATTTATAACCTGAAATATATATATATAACGTTAATTTATATATAATATATAATATAATATAATATAATATAATATAATGATATATATATATATATATATATATATTATACATAACTTAATTTAATTATAAGTTTTATATATATATATATATATATAAGTTAATTTAATTAATTAAAATTATTTTAATTAATTAAAAGTTATATATATATATATATATATATATATATATATATATATATATATATATATATAATTTATTTTAGCTAATTAAAAAATATATATATTTTTTAGCTGGCAAATAAATACACGCTCCCACAAACCCGCTCAATGTCGACAATGACAATGGCGGATTTCCAAAAAAAATGTTGGACGCAGAGCATAAGATAAATAACAACCACGACGAGGTCAATAAAAGATTAGATGATTTCCAAATCAAGCTTGAGGAGCAGGCTGACAATATCAAAAAACTTCAAGATACGACAGATCGAATAGAAATAAAGATGGAAAATAACCGTGTCCAAACAAAATCAGATCTCAGAGAGTCCTTAACATTGCTGAAACTTCTGTGTAAAAAGATGAATTGTACACCCGCACAACTACTACAAGAAAATGAAGAGAATCAAGAGCACAACTCATCAAATTCAACAAAGTCAACAGACTCTCATGAAAACGCTGAATCCCCAAAAAAATCAGTGACACCCCACCAAGAAGTGAGTAACACGACTCTTACAAACAAGCAACTCTGGGATACCTTTACCAATCAACACCCCTTTTTCGCTCAACCATTAGTGACATACCAGCGAAGGGCAAAAATCGAGATGCCTAAATTTGACGGAAACGAAAAAAACAATGTTGCATGGATAAATAAAGCAGAAGAATACTTTGAGATATATGACATCAATGATGATGACGAAAAGCTCAGGCACGCATCCATGAAAATGGAAGGGGAAGCATATAATTGGTATATGTGGTGGAAAAGACAACACACGTCATTAGCTGGAGAAAATTTAAGGATGTATTCTTTAAAAGATTCCAAGGTGTAAAGGAAGAATAGTTCTTTTCAAAACTCATCAAATTACAACAAAAAGAAGTGTGGACGAATACACTCAAGAATGGGAGACCTTAGTAACACAAGTCCCTGTTATCAGAATCTCGTCTAATTCAGTCATACGTCTCGGGACTCAAAACCCATTTACAAGCAGAACTTGAGATGCATGACATTACATCAATAGAAGTAGCAAGACGAAAAGCAAAAACAGCCGAAAAGAAATTCGAACCAATATTTTGGTCAAAAGCGTAAAAAACATATTCAAGACGAAGGATACCCCAGTATGTGGACTCAAATAATACGAGATATGTTCCACCACATCGTCGTGAAGATGAAAAATCTAATGTGGAAATGCAAAGGATAAAAGAGGGTAAATGTAAACGTTGTGGTGAGAAGTGGGACCCCAAACATAGATGTGCTAAAGGAAAAGAACCAAAGAACCTATATAATTGTGAAGCAACCAATGATTCAAACAGTGAAGATTCTGACATAGAAGAAACAAAAGATGCCCCAGAATTCTCACCAGAATTAGATGACAGAAGTATTCTGCAAGTGTCATTACCAGCTATGACAGGTATATCACAACCTCAGACCTTAAAGTTAAAAGGACACATAAAGAAGAACAACATAGTGGTTCTCATCGACTCTGGTAGCACACACAATTTTTTAGATGCAAACATGGCAAAGAGACTCGATATTTTTCATTTACCTTACCAAATATGAAAGTGATGGTAGCTAATGGTAAGAAAATTTATAAGGTGGGGAAATGCCATAAGGTCAAATTGCAAATTCAAGACTTTAATTTAGAGTCTTCGTTCTTCACAGTACTGTTAGGAGGAGTAGATGTACTCTTAGGTATCCAATGGCTATGAACTTTAGGTACTTATGCTGCCAACCATCAAGTACAATTTATAAAATTCAAATGGGGAGGTCAGAAGTACAAATTACATGGATTCCAAGCACCAGAAAATCAAGTTGTATCATCATCTCAGATGATGAAGCTGAGTCGAAAAGGCGCACCCGCTTATGTCGTACAATGTCACCAATTAGAAATGTTATCTGCAAATATGACCAGTGAAGAGTCACCAAAGATACAAGATCTAATTCGGAAGCATGAAAAGTATTTCAAGACCTACCTATGAAGATGCCGCCTAATAGGGAAATTGAGCATATGATAGAAGTCAAGCCAGGATCAGACCCTGTCAACATCAAGCCATACCGATATCCACATCACCAAAAAACAAAAATTGAGAGATTAATCCAAGACCTTTTAAAGTGTGGGACTTTGATCATCTTGGAATATTTGATCAAGTGGAAGGACTTACCCGAAGAAGACGCTTCTTGGGAGAATAAAGCATTTTGTCAACAACATCCGTCGTTACATATGCTTTGAGGACAAAGCATTCTTTCGAGAGGAAGGCAATGTTATGTAAAAAATTAGTTAGTATTTAATTTTAGGTTTAATTAGACGAAAGGGCACGATCATAAGATCATGCCCTTTCCCCAAAGGGTGCCCATGGCGATATATAAGCCAGGAACCCCCATTGTAAACATTCATCATCTGTCAATTCAATTATTAATAAATATTTATATATATATATTTTCTGTGTATCGAGAAGTTTTACACTTCATCTCCACTCGTGATTGTACTTAAGAGAATATTGCAGGTATCTATTTGGTTCATATTTCTCTCTGTGTTCTAAATTTGCTCATGTTCCTAATTGCATAAGAGAAATTAAATGAGATCTAATTGACTCTAATAAGCATCTTGAATGATTGATGATTGATAATCTTGTTTCATTGGAATAGTTGTTAAAGTATTATTTAAGTGCTTCATTCATTTGCTATTGTCATCTTGTAATCTTATAACATTGTGAGCAAGTGGCTTAATTTTGGCATATTGAAGCATTTAACTTATTTGTGATCCCATTGAAGCAATCACTCATATCTTGCACCTCCATTCTAAGTGAGAGGTGCATCTCTAAAATTTACCTCCACGCATAAGCTTGGTTGAAAGAAAAATAGGACCACCTTCTTCACACAATTTGAGAAGTCTAGGCCCTCATTCACAATTAAAATAGGTGACCTTGCAGTTCTCAATTGTCAATGCATAAACTATAAGTCTCTAGATTTACATCACATTTACTCATGAATGATCACATAATGAAAATAGAAATATCCAAAATCAGCCACAAGAAATTTCTAATTTCTTGTCTCGTGCTTCATTGGGAGTCTCCTCCTACATAGTCGAACAACCTTAGTGCTCTTGATTAAATACAAGTTTCATACCCTAGTACCCTACATGCTCTTCATTATTGGGAGTCTCCCCTGCATAGAGGGCTTGGTTCTCTTGATTAAATACAAGTTCCATACACTACTACATGATAAAATCCAATGGAAACATTGCAATCCCCCCAATCCTGAAATCCTGAAAAACAGATAAGTCTGCTGGATTTTGAGTGAGATCTAAAATTCTACTTTCTCCATATGAAATCCAATGAGGGAGAAACCACTCTCAAACATCCTGAGTCATTTCATGGTAATGTTAAAAATTTAAGTAAAGTGATAAAATAAAGGAGAATATCATTTTACTTTAAGAATTTAACATTACCATGAACTGCATATCAACACTAGGGCAAAATTTCACTTTTATAACTTTGGACAAGCATCTAGAAGCAACTAGAAGTCACTAGGATAACCTAAAAATAAATTAAAAATTAAAAAAACACAAGTAAAAAGCTGAAACATGAGTCGTACGGCCCTGAAACGTGTTTCAGGCCGTACTGGCCATGTTTTAGTTTCGTGAAACGTGGCAGTGCGGCCTGAAACGCGTTTCAGGGCCGTACCACACGCATTTCAGCATTTTGTACTCGTTTCCGTATGGAAACGCCCCCTTGCCCTACATTTCCTACAACATAGGAAAGTTCGAAATTGAATCGAACTTAATCGTTGCCGAACTCGAATTCGAACCCAGACAGTGTGACATAGATTGTACTTACAAATCTCACTTGCCATGTGACATAGATTGTACTTACAAATCTCACATGCCATTTAATTTTAACCCAAATTGCTAGGCCATTCAGTTGTGTCTCCTGGACATGTTGGTTCCCAACAAATTTCTCATCATCTCATCCTTAGGGACTACCCCACTTAGCCTGCATTTAGGAGACAGCTTGAACGGAGAGGGCAGGGATCAGCGTGATAGCCCCTACCCTGAGCGTTGTCGCATTTCTATGTATAATTTGAGAAACAACAAAACCGACATGAAAAACAGTTTGATATTTATTATCACATGTATTTGAAGGGGTAAAATATCAATCATGAAGACCAACCATAGCTACAAAATTCAACAATGCAACCCGATTCACAGGTTGAGTTGATACGGGCGGACGTTGACTCAGCCGAGTTGATTGACACCAAGTCAACTCAGTCCAAGTTTGAAAACTATGATTGATAGAGTAGTAAGATTGTATTTGACCATGTTGGAACAACAGTCATAAGTGCTAAGTTATAACAGTGTAACAGAGGTTGGAAAGTGAAATAGAAGTACCATTTTTTAGTCTGAGTTTTCAGTATTTTGGTGAGTGGCACTGTTTGTTTATACGTTCAGAATTTGATTTTAATATGGACAGACTATCAAACATAAGATTAGAAGAAAGTCAAAAATTTAATGTGAATGACTTCAATACCTGGAAGCACTGAATGACTGTAACTTTAATAGTGGGTACAGATGTGAGAGAGCCGAATAACAATAAGAGAATCTGGAGCATAATACATTTGAGTCCAAGAATTTTGAAGCTATGATGCTTATTAAATTTTCTTTGGTTGATGAGATGTTGCAGAAGTGCAGGATGGTGAGGATGCTCATACAATCTGGAAGCAGTTATGATCATTGCATGAGATGTCAACAAAGCTACAGCTTTCTCTATAGAAAGTATGCTCCTTTTGATAGATACAGAAAGAAACTTGCATGTCAAACATCTCTTAAAGATTAGAGACATTAGAGACCAATTATTGGTGATTGGTAGAAATGTACAGGAAAAAAGGGTACTAGTGAGGAGTTCAGCCACTTGAGGAAGAGCCATGTGAAGGTACAGCAGAGGTCCCACAGCTGTATAGTTGTACGACTGCACGTGGGCATGGATTCTAACCATGGCAGATCTCTTTCATCGAAGGGAGGTCACATCTGGTCAACCAGTGAATCAAAATCAATTGAAGCAAGAGGGATATCACTAGCTCAGGTCATTGAAGAAGAGGGATTTGTTTATGCAAGGACTCATTCATGGGGACGTTCTCCACTACAATATTTGCCTCCAAATTGTGGAGATCTAAATAGTTCTGGTTGGACTATTGTGCATTTGTTTAAGGCAAAATCTGAATGGGTTGCAGACCCAAAGCTCAAATCCTTGGAGGATTGGCAGCCATTTCCTCAAAAAAATTGCCAGATTCACCAGATACAAAGAAGGAATTGGTTGTCAGTTTGTCTATGGACTCAGGAACCTAGATGATTGAAGCTTCTTAGGATGTGCAAATTGATGGCATTATAAAGGAACTAGCATCAGTTTCAAACGAATCGTTCCCTAGCATAGATATTGTGGGTGCAATTGACTTCATATAAGTTGGTGCACAGAAGGTACGACTTAATGGGGTTTTATTGCTGGACAATAATGTTGTGCCTTTCGAATAAGCTTCCACTTCTAATGTGCCAGCAGTTGATAAGGTTGTCTGTGCAGGGGATTTTAGTTTTTTTCTGGCCAATAACGACTATTTTGAAGGGAAACAAAACCTTAAGCATCATGGGGTGATTCTTTACTTCCTGTGTAGCATGTTGGATGAGGTTGAATTTAATAAGTGATGTCGGTTGAACTGAGGATTGAAAGGGGTGTCTATGAATTCCTATTGGGGGTTGGAACTAAAAATATGTTTTCCTATTGTTCAATAAAAAAGCTACAGCAAAGCAAGTTTTACAATAGGGGATATTTGGCTTATGTTCAATCTAGAGGGTTGATTCTAAATCAGAGGATCAGGAGCAGCTACACTATCCTTCATAGTTGTTGTTTTCTCTTCCAACTGATTTATGGTTTTTTCTGGATCTGTTTGGCAATTGATTTTGCAAGGCGTTGATTCCAAACGGATGATGTAATTCATTTCAAGCCAACTTGAGGGTTTCTGTGGAAGTGGATCTAAAAAAGAAGTTGCCTCCATTTACCTTTGTCATGACTGTAGATGGGATCTGGTAGCTTAAGGCTCGCTATTGAAATTTTCCCAATGCTTGCTTTGCATGCTAGGAGCATGTCCACCCCATCAAAGACTGCCCTGATCAGAACCCCCCTCAGAGTTCTTCGTAGAGTGCAAGGGCTTCAACTTCAGTAGCCCCTAAAGATAAAGTTGGTTCATTAATTGGTTTTAGGCCAAAAGGGCAAAGGAGGATGACCCACAAGCCAATGATGGTGAGCATTTGATTCATTAGTCTCAAAGCTATGTGGCAAATTTGATGTTGGTGTGGTTGTGGTACACGAGACCACTAGGAATGCAAGAGGACTTGTCTTGTAACCAGCTCTAGATCTTGTTTCTGGAGGACCTATGGATAGTTCCCAGAGTCAAAGCACTTCCCAGACATCTCTAGCAACTACTAGTGATGGGTCATAAGGTATGGATGTTGATGATAGTTGACAAGTAAAATCCAACAAGTAGAAAGGAGTCTTGTCTCTCATTTCTTTGGAAAAGCTTGGTAGAACAATGAATCCCACTCCACAGGTGAGGTCCTTCAAGGAAGCCATTGCCATTTCTCCAAACAAAGGTGCCTCTTCTTTGGAGGATATAGCGTTTAGCAACAAATTCAGCACTTTAGGTAACCCTCTCTTCTTAGAATGAAGCTCTCCCTTCTCTCTTGGAATGTGAGAGCGATGACAATCCTAGGTTGCTAGCAAATTGTATGTGCAATGCTTCAAAAGGTTATGTCGGATGTAGTCTTTTCACAAAAGGTCAAGTTTGTTAGCTTTTAGCTTTGACACTACGTGACTTATGCCCAGAATGGTCCCTTCTAGACTATATATCATTCTCAAGGGAAAGCAGATGGATCTGGCTATTTCCCCATGTTTGTAGAGCTTTGTTACAGCTTATGGTTGTGATCTTGACAATAGGTGTCCATGGATTACTCAATTGATTCAATAGAAATTGCTAGGGCTTTGTTCAATGTATACAACCTATTACCACACAAACTAGCACCTTTAACTTAAAGTCCCAAAGATAAGGTACTAACCTTGTGGAACTAGGTGGCTGGCCACTGTCGCCTCACCAACTTTCCCCTGCACTTTAGGCTGGGTAAATGGAATCCTAACCAAGTGGGTTCCCCTATGGGTTACTAAGCTTAATGTGTATGTAGTATGTAGTGGGAGCATGAGAAAGCTTAGCATCATAAACAAAATGGAAAAATTGATTTAGATAGTTGGGGAGTGGTGGATAAAAGGGAGACTAGTGCCTTCAATTGCTTGGACAATGGAGTCATGTGAGTAATCTTAGAGAGCAGTTCTAAAGGAATATTAAGAGGTAGCAAGCAATTGCTTGATATGCACAACTACACACCTAACTTGGTTGTTTAATCTACAAGTGCGATGGTGGAGTGGATCCCATAAAACATCCACTACTCAAAGCAAATTTCAATGGTGGCCCCTACCAAAGAATACAGTTGCCATGACAAAAATTTCATCAATACTATTCTAAAATTCTTTTATTTTATGTGGTATCCTTTGAATCATGATGTGTTATTTCTTGAGAATCCATAATATAATGTTTCTTGAGAATCAATAACATTCATGTCAAGGTATAAAAATATTAATTTTATGCCCAATGGTAGGGCTCTTGTTTCAACCCCAAACATCCTTTGCCAGTAAAAAATCTTATGCATCTAGTTTCAAATAAGCAATTGAAATCAGTATCCAGTTTCCAATAAGCAATTGAAATCAACCACTCTTGCAGATATTTTATTTTACATCACTTACGGCATGATCATTGCACCAAGAAGAGAGATTGCTATTCCAGTTGCTCCATGACCTTTTAGTCTTGGAATGAATAGTCCCTTTATCACTTCTGCACTAGATGGTTTTGCATATTTTATCTCCACAAAGAAACAGCTAGCTATGGTGAGGACCAAAAAGGAGATAAATAATTCCAATTTCCGCACCTGCATAAAAACCGAAAGCAATCTCAAAATTATTATTAAAATGCAGCATAGGAAGAAATACAAACCAATGACATCGATCATCCCAACTATGAATATTGGATATATGAGGAAGGATTACGACTCCTCATACTTTAAATCTGTTACAATCCTACCTATTATCTAATACCGATAACAAGTATTTACCCTGAATGACCCATTCTACTTACCCCATATTGCTGCATGGCAAGAAAACCCAGAGTACTGAATCCTGTGAAGATAACTCCTAACCATAGTGGAAGACGAAATAACATATTCAAAGCATAGGCTGTCCCAATAACTGAAACATTTACAAATTACCAAGAAGAGCATGCATTAAGTTCCCTCACCCCTAGCAGAACTAACAAATGAAAGACGTTAATTATACAACAGTTCTAGTCTAGATTCTATAGACGTATGGATGTTTACACAGACATAAACGTGTCTAAATAAACACATACACAAATGCATTCATAACAAACATGAATGTCTACGTACGACTATCTGTGTGGCTGAGTGCATACACACATGATAGAGAGAAAGAGAAAGAGAGTATAGCCAAGCTGTTTATAATGAACAAATACAAATACTTATCCTAATGTATGGTAGAGAGTTACAACCTTCTGGGATATCACTTGCTACAATAGCTAGTTCAGCAAGTAACCAGAGTATGTAATTAGTTTTGGTTGGATACTCTGCTCGACAATGCTCTGCCAAATGTTTCCCTGCATATATTTAAGACGTGTAGAAAGTTCTAATTAGAATTACAATGCATATCTAGCTGATACTAATCAAATTGATACTAATCAGCCCCACAAAAGAGAAAAGGGGAAAGCAATATATAAACCATAGAAGCAAAGTGTGTAATTAACTATTACAAAACACGTACCTGTTACAACTCCTAAATTTGAAGCTAGAGACTGGATCACAGCACCAGCAACAGTTGCCAGTAAAAGTACCCAAAGAAGCTGCAAATTCAGGAATTTACAAATTATTTCATATGTTTGAACCACCAAATATAGACATTTATATCATTTTCAAAGTCTAGAAATTTATATCTTCTAGACATATTATTTGTTATGAATAAAATATGTATATAAATAGTAAAAATAATATAAATAATAATAGACATAAACAATGATTAATTAATTAATAATCAGTAGGGAAGAGGCATGTCTCTACAGACATGACCGTTCGTGAAAGGGTACTTACCTAGCTGTATATACAAGACCCTCACTCTCAATTGTACCATCATCCTTACTCATACATTTTAATATATATTCTTATATCTCAATGGAGATCTACATATTCCAAGTCTTCTGGAGTATTTAACTTTAAGAACAAACTTTGTTCGTTCCATTTGGTATCAGAACTATTCGATCCTCTGGTTGCTTAACCGCTGCACAAAGCCGCATTCTCCGATCCAAGTCCTTGGCCGTCAAAATTCGTCAAGATCGCTGTATGTTTCACTACCAAAATTTGGAGTTTCTCCATAGCGCCATTTAGGCCTTTGGCCATTTAACAAAAAAAAAAGGTAATAAGTTTTACTTAAGATAATAATGTAAATTTTGAGGGAAGGAACAATGGGGTCTAATTTGGAAATGAAAGATGGAAGATTTCCTAAAACTTTTAGTATATGTATCTATGCGTTATTTAAAATCAAAGGATCACTTACACGAAAAGATGTTAGCATCTCTATCGATCCTATTCAAAATAATAATTATGTTAGTACTGAATGTGCTAACCGGATGGTGATCCCTGAATCGAATATAATTGAAACGAATTTTGTTGACACAAGTGACAAACAATATGACATAAGCAATCTACAACTAAGTATTGGAGACTATACTTTTGTCTATTCAATTCACCATTAAAACCTTATTTTGCGACAATAGTGATGTAGTTCTGGGTTCACCCTAGAATGAATCACTAGGATCTTTTATCCTAAATATGAACAAGAAGTTTTTGACATTTTCGTACAAAAAGAAAAAAGATAACATTGTAGGATGTTACAATGAAGCCAAATTATGTAACACCGGAAGATATGCAAGATATCGCAAAAGTAGTTTCTCAAGAAAGTAAAAAGGTAATACAAAATATGCAAAGGGAAATTGACAAAATCACCACTGACAAAATGAAGAAGTTACTTGCCTCAAGTACCACAGCGAGAAATTATTGACGCAAATTAAGAAACTTAAAAATGACAAGAAAATATTGAAAAACAAACTAGAAGAACTCAACACGGAAAACATATCGAAGTCTTCAGACATAGCTAACCAAATTGAAGAAAGAGGAATGAATAATGACCCAATCAATATCAGAACTCAAGAAGATGACAACCCAGTTGAAGGGAAAACATATTCAAATGTTGCAATTCAGACGATGAAAATTCCAAGTGAAGATTCTGTAATTAAATCAACAACACCAGTTTCTAAAGTAAATCAAGAAAATTCCAAACGCATGATAAGGGAAAATCAAACCAAAAGAACCCCTTATCTACATCTTAATCACGAGGATAGACACCACGATGAATCTACGAATTTGTATCACTCAAAACATAAAACTTATGCCCCGAAGAAAAATGATGTCAACACAATACAATCTGATGATAACAAATTATCCCAGCTATCAAGTAATTGGCGAGTTTCACAAAAGATTAATTTAGGATGATCTGATTCCTAATCAGTTCAGCAATTGTA
Source organism: Pinus tabuliformis (assembly GCA_031772625.1). Taxonomy (NCBI): domain Eukaryota; kingdom Viridiplantae; phylum Streptophyta; class Pinopsida; order Pinales; family Pinaceae; genus Pinus; species Pinus tabuliformis. The sequence goes on along the minus strand of CM062807.1, from coordinate 651,746,250 downwards.
TTTATCGCTCCAAGGATCATATCAACTTGTATCGACGAAGATGACAGTTCCGAGACGAGAAGACATTCGAAACAGAGAAAGGGATCAAGCCTTTTTCAGTAAGCTTTGAGGACAAAGCTTTTTGAAGGGGAAGGTAAAGTTATGAATAAAATATATATATATATATATAGTAAAAATAATATAAATAATAATAGACATAAACAATGATTAATTAATTAATAATTAGTAGGGAAGAGGCATGTCTCTACAAACATGATTGTTCGTGAAAGGGTACTTACCTGGCTATATATACAGGACCCTCACTCTCAATTCTAGCATCATCCTTACTCATACATTTCAATATACATTCTTATATCTCAATGGAGGTCTATATATTCCAAGTCTTCTGGAGTATTTCACTTTAAGAACGAACTTTGTTCCTCCATTTGGTATTAGCCATTGATAGTCACAAACTAATAGAGTTATATTCCGGACATAATGAAAAAAAATATTGTCATGATGTCTTTCTATAAAGAACCATGTTATTGGCATCTCATTCTAAAAGGCAATGCTTCATCTACTAGCAATAGGATTGTTAATGTTTACAGACAAATACTTGGTCTTTGTCAGGAATAACCGTAACAACAGTAGTAAGAAAATGCTTCTCCAATTTAGTTAGAGTATATAACAGAGGCCGTGTAATAGGCAAATCTGCCATGTGAGATTGATTAACCCTAATTTTGATCCATAGGATTAGCATGTCTGATTGGCTGACACTGATGTGTAAACTAACTAGAATTACAAATAAATTTGTGCCATTGATCAATGGTTATAAGTCAGTCTGTTTGGCAGTGTTTAAGTTGACAGATGTTTGTGTCATATTTACATCCACATGATACACAGCTCTGCATTAAAAGATTTTGTCTACAACTAAAACAAAAGTACTGAAACACAAATTAAAGCCTTAGATCTGCATTAACGAAAGCTCTGAACAGAAAACTCAAAAGTGAAAACAGTGCATATCAAGAGATGAGATCAGCTCTGCCAAAGATGAAATCTGATGTGCACAAACAAAAGATTGAATGTTGTGGACAACATGCTGCAATTTTGTAACAGCAATCACCTTTTCTCACTAACACATAAGAAAAATACAATACTGATTTCAAGTGACTACAATGGCTTCTCTCAAGCCTTCACACTCTCACTATATGTTCACACGCCACACATGTATGAATATATAACCCTAATTAGTGTCCTCTTCCTCATCTAGTCAAACTTAATGAAAGGGAAAAGAAGTTACAAAACTTGAGTGCTAATAATAGCTATTACACATTCTACCATGAAAGAATCTGTCATGACTCATGACTGTCATAACTGTGTAAGGAATCCATCATAACTGTCATACAATCAGAATAATACCATTGTATATACCTTCCACTCTATGCATTTTCGTTTGTAAAGATTCTTCTGGAAATATAAGACATTTTTCAAAAAAATTAAAAAAACTCTTGTGGACCCTCTCATAACCTTACACTAACTGAAAATAGAAAATGCCAAGTATCATAAGTGTAAAGAACCTGACATACAGGTGCAAGAGAATTTCTCACACATGCCACATTCATCCCACAAGGAATCCCCCCCAGCACTCATGCACCTTCTTCCTAGGAGAACAACTTGGAGCAATCAAAAACTAACACTCCTTTGCAATGAAGGTGTTCTCCACCAAGCCCAGCTTCTTTCTCAAAATCTTGAAACCTTTGCAAGGGGTTTTTTTTTAACGTCAACAACTTGCAGATCGTTAGAAACATAATCAAGAACAATAGCTCCCCTCTATACTCTATCTCTTAGGAAATAAAATAGGATATCTGTGTGCTTGGAGTGATCATGAAAAACTGGATTCTCAAAGAGCCTGATGCAAATCTGATTATGATAGTACATTGTAACGTCCCTGACCGCGTAGGAGAAATAAGATGGGTTCCGCTAGCCTAATAAGTCCCGTAGGCTAAGGCGGGGAAGAAAAATTAATAAGGGAACATGACCCGCCTAGGAAAACTTTATAATTACCTAAGGGGTAAAAACGGGAGCTTATCCTAGGCTAATGAAAAGTCAATTTAATTTTATAAAGTGAAAGTCTCCTAAAGTGACTTTATAAAAAATTTAAAAGGTAAAATGGTGGCAAAAATAGCCACTCAATTATAAAAAGATAAAAGTGAAGAGTCACTCATCATTCTTTCACTTGCATTTTGAGAAAAAAGCTCTTGGAGAGTTTTTGGAAAGAAGTTTAGGGTTTTGGGATCTCTAGCGGCCATTGCTAGCTTCAGTGTTGAAACTAGACACCCTAGTTGGTCTTGAGAGTGAAATCACACAGATTTCACCATGGGAATTCAATGCAGAAGATATTAAGGTAAAGAGGTCTTATCAATTGATTTTATCTTTTGATACTGTGTATATCATATATCTTTTCACAGGAAGAAGATTCAAGCTCAAACTAGAATCCAAGTGACTGTCGAAGGAGGTTGAATCTCTCTCCCCTTGTGTTGGATGAGTTCACTAGAGAAGAGGTCGAGTTCGATAAAGGAATAGCACCCAGGCTATTGGCTTCTTGTGGCATGAGTTTCCCATCTTAAGGGTGTCCTTGTTCGCCAAAGTCTAAATTAGATGAGTTGACTTTCTTTTTGTTCAAAGGAGTCAGGGTTATCCCTCTTTGTTGTCGGCGAAGATCCCTTGTTGTTGGTGCGTACCTGAGCATATCACTTTCTGGAGACGAATTCACCTACATTTATCAGCTAGTGGCTGGTATCTCTGCAAAGGGTCAGTGTATCATTGTTTTAGGTGTGTTTCTCCATATCAAAGGCACATTTATCCTCTATTTAACAGATTGTGTACTCTTCCTTGTCTTTGGACTGATATATGTATTATTCAACTTGTTATATATTGTTGGTTCAGAACGTGTGGTGTCATTCTTGAAGTCTAGACCATTACTTATGTCCCTAGGCAACGTATATATGTAATGAAAGGTTACAGCATTCTTATAAGGAGATAGTATCGATATATTTGTACAAGCGGCCACCTATACCAGGTTTCTCCATACTTTATGCTCTATGTCCTTGCTTATAAAATTGTATATTGTGTGCAATCTTGTTGATGTCTATTTCTGGGCTTTCCTTGTTGGATAAATAGTGGTTTAAATGGTTGTAATATGCACATTTCAGTGATAAATAACATGTTGGGCTCCATATATTTTTTAAACTTAACCTAGGTTGTGTGTATAGACATTTATTTGGTTCTGTACTTGATTTATTGTGTGCCAAGACAAGAAAATACACCTACAATAGTATGGTCTCAAACTATTTGACGAAAAACTTCAATGGAACCCAAACAAACTTTGAAAATTAGAGGGTATTTTGGGGAGATTTTTAAGAGGGAATCTTACAGTGGTATCAGAGCAAGTTCTTGGACAGCTGTGGGGTTTGAAGGCAGTTTATCAGTGATTAATCAGTGGTGAAGATCATCCATACGTCACTTACAAAAGACACTACAGAACCAGAGAGCCCACTCTCATCCTAGAGGGAAAAGCAATTCCAGAAATAGAAGAAGAAACCCCTAGTAAGGGGAAAGGGGTAGAAGAGTCGCCTGAGAGAGAAAAGACAAACATGGGGGATAAGGAGACTTAAGCATTTAACAGCTTTCTCAGTGCACTAAATGACTTAGCCAAGGGCCAAAAGGAGATGGTGGATTTGATAAGAGGAATAGCAAACAAGGGAGCTTCCACCAAAAAGGAATCAATAAAGGGAGAAGGGTCTAATAGTGCACAGGGCAATCATGTGCATGCTACCCCATAGAGCCACTCACGCTCATATAGCAGAACACCAAGACCCAACATGCCTTAGTTCATATAGGAGACAACAGAGGACCAAACAGAGCAGAAAAGTCAAGGGATTCCATATGCAAATTATTTGGAGTATATAGCATTGGGGCGTGAGTTCCGGGTTGTCATGAGTTTCACTGATTTTAACCACATTAAGTTGAAAAATGAAAAGCAAGGCCAAAATTCTTTAGAAGGCTTTGAGGCAGAATAACGAGCTGGAAAAGTCATTGTGGAAAGTGACCATCCCTTGCTTTGATGGGTCATCCAAATGCTCAACTCGATCATGGGTACAAAAACTGGACACATATTTCCAGTTACATCAGATGATGGAGGAGAAGGCCATCAAGTTGGCCACATTACACTTGGATGGAGAAGCCCATGACTATTGGTACCATGGGTTGGTGACAATGGATCACAACAGCATCACCTCATATATTGAGTTCACTCAAAGGCTCATTGAGCGACTTGACAGGAAGGACGCAGAGCTTCATTTCAGGGAGTTAGCCCAACTCAAACAGACAGGCAATCCGAAGGCCTACATTTGAAAGTTTCAGAGACTAGCAATCATGGTCACAGATGTCTCGGAGGCTAGGTTGGTGATGCTATTTGTGGAGGGGTTGTTTGAGCCTCTACATGGTTGGGTCAAAGGATTTGAACCCACCACTCTTCGTGCGGCAATTAACAAGACCAAGGACATGCAAGATATCATTTCTAAGAGAAAATTCCCTCCTAAGCCTTCCTTTCCCCAGAAAAGCAAAGAAGTCAAACCTTTTCAAAGAGATGGCACCGGGAAACCAAAGATGGATGAAGAAACTCGAAAGGAGATGAGAAAGAAGAAACTTTGTTTTAATTGTCAAGAGCCTTGGGCACCATAGCACAGATGCAAGGGAAAGGACAAGGCGAGCAAGGCCCACTATATTGAGGTGTACTCTGAGAGTGACAGTGATGATGGAGATGAGGAGTCGATGCAGGAACAGGTACATGGACAAATACGTTAGACAGTTGGGGGTGATACTTCACATGCAAAAGGAAAAGCCACTATTATTCCATCCATGTCAGGATTTTCCAAGTATCATACTTTCAGAGTGAAAGGGGGTTCAGGCATAACATAAGGTTACGATATTGATCGATGGTGGGGCTTCCCACAAGTTCATAGAGGCAACCATGGTTGAACGGAGAGGGATTCCTACGGAGGACTTCGATGGTTTTGTGGTAGCCATCCCTAGTGACGATCAGATGGACTGCACCAGATACATCCCCAAGCTGCAGTTTACCATGGGGAACTACACAGTGACTGATGACTTCTTCATGGTGAATGTCTTGGACACCAATGTGGTGTTAGGAGTTCAGTGGCTCTACTACATCAGGATGTTTAATATGAATTAGCGGAACATGGAGATGGAGTTCAAGGATCCAGTGGATGGCAGAAGGGTAGTCTTGAGGGCCATGCATTAGTATCCACCGAAGATAGTATCATCTAACAACATGTAAGCAGTTATGAGGCGGGGTGATATAAATTGGGAATTTGAGTGCTTTATTATAGACAGCGAACAATTGGATCAGCCATGACAACACCCCGACGACATTTAGGTATTGCTTTGTAAACACCAGAAGGTTTTTTTTACATTCCTCCCAGTAGACCACCAGACAAGGGTTTTGAGCATGTTATAGAATTGGAGGGTGTATAGATGGTTATTACTAGCCCTTACCGACATCCCAAGGTTTACAAAGATGAAATTGAGAAGGCCATTAAGGAGTTTTTGAGGTTGGGTCACATTCGGCCTAGTTCCAATCCTTTTGCTTCTTCAGTGGTCATGGCTAAGAAGAAGGACAGTACCTTGCAGATGTGTATTGACTACCGGGCTCTTAACAAGAGAACAATCAAAAACTGGTATCCTATCCCCATAATAGACAAGTTGATGGATGAACTAAGGGGAGCCAAATATTTTTCGAAGAATGATCTTTGTTCAAGCTACCATCAAATTCGAGTTCAGGAGCAAGACATCCCGAAGACAGCTTTCAAGTGCCACTATGGTTACTACAAGTTCTTGGTTATGCCATTTGGGCTAACAAACACCCCCGCAACTTTCCAATCATCCATGAACCATGTGTTCAACAAATAATTGTGAAAGCACTTGTTGGTATTCTTTGATGATATATTGGTATACAGCAAGACATGGGAGGACCATTTGATACACTTGGACAAGGTATTGTGGATTATGGACGAACAAAAACTATATGCAAAGGAGTCCAAATGTGATTTCGGCTTGACAGAGATGCTCTACTTGGGGCCTGTGATTGGGAATGATGGGGTTCAGGTCCATCAAGAGAAAATTTGGGCAATCATTGAATGACCTGCCCTGAAAAATATAACTGAACTAAAAGGCTTCCTTGGCCTCTCTACATACTATAGACAGTTTGTCAAGGGTTTCTCACAATTAACAGCGCCTCTTACAGACCTCATAAAAAAGGGGGCTTTTAGTTGGACCAAGTGTTAAAATATGGGTACCAGAGGACAAAAAGTTCCCTAAGGCTTTGATCTCTGGCCTAGGGAAAAGTGTCCAAATTTATTTGTACTTTTCTCCCAAAGTGACTTTATAAGTGGTAAAGTCAATTTAATTTAAAAGTGACTTTATAAGTGGTAAAGTTACATTCTAATTTAAAGGTGACTTTATTAAAGTCAATGAAGAATTAGAAAGTAAAAAAGTGACTATGGAAATAAAAGGCTAAGTGGGTCTTTATTTATGTGGGTGAGTTAAAAAATAGAAAGTGAGAATTAAATGCACATTTATTCTCATCCCTAGATCTAAATGAATCTCAGCTATTGGATCTTAGGGTAACCCAAAAGGTCATTTAGAGAGTAAAAGGAGAAGAGATGAAAGAAAGATCAATTCATTCTTTGATGAGCATTTGAGAGAAAGAGAAGAGAGAGCAAGGAGAAAACTTCTGAGCAGTGAGGAAGTGAAGCAGAGCAGCAAGAAGACATTTCAGCAAATCTAAGCAGCAGCATTTATTGGCACACATCCCAAGGCAAAACCGTACAGTAGGAGAAAGGCACAAAAATCGAGGAAGAGGGACAGCAGCAAGGGCACAAATTTTGAGGCAGATTTTGAGCACAATTTTCGAGGCAACCTACTGCTGAAATCCGTACAATCCATACAGCAGGTTTCGGGCACAATTTTCAAGGTAGGTCGTACAACATTTAATGTTGTTTTATTGTTGGAAATTTTTTTGTTTTGGCAGTTTGTTGATTGGCACAATTTTCAAGGCGGAGTTCAAGCACTGAAATCGAGATAAGTTGTAATTTTTGGTTGCTGGAATTTTTACTATGAATTTCAGTTTCTCTGTAAAAGCATTTTCAAAAATAAAGAAGAGCTCTCAAACTGGTTTTCTCCAAGAGTTGTAGGGGGGTTTTTCTAGGGTCGCATTGACCAAAAATCACTGTGTTATTTTTTGTGTGGCTGTCATAATTTTGTTGTGTTTTATTTCTGCAATTTCAGCAATTGTGAAATCTCTAAATTTGTGTTTTCAGAAAATATTGTCATTTCTAGATTTTAGAATTTTTATCATGCTTGGATTTAAAACTAAATGCATGGAGTGATAAGGAAAACTGATAACCGGAGTGGGGGTTGAAATTCTTCACTGAGAAGGCAAAGGAAACATTTGAGAAGATGAAGCAGGGATGAGTTCATGCCCTGTGCTTGCATTACCATATTTCACCAATGTTTTAAAACTCCGACTCGGCCAAGGGTCGACTCTGACTCCGACTCCGACTTAGTATCGACTCGGTCGGCTCAATTTCAATGACTCGGTCATTGTAAAAAATACATTATATTTTTTTTTTTATAAAAAAACATAATTTTAAAGATTTCCATTCATGTTTGCAAACACACAGCATTAGAATATAGATAGAAGACAACATATGATCAAAGTAGGCTCATGAATATATCCATTATATCAAAATGGCACCCAGTGCACTGTCCAATACATACATGATGATGATATAGAGATCAAAACAAAAACACATAACCAAGGAGGCTAGAAATGGCATTATCCTCCAAAATAGATTGTAAGTCATCAAGGAACTAATACAAAGGTCCAAGAGTGTTCCTCACTCCAAGAGAGTCCCAAAGTACATGTGTACATCTTCAAAAGGTGCATCCTCCACCATGATGTCATCTAGGAGAGACCCTATGTCACCCTTTTCAAGCATGTGAGTAACATGGCACCCCTAAGGGTAAGCATTGGCATCAAAGAAGGATGTGCTAGCCCTCCTAAGTCATCTCAATGATAACCATCCTCATCTGTGCTTTGGAAGAAGGCACCATCCACCAAAATAGGGTCAAGGCCAGCCAGGGGGCATCTTCAGTCCATTTGGGCATATCATCAAATAGTCCAACGTCCAAGCTTTTAAGTTTAGTGTTTTAGCATTTGGAGGCTCATCAAGGGGTGTAGCATCACGTGGAATCAACTCAAGGCTCGATGCTCATCTTTGGAGGGCCAAGGTTGGGGCCACAAAGTTAGGTTTGCTTTAAGAAAGGGGCAAAGAACCTATTGGAAGGTTTTGAAGAAGAATGAAGCTATCCCTTAAGGAATCTCTACTACATATGTGATACCACCTTAAAAAACCTCTCAAGATCAAGCGAGATAAACTTATTTAGGGACAAAAACCACTAAACTATCATCGTGAAAACCTTGGAGTCCCCAAAAAGCAAAAAAAAATTAAAAAAAAATTTGTGGTTTTTTAATTCACGAGCCATTGTCATCCAACCCAGCCGAGTACGCTCGGACTTGGCTGAGCCGACCAGGTTATTACGGAGTCGGTCGAGTTGTTAGACAACTCGACTGGCTTGGTAATAACCCAGTCAGCCGAACCGGTTCACTGGCCGAGTCGACCCGGTGAGGCCTTGACTCAGACCAACTCAGCCAAATCAGTTCTGAGCCGGCCGAATCTTAAAACATTGTATTTCACCTAGCCTTCCATGTTGGAGTGTGATGCTTCAGGGACCAGGATAGGTGTAGTTTTGATGCAGGATCACCATGTGAAAAGTCCTATACTCAAGGAACCACTACTGCAGCAAAACTGAATTTACTTCTCCTACTTGATTTTAATATACATTATCAAGTTATTTTCTGAAAAATACTGAAGTAAATTACTTCTGCAGCCTACACCAATTTAATTTGATTACATGAAAGAAGAAATTGAGCAAAGAACAAGATACATAGGACACCGTTATTTTTGGACAAAATAGTCCCCGGAAAAACCCAATGCAGGAAAACCGGTGCAGCAACTCTGAGGGTTTTATATTATTAAGCAGTAGTTCTGAATACAATTATGGATGCCCTCCCGGCAGTCCAGTTACAAAGAAAAAGATACTGGCAGAAAACTGAGTGGGATTACCTCACTTCACCCGCAGATTCCAGCTGATCTGGTAGCAAAACTGGCTAACCTCGGCTATCTCTGCGTTGGCCCTCCGTAGGCCCTGCGTCAGCCTCAGAGGTTTTGCGCTAGCCTTGTGCAATCCCTTCTGCCTCTTGGAGCTTCTGCGTCAACCTCTCCCCGCCATTCTGGAAGTTCCCTAGCAGTTTTGGATTTCTGCGTGAAGGCAGCGTCCCTTCTACGCTGGCCCTTCTGGCTCTTTGTCAAGCCTGCATGGGCCCGAACTGGCCCAACGTCAGTCCCTCTAAGTGTTGCGCAACCTCCACTAGTGGCTCTCCGCCTCTTTGCCCAGTATTCTCGAACTATCACTTCCCCTCTGCTGCAGAATGATCACTTAGTTCAAGTTTCTCAGCTTCCAAGCCCCAGAAATTTCAAACTCTAGATCAATTCGTTCTCTCCGTGTGTTCCTGAATGAACCCCAAGCCTCCTTATACTTTTCTCGTTGAGACTTCAACGGTCGAGATTAAGTCTCTAATCAACGACTAAGATTAAAAACTTGACTTGATCCGCTTTCTAGAACATTCTCGCCCATATTTTGATTAATACTCATTAATACTTTCATTTTCCTAAGTTTAAACTTAGGAACCCCATTAAAAATATTAATTATTTTAATAAAATACAATACAAGTGGAATTTCACCAAATGGTTTATGGGTTCTTTAGAACTCATGTGCCTTAGCCTCTCCACTAATTTTCATGGCTAAAGCACATCTAATGCTACCAAATACTAACACACCACCCCATAGCGTTCGAGAGTCGCAAACTCAGAGATTACGAGTGGCATTACTCAATTTATGATAAGGAGATGTTGGCCATCATGCATGCATTGGCCAAATTCCGACAGTATCTAGTGGGGAACAGGTTCAAAGTAAAAACAGATCATAACAGTTTGAGATTCCTCACAGAGCAAAAGCAGCTGAGTGAGAGACAACAAAGGTGTATCAGTAAATTATAGGCCTATGACTTCAAGAATCATGATTATGTCAAGGGAAAGCACAATGCAGTAACAAATGCCCTCTTGTGGATTCCATCCACTCTCTCTCTCATGAGATAACAAATGACTGGAAGTCACTGTTACTTGTAGAATATTCCAAAAAGAAATTCGCCTATGCGATTCTGGAGGGGTTAATACAAGATGACAAATACCAAGTCGTGGACGATGTTATCTACTATAAGGATCGGATATATCTTGTACCAAAATCACAGTTGAAGGAGAAAATATTGCATGCGGCTCATAGCTCTCCTTTAGCAGGACACCCGGGGTACCTGAAAACCTCCAAACAAATAAGGGAGAGGTTCACTTGGAAGGGTCTCAAGATAGATGTGTTGAGATTTGTAAAAGAATGCAGCATCTGCCAACAAAACAAAGCTAAGCATACTCATCCAGTAGGGCTGTTATAGCCACTCCCTATTCCTGAGTAGAAGAAGGGGAGTTTCTCCATGGACTTTATCATTGGGCTACCTCTGGTACAAGTAAAGGACTGCATATATGTAGTGGTTGATCGGCTCATGAATTTCGAACACTTCTTTGCCATACCAACTAAATATTCAGCATCACAGGTGGCAGAACCATTCTTCAAGGAGGTCTTCTGATTGCATGGGTTACCGAAGACCATAGTGAGTGACAAAGACAATAGATTTATGAGCGGCTTCTGGCAGGAGTTGTTCAGACTTCTGGGAACTAAGCTGAATCCGAGCACTAGTTATCACCCACAGATTGATGGTCAAACCAAGAAAGTCAACAAGTGGTTGGAGGGCTACTTTGAAACTACATATCTGGCCAACAAACGGCATGGGTTAAGTGGTTGCATCTTAGGAAACATTGCTACAACACCATTTTCCACATGCCCATTAGTATGATGCCCTTCAAAGCATTATACGAATATGATGCACCAACATTTGCAGATCGAATATTTAGGGATAGTCATGCCCCCTTTAGGTAAAGACTAAATTCATGAGCGCCAACATATTTTATGAGCCCTCAAGGACAACTTGTGGATGGCTCAAAATCAACAAAAAATGTATGCAAACAGGCATAAGGTGGAGTGCAGTTTTGAGGTGGGGGCATGGTATACGTTAGTCGTCAACCCCGTCGGCAGTCATCACTCAAATTAAAGGGGGCAAAAAAGTTGAAACCCAGGTTCTATGGGCCATATAGAATCATGAGGCGAGTTGGAGAAGTGGCCTATGAATGTGCGCTTCCTGAAGGATGTAAAATTCATAACATATTTCATGTATCATGCCTCAAGAAGGCCTTGGGTAAGCAGATAGTCACTTCCACCGAACTCCTTCTAGTGGATGAGAAAGGACAGCTAATCTTGGTTCCATAGGAGATTCTAGAGACAAGGGAGTGAAAGTTGAGGAATAGAACTGTAAGAGAGTTATTGGTTAAATGGAAGGATCTACCTGTTGACGAAGCCACATGGGAAGGCGAACAGTTGCTCAAACATCTGGAGTTGAAGTTGCTTGAGGTCAAGCAAACGTGGGCAGGGAGGACTGTAATATCCCAAACCGCTTAGGAGAAATAAGACGAGTTCCACTAGCCTAATAAGTTCCCATAGGCTAGGGCGGGAAAAAAGTTTTAATAAGGGAACATGACTTGCCTAGGAAAAGGAAAACTTTATAATTGTCTAAGGGCTAAAGGGGGAACATATACTAGACTAATCAAAAATCACTTTAATTTTATAAAGTGAAGGTCTCCTAAAGTGACTTAATAAAAAATTAAAAGGGTAAAATCGTGGCAAAAGTGTCCACTCAATTATAAAAAGAGAAAAATGAGGAGTCTCTCCTCATTTTTTCACTTGCACTTTGAAAAAAAGAGTTCTTGGAGAGATTTTGGAGAAAAGGTTAGGGTTTTGGAAACCTTATCCCCCATTGATAGCTTCGTTGTTGAAACTAGACACCCTAGTTGGTCTTGAGAGTAGAATCACACAGATTTCACCATAGGGATTCAATGTAGAAGATGAATTGCAAAAGATATTGTTGATTTGGGGTAGCATCGGATGTGCTCTAGTGATGAAAATCAGTGGAGAGACTAAAGCACATGAGATCTCCAACACCCAGAAATGGTTTGGGCAGATTCTAACCGGTTTGGGAGATATTAAAATAATTAATATTTTTAATGGAGTTCCTAAGTCTAAACTTAGGAAAATTAAAATATTAATGGGTATTAAATTTTAATATAAAACTAGATTAGAAGGTTCCAAAAGTCATGGATCAAGCCAAATCTAATCTTAACCGTTGATTAGAGATTTAATCTCAACCGTTGATGGCCCAACGAGAAAAGTATAAGAGGAGGCTTGAGGGTCAGTTGGAGAACACACCAAATTGATCAGTCAGTTCGATTTTTCTAGGGTGAGATTTGCTGAGAAAATCGAATAAGTGATCTGAGTTGCAGCTGAGGGGCAATGAATACGTAGCAGAGAAGCAGAGTTGGTACCAGAGAGACAGCGCAAAGCCCAGAGATGTTGACGCAGAGGCAGCTGGAGGCTACGCAGAAGCAGCCAGGAGTTGCGCAAAGCCAGAGAGGCCAGCGTGTGAGACGCAGAGGGTCCAAGGGCTTACGCAGAGGCTCCAGAAACTAACGTAGAGGCTAGCAGGGCTGACACAGGACCTGGAGGCAACGCTAGGAGTTTTTCGTGGGACAAACTGGGAACTAGTGAGCCAAATAGGGTAACACAGTCCCTATCAGAGTGACGCAGAGCAGCAGAAGCTGCAATTGTTGCTGTGGGATCGTTCATCCGGTGATTTATCAGCCGAAATATCTGTCTCCGAGTGAGAGGTACTACTGCCAAGGGCATTCTCTGTTGGGTGAGCCATTTCTGGCACCCTGTTTGTATTCTGAAAACTGCATAATAATAAAACCCTCTAAATAGCTGCACTGGTGTTCCCGCATTGGATTTTTCCGGGGACATTAGTCCAAAAGTAACGGTGTCACTTGTGTGCTTGTTTACTTTCAGTTGATGATCTGTAGATGTTGATATTGTACTTGTATTTATTTTCAGTACTTACATAGTAAATAACTTGTTAAGTAATCGAACAAGTAGGAAGAAATAAATCAAATAGTACAGGAGATCAGTCACAATATTATTTTTCTCTTATATTAAAAAGTTTCGCATGATCATCATTAATATTCCCTATGGGGAATCCTTAGGGGCTAATGGAGATGAAGATTTTGTTTGAGGTCATTTTTTTTTAATTTCCAACGTTGTTGGTCTTCTGACGCCTGTTATTTATAAATGTTGCCAATCTTACAATGCATGGACTTTGATCGTCTAAAACTCATTCCGACGACATAATTGCCACAATTATGGTACTTTCATCGAAATATTTTAAAAATTTATTGAAAACGTCAGTCTTGTGACGCCCTTTCCGATGATTAAAACTCATAACTATGGTAGGTTCATCACAAAATATTTAAAAAAATCGCACAAACATTGGTATTGTGACTCCCTTTCTAATAGTATAAACATCGCAAGTATGGTAGGTTCGCCGCAAAATATTTTTAAAAATTAGCGGGGACGTCGGTCTTGCGACGCCCTTTCCGACGACCAAACTATGGCAAGTTCATCGCAATATTTTTAGAAAAATTATTGATGACATCAGTCTTGTGATGCCCTTTCTAATGGTAGAAACATCGCAATTATGGCAGGTTACTGTCAGTCGTCCGACGCAATTTTCGACAACATAAATAAGTAGTCTTGTTGTTGGTCATCCAATGAGAATTCATGATGAACCAGTGTAAAAGTTTTGACGACTCCTGTTGTTGGAATTTCGATGAAAGATAAGATGTTCAAAGTACAGTTGTACCAGAATTGACATTTCGTGAAATCTTTTTTTGTCGTTATAGCTACGAATCATCGTCGCAAGAATGACAAAGAGTTGTTGAAAATTAGGTCACTATTTAGTAGTGAATCAAAATGATATCAATCCACGAAGTCAATAAATTAAAACCACAACAAACAAAAATAAAATAGTCCCCAAAATCAATTTAACCCCATGAGTTCAGCGTGCATGGTACTTCCAGCCATCATACAAGTGTGCATATGTATATTCACACACCAAAATCAGTTCAAGACTTATTTACATGACTCTCAGAAACCTTTAAGTCTTACATTTCCCAATAGTTCACAGGGAATATTTTCATCACACATGCATATATCAAGGAGCTTGAGGGAAGCCCCCTCCTCCTCAACATCCTGCATCGCTAATTCGTGTCCTTGTGGTTCGCAGGGGCTATATTCTTTGTTTTTTGGCTTGCGGGAACAATCCTTCCTCGGATGCTTTTCTCTACAATACCAAAATGGAAATATCCTCTTCTCCTTTTCAGCCTCAGGAGGCCTCTTTCTACCAGCACAAATTTCATCTTTCGAGGGCAAAGCTCATGGTGTCAATTCTTGCAAGAATTTTTGCAACCTTTAGTTCATATTGGATAGCCTTTGATTCTTCCCAGCAAGCTCCAATATTTCTTCCTTTCAGTGCTTTAGTTTTACGTTTAAGCTCATGAGCTCAACCTTCAAGTTCATGAGGGTTCTTGTTCCTTGATGGAATTGGTCCATTTCCTGTGGTTCCCTACCAGGATACAAGATTTCATTTACTTCTATTGAGTCTTGCCATGTGCGGCCACATACATTCAGTTTTTATCATTTTAATCGAATAATATAAATAAATATACTAGCTATCATTTCGCCATGCTACACCAAGCACAACCCCTGCATATGTTCATGTATCCTCGAACTTTTTCAGTCGCGTGTCTTAAACCAAGACACCATTAACAACTGCAGTAGCTAGATGTTTAAAATGTAGAATTACATATACATTCATGTTAGCAAGTTTACTCTCTTGCTCTTATAGGTTTTAGAAATCAATTTTTAATCGAATCCATCAGTAGTAATTTTAAGCCAGCCATTATTATTGGTTTTTAATATTAGTTTTTGTCATGAAACTACCATAACTCGTGTTCAACCTCCTTAATAGGGCCAACTATCATGGCATCCGCAATTTCCAAGGTCAGTTAATTAGAAAACCTCGTGTCACATCACTATTTTCCATCTTGTAATATATGTGTGTGTGTGTGTGTCATGGTTATGTATGCAATTGATTCATGACCATTCCATTACAACGATACTCTACCCAGCATTCACTTGCACAAGCAAACAATCAATATACAATTCATGATCATAGTGCCATAACCATCACCTTTACAAGAAACACATGGATTTGTCCAAAATCCCTCGTGTTATAGGCTATTTTGTCTCATCTTATCAATAAGCCTCCTAATGGGATCATTCACATCCTATTTCCCCTTTACATCATCATTGCACAAATCCCTATGCACGATTCTCTCATTCCCCGCAATTTATGCCCTGAACTACATCATTTGAACCAATTTTAGGACCAACGCACCCTGGCCTCTTGCTGAACAGTGTTCACATACATATTTCTCCATTGTGCCCTACGTTGATCTCCTTGCACCTACATTGGTTCTAGAAATATGGGAACAAGAGAGAGAATCATGAAGCCTCCATTTCCAAAAGCTTCCACGATCTATTCTAACCATTTATCTCAGATAAAACTTTCGAATCCTATCCTATCTTACCTTGGATTTTTCATCCCTTATCCTTAGATCTCATCCTCCCATCAAGAGTGGATATCAATCCCAAGATTGGTAAAAGGATAAGAACTCCCAACTTACCTCACTCCTCTATATATTTACAGTCTTCCATATGCAAGGGGTTGGATTTTGAAGAGTGATTCTACCCTTATGTTGATGTTGTGAGAGTTATCCTTTCATTCCTTTAGGATGATTGGAGGTACACTTTGTGACAAAGGAAGGAAAAGTCAACAACTTGGAGGAGCTCTTCTACAAGATCAGCACCTATTTATGGTTGTAACTCACTCCATTTATATAAATACAAAGAGTTCTTTTGTTTTCCTATATCTGATGTTGTTATTTCATGTATTTCAATACCATGTTGATATGTTGAATGAAGTATATAGATGATGCTACATAGATCTCGTAGTTCCTTAGCTTGTGTTGTCTGGTTGTGCAGATTCTAATTTTGGAAGTTGGAGCTAGGATTGGAGCATTCAAGCCAAAGGAGTGAAACATACGACATATTCCAAGTAGGTTTCTTCCCCTCATCTACTTACTTTAAGGAAAACATTGGATCCTTTGTCATTCTATTGTTCTAAGTTAGCCACCAGACCTAGGGGAGATATTTATGTTCGCAGTCATAAATCATGCATAACAAATTAGTGACCATACTGGGGAACGGTGTATTCCCTTGGTGTTTTATTTGTCAATTTTGTTTGATTTACCTCTTTCATAGACCTTTGATACTTTAACCAGCCAAGAACAGACCTAGGAAGTGATTGCATTGAGTCGTGTTTGAAATTTTTGTATCAAAATCCTCTTTCCCAGGACCAACGTACCCTCTAGTCTGTTGATGGAGTGTTTCACCCCAATTGGGCCTTCTCTATTCGTGCGTTGCACCTCACTTGGGCCCTCTCTGTGCCTACGTTGTAGAGCACTGGTGCCTATTCTGCACCTGCGTTGATCCCTGTTTTTGCACAAATTTTGCCTTGTTTTCTCAGTGTTGATTTGATCAGCCTACTTCCAGCTAACCTTCCCTAAGTCTTGAGTATCTTGTGGTCTCTCTAAAGCCTCCATTTGGTTTGCATTTGTGTTTGATTTCCTTTGGTAAGAATTTGTTTCGATTTTTCTTTGTTCTTATCATTAGGTTGCTTGCAAACTTGTTTCGTTTGATCATTGATCACTTGGATGAATTGTTGTTCTAGTCCTCATTCTGAAAAGTGCATTTGAATCAGTGATTAGACTTTACATCTTAGTTTTCCTCATTTACAAAAATTAAGTGTGGTGAAAAGAAAAAATCTTGCATTGGCATTTAGGGTTTTGCATCTATATTGATTTAGGAACAGTTGCATGAAAAGGGAATTGCATTGAGCATCTTGTTTGCTGCATTTTCTATGTTGCATATTGTTTGTCTCTTCCCTTCCTTAGCTAGATTTTCATTGAAGAGAAAGATTCCATTTCCTCATGCTAGATTTGCATTTTAGGGAATTCAAGTGAATTCATGGTGAGCCATAAAACTGAAACTTAATTCATGGGTTGCCCCTTGTTTTCCAAGAAAATCCCTATGGTGCTCCCAAGTGGGTGTGGGGACATAAGGACATCCTCATGGATCTCCAAGTGGATCGAAAATTCTCGTAAACCATCCGTAAGGGCCAGGATGATGACATAAGCCATCCCTTTGTCTCCTGCAATAAGATACATCCTCATCTAGACCCTAGAACGTCTCCCAAGTGTATGGTGAAAGTGTGGAGTCGACTGGGCACGGTGAACCAGGTGCATCATCCTAATCCAAAAGGTGGCACACAAGCAATCAATGAGTGGTGTCGGGTATCCATGAAGTACTTTCTGCTATGGTGAAGGCCCATGGCTCTCAACACTCACCCTACAAGTGCCAATGTGGCCCTCTAGAGGGCTAGGACCCCGTATAGGGAAACCAAGCCCCAAATGGAGACCCGCCTGTAATCCTGCATAAGATCCAATGCGTCCCCTTGCCCTCCAATACAACAAATCACTACAATAATCAAGTAAAAGTGCTTACAAATCATGGAATCAATCGGGCACTTCATGGTGGCATGCCCTTCCATAGTGGGCTTTGGCATGTACAAGTGTCTCCAAGCTCAATAAGGGGGTTAGCCAAGGACCTTATTAGGTGGTTTCAGCCTTTAAAGGGGGTGATATTTCCATGGTACATCCATCAGGTGATAGGTGGCAAATGATATAGTGACAAAACTATATCACTTCGCATGGCATTAGGGCATGAAAGCAGCTACTTAAGGTCTTTATGCTTAGATATGCAATAATTGATGACTTATCAAGATGTATTCGACAACAATAATCTCTAGGAACATTCACTCATTCATACATAGCCCATGCAATGATTCAATGCTACAAAAGATCAAAATTTCCACAATTTCGCATAAAAAACAAGTAAATTTCAGACTTATATAGTGAAAATCAAAGCAACATTTCATGTGACAAAGTAAATAACAAGAATAAGCATGAAGCCCCAAGGGATAGCTCAGTTGGTCGAGTTCTCGTTGCTAAGAACCTTGCCAATTGGGAAGTCACGGGGTTAAATCTCCTCAACGCCCTTGGCGTTAGGCCTGACCAGAGAACCCAGTAGGTAGACCCCTTCGGGTAGATCTGCCCGGATTATTCCCCGTGGATGTAACAGCCAATCAATGTCCGTGAACCACAGTTGAAAAAAAACAAGAATAAGCATGAAAAATATCACTTACATGTATAAATGAGTATATCCAATCATCAAATTATGCCAATAATGAAGCTCCAAGACAAGAGAAATAGATCCAAACATCAAAATTCATGCATACAATCCAAACTTATCCTCCAAAAGGGAATGCGAAATTCTCAAGTAGCTACTAAATCCCAATCCAAGTGATGATGAGAGAATGAATCACCTCTCATCTATTTATACAATTTTTAATGAGTTCGATTTGCCTAATTTGGCCTAATTAAGCCCCAAATAATAAAATAATGTGCAATAATAGCATCCCTTGGTGACAAGCACAACAAGATAGCTCAATAACATAAAAATAAGTCTCTCAAGAGGGTAGAATGATTTTAAAAATGAGTCGTTGGGCCTTTGAGGAGGCCTAATGAAGTCCAGAGTGTGCCATGATGTGAAAATGGACCTCAAACATAGTGGACAAGGGGTTGGCCCCTTGTTTTCCAAGCAAATCCCTATGGTGCTCCCAAGTGGGCGTGGGGGCACAAGGACATCCTCATGGGTCTCCAAGTGGATCAAAAATGCTTGTAAAACATTCATAAGGCCCAGGATGATGACATAAGCCCTCCCTTTGTCTCCTGCAGTGAGACACGTCCTCATCTGGATCCTAGAACATCTCCCAAGTGTATGGTGCAAGTGTGGAGTCGGATGGGCACGGTGAATCAGGTGCATCATCCTCATCCAAAAGGTGGAACACGAGCAATCAATGAATAGTGTCGCGGATCCATCAAGTACTTTCTACTATGGTGGAGGCCCATGGCTCTCAACGCTCACCCTACAAGTGCCAATGTGGCCCTCTAGAGGGCTAGGACCCCATATAGGGAGAACAAGCCCCAAAAGGAGACCCACCTGTAATTCTGCATAAGATCCAATGCATCCTCTTGCCCTCATACAACAAATCATTAGAATAATCAAGTAAAAGAGCTTACAAATCATGGAATCAATGGGGCACTTCATAGTGGCATGCCCTTCCATAGTGGACTTTGGTATGTACAAGTGTCTACAATCTCAATAAGGGGGTTAACCAAGGACCCTATCAGGTGGTTTCAGCCTTTAAAGGAGGTGACATGTCCATGGTACATTCATCAAGTGGTAGGTGGCAAATGATATAGTGATGGAACGGACTGGGGATCAGAGGGGGCTCCAAGCCACATGCCATGGCACAAGGGTAGCCATAATAAGGGAAGCCATACCTGGGTATATGAGTGTAGGAGGGAGTAAATCGTGGTACATGATTTACCCCGGCCTTTGTTTTTCCACCCTTCTTCATATGCCTTTTTCCTTTAATTGATTTTTCTTCATAACTGCTCGGGGCTCCAGGGGATGAGAGCACCATGTGTAGGATGTAGCAGTATGTACCCCCTTTTAAGGTGGAGCATTTCATTGCCCACCAGGGATTGGGCCAATCATGGGTTCCTTAATGTGGAGGGGGCTCATCTAGGGCCCATAGGAACCAAGGTGATGGCCATAGATAATGGTCAGAGCCTGTGAAAAATACAATACTGGAATCCTATTGCAACAACTAGTATTATTTCTTCTAACTGATAAATTAATTATTCAGTTTATTGCTACAGCAACATCAAAATAAACACACTGCAACCTTCACAAATAAAACTGCGAAAAATAAATAGCGCTGGAACTAAGAAAATACTAGCACACACACATAAAAATAACACTGTTATTTTTGGACAAAAGTCCCCGAAAAAACCCAATGCAGGAAAGACGATGCAGCAAATGAGGGTTTTATTTTATTAACCAGTAGTGAAATCTGAGTACAATCTATGCATGCCAAACTGGCAATCCAATCAGCAAGTATCTAACAAAAATAATTAGAGAGAAAAATTCTCTCACCCGACAAGCAATCCCAGCACTAGCTTCTATAGAAATCTGGCCATCCAAACCCCAGTGTGAGCCCTTCTATCTTTCCTTTGCGTTGTCTCTCACATGTGTGGCTCGATTCTTCCTCTGAGCAAGTCGTCTAGCCTGTCTTTGCTGCTAGAAATGACTCTCCATCCCTCTACAAGACTTTCCTGGCCTCTGGAAATTGAATCGACCTCCTCCTCAAGGAAATCGAGCTACTCTGCGTCAGCCTCAGCGCTGCTTCTGCGTGGATCACTTTTGTCACTTGTTGTTGCCTCTCCAAATCTAGAAAATCTCCTCCGGACTCATTGTCCCTGCCCCTCACTCAATCTCTGGCTCTCCAGCAGCTGGCTACTGCTACTCTGGAAATCAATCTGCCAAGGAAATCGAATTTTTGGTGTTCTCAAGTGTGTTCTCCAAGTGCCTGTCGAATTCCTCTTATAATCCATTGTTAGAGCTCAAACGGCCAAGATTAAAACTTAATTGATGGCTAGGATCATCTTGGAATTGATCTGTGTGAGTTTCTAGATGATTCTCACATTGACTTAATTCATAATTATTAATTAACCAACATTACTAAGTTTAGACTTAGGAAACATTAAAAAATTGGTTAATAATCTAATTAAGTCACTTCTAGGTGGAATTTCCAGAAACGACTTTTGGGTCTTGGAGATCTCATGTATTCTAGCCTCTCCACCAAATTTTGAGGCTAGAACACATCTGATGCTACAAAAACTAACACTCCCTCTTAGCGAGGAATGTGTTCTAGATCTGCACACCCTGCCACATCATCTTTGTTACACTGTTGATATATGGCTGCTAATGCCCACCAACTACTGCGCAACTCTGATATTGCATCTGTGTCGTTGACACCGCCATACCGCTGCCAACACTACATCTGCACTGCAACTACCTCTCATCTGTTTATGCTGCAACTGCAACATCTGCAACTGAAAAGCATCAAAAATATTGAATCAATTGTGTTCATTATGATGCATCTATTGCCCGAGACCTGACTGCTACTATCATCTACACTATCACTGAAGAATTTGCGTTGCTACCAACTTTGCACTGAACCACTTTCTCTAATGTCAACATTGCTCTGCGCTCCTCAACATCTGACTACTACCCGTCTACAACTGTCACTCTGGAACTGACTGCATCAACTGTCACTAATCCATCCTACTACTGAATATTGTGGGCCCCTGTAGCAAAGTATTGATCCATGAGGTGGAGTCCTCAAGGACCCTGCCCAATCTCTGTAGTTCTCTAGGACTACAGTACCAAATCTCCCCACCTCACTCCTGGAGGTATATCTACGAACATTGTAAAGTCTTCCTCCAACCTGGAGGACAACCTGTCGATCTCCGCAAAAGTTGCCTACTGGTCCTGCTCCTCTGACTTGTCCTACTTCCTAAGAGGACACTAGGTGCTGTAGTGACCAAGCTCACCACACCTAAAGTACTTGAACTTTGGCAAGTCCTTTTTCATTCTTCTTTGCTCCCACTGCCCCTGACTAGGACCCTTTGATGCAAGGGCCACATTCTCCTCCTCCTTCACCACCTTTGGTACACTGCTATTGCTGCCACTGATGGAGCTCTTTAGCAAAGCTCACCTCAACTCCTCCTGCTATAGATCGGCCCACACCTTGTCCCAATTTGGTAGCTTGTCTCTGCACAATATACTTGGACAAAAACCTGCCACTCATTCGAGGCATTGTTCAGTGCCAATCTCACTAGCTTTGTTGGTGGAGGCGTTGCCACAACAGCTACAAGCTAGTCTCAAACCTTCGGAATCCTGGTGAGGAAGGTATCTATGCCTTCCCCTTTCTGCATCCAGATTCATCTCAGTTTCTTCTAGGAACATCTTCCGCTGCTCGAAAGTGCCCTGATGAAGCGTGGTGAGAGCATTCCACATCTCTTTGGCTATATCCTTGCCAGCTATGTGTGAGACTATATGGTATCAGACTCCATCCAGGATCAACCGCTTTGCCCACGCCATCTCCTTGTATTCCTTCAGCTGATCCCCATCTTGGGGAACTGCCACAACACTGTCTATGTAGAGCTTCAGGCCGTATTCATCCAACAGGAAGGACATCCTAGTCTTCCAGATGACATAGTTGGAGGAGCCATCCAACCTATCCTAATCTCTAAGTCTTGTTGTGGCCATCTCTGGTATTGTCGAAAACTCCCTCTTTCCTTATGCTCGGTTGCTGCTCTGCTATTCACACTCCCTTCTGGAATGCATGGCTCTACTGGCTGCTACTGCCAATCTGCAACTGGAAATTCGAACTTTCGAGACTTGAAGTTCCTTGAGGAAAATTATTCCTCTATTGTGTATGCTTTTCTCTTCCACCAGATGCTAGTTCTGCTTCTGCAACCTGCAGCAAAATCCTCTGCGTCCAACCAGGAATCTGCTCAGCGAAAAACTAAGTTGCTACAGCTCCCTCTGCTTGCTTGAATCACTCATCTGGGAGATTCAAACTTTTTATGCTTCTTGCACTGAAAAATCAAACTTCCCCAGACAACTCGGCCTACCTAGCAATGAACTGCGCTGCCTCAAGAAATTCGGCTTGCTACTCCTTCTGAGCAACAAAATTCTTTCCTTCACTTCTGAGCTTCTAGCTGATCACTTATGCTTTGATACCATGTGAAAATTCCAATACTGAAATCCTATTGCAGCGATTGGTATTATTTCTTCTAATTGATAAATCAATTATTCAGTTTATTGCTACGGCAACATCGAAATAAAAACACTGCAACCTTCACAAATAAAACTGCAGAAAATAAATAGCGTTGGAACTAAGAAAATTCTAAATACTAGCACACACATAAAAATAGCATCGTTACTTTTGGACAAAAGTCCCCAGAAAAGCCCAATGCAGGAAAACCGGTGCAGTAGATGAGGGTTTTATTTTATTATTAAGCAATGAAATCTGAGTACAATCTATGGATGCCCAACTTGCAATCCAATCAGCAAGTAACCGACAGAAATAATTAGAGAGAAAAATTATCTCACCCCACAAGCAATCTCGGCACTGGCTTCTACAGAAATTTGGTCGTCCAAACCCCAGCGTGAGCCTTTCTGCACTGCCCCTGCGCTATCTCTCACACGTGTGGCTCGATTCTGCCTCTAAGAAAGTCGTCTAGCCTGTCTCTCCTGCTGGAAGTGACTCTCCAGCCTTCTGAAAGTCATTCCCGACCTCTGGAAACTGAATCGACCTCCTCCTCAGCTAAATCGAATTGCTTTGCATCAGCCTCTGCGCAGTCTTTGAGCTCCTTCTGCGTGGATCACTTATGTCACTTGTTGTTGCCTCTCTGGATCTGGAAAATCTCCTCCAGACTCACTGTCCTTGCCCCTCCTCACTCACTACTTCGATCTCTGGCTCTCCAGCCGCTGAGTGCTGCTACTCTAGAAATCGATATGCCAAGGAAATCGAATTTTTGGTGTTCTCAAGTGTGTTCTCCAAGTGCCCATCGATTGTTGGAGCTCCAACGGCCAAGATTAAAACTTAATCAATGGCTAGGATCATCTTGGAATCGATCTGTGTGAGTTTCTAGATGATTCTCACCTTGACATAAATAATACTGATTAATTAACGAGTTTTCCTAAGTTTAGACTTAGGAGACATTAAAAATTGGTTAATAATCTAATTAAGTCACTTCTAGGTGGAATTTCCAAAAACTATTTCTGGGTCTTGGAGATCTCATGTATTCTAGCCTCTCAACCAAATTTCGTGGCTAGAACACAACCGATGCTACAAAAACTAACAAAGATCATGTTTGGCTTTTGCCCACGTGCTAAATTTGCATGTCCCGGCCATCTTTTGCATTTTGTGGTACATTTCCTATTGATAGTGGCCAAATTATGCTTTTTTCTTTTATTTTTAGCTACATCAACCTTCGGGGCATCGTTCCAAGCCCAAGCCAAGGTGTGGACAAGGGGAGGGGGATGCTGACCCTATGTGGACCCAATGGACACATGTGGACCCAAATGGGGAAAGAGATGAATGGAGCTAAAATGAATGGAAGGGGGTGATGTACATGGTGTCCGCAAGTGGGACCACGCAATCAAAATCGGGATTTCCCACGTAGTTCCAACCCTAAAGCTAATGGCCAGTAAAGGAGATCCCACATGACTAGGATGCAAGGCTAACCACAAAATCGAGCAGTGGAGACGAGTGTACAGACCAAGCCCACCCTTTTTGCCGAATCCCCACACCAATCCATGTCTAAAAGTGCCCATGACAAGTAAGGAAAATTACTCAACTATGCCAATGAAAAGCCATACCTTCTCGGGAGGCCCACCTTTAAACATACAATCATAACAAATGGGAGAGGGACCACATGGCTAGCTCAAGTGGCGGAGATAATGGCACATCAAGCTATCTGGTGGCTGCAAGGGGCTACTGGCTGCCAGTTGAGGACCATCTAGGAGAAAAAAAATTATACTACTCATAGATGGCAGGTAACAAGGCAATGATCTTACAACAACAGTTTGCAAAACCCTTATTCAAAACATACCTTTCAAGTCTTCTATGGTTTACAAACTCTAAGACAAATAAGATCATTAAATCTATCATGTGCAAATTTTCTTGTTGTAGTCAATACAAATGGGACAGTTCATCCAAAGAGGACAAGAATGTGCCATAGAGCCTCATGCTTCAAAGTGATGTTGTCAGTCAATCAAGGAATGCTCCATCTGCCTCTTTATTGTCTAGAATCATGTCAACAAAAACAAAATATTGTAGGTAAATAAGAAAAAAATAAGATGTTTCAATGTCTTCCATAAAAGTCCTTCAAGAGAACTTGCTCCACAAACAATCTTCAATTTGAAATGGTCCTTTAGATATTGAAAAGACTTCAAACTTATTAACCATGAAAAAAACAACTTGACCTAGGTTAAGGTAAGAGTATCTTTGTGATCAATGTTCATTATTATCAAAGGTCTGAGCGCTTCCTTGAAATCTTAGCTTGCTGGCCTTTCAACTATCTAAGGTACTTCAGACACTTTTTGGCCACCTTTTGAGGCTTCTCGACCTCTGATGCTTGGATTAAGGCATATTTCAGTCGCTTTTAGACCCGCAACCTAGCCCCGAAGTCTTTTGGCCCTCTAAGAGAGAATCCTGAGGCTTTCTTCCTTGAACCTAGGGCTTCGACCCTCTTCCACATTCATACATAAACTCCAACAGACAGAAAGAAACAAAAAAATCTTACATCCAACAGATTTCAGCCTCCTTTTCGGATATACTTCATCCTTCTTGCACACAAAGTTTTTGGACTAGGGCTTCTCTTCTTTAGGATGATCTTTAAGCCTTAAGGATAAAGGATAACTTCAAACAAGTTGGCTTCTTCAAGGCTCCTCTTTCAAACCACGCTTTGATACCATGATGATTTTTCATGATTTCCTAATATGATAATTACTTGCACTAACTTATTTATTAATTCATCTTGTGTCACATGCATCATTAACCATTATACATAGAAAATATCAACAATAAAACAATAGTGACAGTAGGATCATGAGGAGACAACCAAACACAGGAGACACAAAATTTTAACTGGGAAAACCCTATCTAGGGAAAAACCCAACAACCTTTACTTAGAGAAATTTGTCCAATTCAACAAGAGATACAAACTATAATTTTCCCAATCAAACTGTGCAGCAAACAAGCCTAGGTCAAACCTATTCAAACAGTGATATTTTCGGCCTTCTGAACAGTTGGTCAACTCAAGTCAACTAGGCCGAATTTCAGCCTCCTGCACCTTCACAGAGTTCCAATCTGCTACCCAAAGAAATGCACTGGAAAACTTCAATCTGCTCCCACACGTGCAAAGTCAAACAGAGGTCAAACAGAGATGAAAGATGGCTCGATCAACGCTGCACTATTCTGGTTAAACTTCAAATTTCTTTCCTTCTTTCTCCTTCATATAGATGAACAAAAGATTAGATGTATGTGTGATCCAAATAGGTACCAAGAGGAGGATGAATTGCCTTTATATAGTGAATCAATGAGCCTGAATGGGCGTGTCTTTTGGGGCTAGCCGACTTGGCTTTTTGGAGGAGCCGACTTTACTTTTGGAGAAAAATTTGGAAATTCAAAATTTGGATTTTCCCTCTTTTAATTTGAGCCAACTTAAGAACATAAATTTGAATTTTGCTCCTTTTTAAATTTGTAATTGAAGAATAGCGATCGCACTTACCAAAATTCAACATATTTGCCATCAACTCAAGACTCAAAACACAAAATCATCTTGTCTCTAGAATCCAACGATGAGAACCCTTTATGAGATGAAGCAAAGTCCAAATAATAATGAAAGCCCCTTTTAGAAATTATGGAGCAAGTGTTCAGGTCAAACAAATCCAAGACAGCCAAATTTTCCAAAACATAAGCCTCGAATAGAGTGCACAAAAGCCGTACATGATTGGGAGAAGGCCAAATGTTTTGAGGATAGATGATTTAGGTTAACAATGTCCTTCCATGGTGAGTCCAAGGCTAGAAATTTTCATAGGATAAGGCTTGTAGTGTGTCCTTCTATCCTATTGTGATGAGTTGAAGCACATTTTATCAAAGAATCAGTGGAATGAGTTCAAGGGTTCATTCACTAGAGAATTGAAAAGAGACAAATATCATTATTATCAATAAATGGACAAACCATAAATGTAATCACAGGGTAAATGATAAAGTATATTGGTATGCATTAGTGGTAACTCCTTATTTATAGAAAACATGCCATAATGAGGTGACTCTTCAATAAGGGAGACAACTCTTCATAATGAATGATTGTACATTGGCAGTGACTCCTCATTTATAGAATATATGCCATAAGATTGTTCAATAAGGGAGCCAGCTCTTCATAATACTAATCCTTATGATTTAATATGACTCACTCATATTACATTTCACTTTATAATAATAAAGTAACTTTAATACTAGCATGCATAACTTATTGACTTAAACATTTAATAAATGCTAGACATAGATATTTGATGAAAGGAACAATGTTAGGACTCGAAAGCAAGATGCAATCTGTTGCACAACATCTAACTCACCAAAGATATAAAGGTCAGTCTACCAACACGCAACCAGAACAGTTGCTCCAAGGAGGGTGAATCTGAATGAGGGAGAAAGATCTCCAAGAGAAGCATTGAACTAGAGAGTTCTTAACAATAGGCCATATAACTACAATCTCATTCTATTTAGGCATAACATGCAATGTCATCTTAAAAGCAATCCAAATTTATTGTTTGTTCACTTTTCCCTAAATTATTGTCTAAACTAATTATCAACGTAATTTGGCTAAATAGGATAACTTGCATATCAACCAAAATAATAATGTCAAATGGCATTCAAATTTGTATCAATTGGTATTTTTAACGATTAAATATCTATGGATCACAAACAAGATTTTATCAAGAAAAGACATTGACTAATGGCTGGAAATGTAGTTTGTGACTGTAAATAACAATTGCTCTTCACATAGATACTTGTATACTCTCCTTACATTCATTACAAAGACTTAATTATTGTTGGACACCTAATCCTCTAAGGGTTGGTGTGGAAGCTGAACAGCCAAAGGGAGTCCAAGGGACCACTTGGAATATGAAACCAAAGTCACTCCTATGTATTATAAATATGTATCATAGTGAATAAGATACACAATTCATTGGTTTATCATTCATATTTTGTGTCTGCCATGTATGTGTTTAACATGGTATCATAGCGGGCGATCTCCTGCCCTGCTTTAATTTGAGCCACTTGTTTTGTGGACTCTCTAAATGTCAATTCTGCCTTCCTGCGTGTCAAAACTTCCATTACTATTCTTGCTACAAGTTGTCCCACTGATCTCTCAGCGAGATTCATGTTAGATTCGACTGTCCATACCCGCTTTGAGTACTTGCTAGATTTTCAAGACCAAAGTTGAAACCAAATCTCATTCTTATGCACGAGGGTATGGTTTCGGCTCTGCTGCGCCGAAAGAGTTTCTTCAAGGTTCGAGCCGGATTATAACTCTCTACACACCTTCGACTACTAGCGTTGGGTCAGCATACTTCTCGGCTCGACCAGGCTATCAAGAATTCTTTCCTCGTCTGTGTTGTTCTCAAGTTGTCAACGTCGGTGACTTTATCCGACAAACGATTGTGTGCTCGGCAGGAGGTTTTCCCAGCTACAGAAATTGAAGGAATTGTTTGTTCGTTGAAATCCTATAGCTCTTTGTAACAGAAAAATGGCAGAGAAGAATCATTCATACACAGAGCGCCCAGTTCCTTGTCCTTGCAATACTTAGCGCTCTCAAGTCTTTGTTTAGTCTGACGATCCCTTTTATGCATACGCACTACTAGCACTGCTACAAAGGTCATCAGTAAAGCAAATCCAACACAGACACCTGTGAGAATCCCACTATAAGATTTGCCTCTAGGTTTCGGGTGGGAAAGACCATTGTTGGGACTTATTGTATCAGTTTGAGTATGTGAATCACCAGGTTGTCTGGTATTCTGTGCCGAAGTCGGGCTTTGCGGTTGGTTGGCGTTCTTTACTGAATCCGGGCTTTGTGGTTGGCTGGCGTTCTGTGGCGAACCTGGGCTTTGAGGAACGTAGCACAGGAAAGGCAATCTAGAATCAAAAACATTGTATCCACAAATTCTTGCGCTTGACATACAGTCGCTGCACATTTTGAATGCTTCATCAATTTTATTCCATTCGAGTTCAAAACCCCCATGCAGAACGTCCCAAAATTTCTGCAAAGTTAAAGAAGATAATTGTTGCAGGACAGGGAATTGAACAGTTGAGTTGCGGGGAGCCCACTTGTCAGTTGAGTTTGGAAGCTTGGCATTATTGTGAGTCAGTTAGGATTCCTATGGCTTTCTCAGATTCTTGTTCTTTGCTCTATTTATGTTGTGGGTTGATTGAGTTATGAATTGAAAATGGCTTAAATTCAACAGTAGTTTGTATCATTGGAGAATGTCATACAAAAGAATTGTTATTTGGTATTAGTACTGAAGACATGTCTGGATGGAAGTTGAAATTCAAAATAGGTAAAGCTAAAACGGTTTATGTTGTATTATAGAAATATCCATCAACATATCACGCAAAAATTCCATGGTCATTCATATACCTTGAGTTGAGTATGATTGCTAGTGTATATACAGACATTGAACTCGAAAACTTTGAATTTTGGCGTTTAAGTTTTGTTGCTTGCTCCATTTCAAGAGATTTTTGTGGCAGTAACCGCTCCATTTTATTCAGTGTGTGAAGTCTATTAGTGCTCTTAAAGATAGGTGAATGCAACAAATTTTGGACACCAGTGGTCCATGTTTCTAATTCTTCTAGTTAATTGAAGAAGGGAATAAACTTCAACAACACAATTCAACACACTTCACTAGTTTGGAAAATGGATAAAATTGGTGAAGTATTAGAGTTGCTAAATACTTTAATACACTCCACAGTTCATGATACAGTTAAAATCAGCAAAGATACTATATTTGATATTAGAACTTGTCTGCAAAATGCACAGGAGAATATTGAGTTTTTGCAGCTTGAGACAAAGCTACAACAAGAAGAGCTACAACAACGTAAGCATCATTTGTTGTTTCAGATTGAGATAGACTCCCATCAGTAGCAAGAATATAAATTTGAGGTTGATTCGGATTTAGTGCCTAGTTTAAGAGCAGAGTTACAGGCAGATGCAGAAATTTAGTCTGCACTTTTCAAGTCGATCATCAGTCCTTGGGAAGAGCTTGTCCATAACAAGCACAGAACAGGATTTGGATATGATAAGAAGGTTTCCTTTCATATTCCAATTACTCAAAACCCATCAAATTTCAGAGTGTTGGGTTTTTCACGGCGATTCACCTTCACCTGTTTCATATTCTGCTCCTCTTCCACAGCAACAACAACAGATTGTGAAATGCCAACATTGTGAAAGAGTTGGCCATATGAAAGATCATTGTTTTGATCTTCATCCATGTAAGCATTGCCATAAAACCACTCATTCTTCAAACAGATGCTTCAAAGAAAAGCCTCCTGCAAGAACAAAGATTCATCTTGGATGTATCGCTTCTTGGCAATGGGCTTCAACAGCAAAGAAGATATTTCAGTCATATATCAGAACTTGTTCTATAATATTGAACAATCTTGCAGTTGAGTTTTCTCCATCGTCTCACCTTGTATCTGATAGGGGGGAAGTGATGGTCATCTAACAAGCTTCAAAGCCACATCAAGCGAGCCTGAGCCACAACTTGCCATACCAAATTCACAGTTGTAGCCAAAGACAAAGATGCCCTTCAGTTGGTGATGCCTCTTCAAAGAATTGGGGACACTTCCTCTAGCAGAAGACTTCAGCTTCTTGCCAGTTTTGAAAGAGTTCCAGGAATTGCATTAAGCATTCCAGAGTTGGTGGTCATCCTTAAACCATCACAGGTTGAGACCTCCTTTTTCAGGTTGAGGTTCTCCCTTTTTATGCGGGGTGAGACCTCCCTTTCAAGGTTGAAGGTTTCCCTCTTCAAAACATGAGGAGCACTTCCTCTAGCAGAAGACTTCAGCTTCATGCCAGATTTGGATGAGTTCCGGGAACTGCACTAAGCGTTCCAGTGTAGTTCATAGAGCACATTCAGCCTAGTGCTTCCATGCATTTTTGCACATTTTGTGCTACAACTCTCTTCATGGACTCATACATACCCCTCCGGATTAAGGGGGGAATGTTGGACACCTAATCCTCTAAGGGTTGGTGTGGACGCTGAACAGCCAAAGGGAATCCAAGGGACCACATGGAATATGAAACCAAGGGTCAATCCTATGTATTATAAATATGTATCATTGTGAATAGGATATGCAATTCATTGGTTTATCATTCATATTCTGTGTCTGCCATGTATGTGTTTAACAATTATGATTTTCAAAGATAATCAGAAAAATGATAATAACAAGGATTTGTTTAATGTCATCTTATGCCACTAATTCATAATCATTAGGCCCAGCATATGTGAGCCATCACTCATTCTCTTCCTTCAAGATTCTGATATTTCATTAGTTATTCCAGAATGCAGTTTACTCAATATGTCAATTAAATGATACATTTCAATTATAGAGAAAGGGAAAGAGTACCTCATATTTATATAGTGCACCTGCTTGAAGATCACTTTCAACTGCATGAAAAATCAAGAGAAAAGATATTTCAATTATCTATAAGTGAGCTTTGTAAACTGTCAGGTTTGAAAGTACTAAACATGTGGGGAATATATAATCAGTGCTCACAATTTCCTGGGTCCATATAGGCAATTGCGACCAAAAATCCGGGCCCAACATAAGCCAACAGCTTCCTCCAGCCATGTTTCTGAAAGGACGTGCAATAAAATATATGTATGGATCAAATAACATGGATAAACAGAAAATGCAAGTTCTCAGTAATCGCAAGATATAGATTAAAAAAAGTATATATCTGTAGTCTCCACGCAGATCTTTTCCACCTATCTTCAGAGATAGTGGATCATTTTACATTCTTAGAAACAAAAAATTAAAATACCATTCATGCAGTGATTAAAATCCATAAACACTACCTAGATTCTATCTGGGTCAAGAAATCGGATGAAAGCTTCATTAAGTCTTTTGTTGGGCCATGCATACACTTATAAAATCAAGCCCATGGTTTTGTTTCCTTCCCAATCCCCTTGTTATTTATATTTTTCCCTTAGTTCACCTTTCAACAGGGACATCAAATAGTGTGAGATATCATTCCACAAAACTTATGTTGGAGTATTAAGTTTTAACACTCCTATACTATAGCTCGATATAATAATGTCATATTACAGTCAAGTGACTATAATAAAAGAATACTTAGTTACCAGTTGTAATGAGTTGAGTAGAAGTTTAGGCACAGAGCTACATAATAAACAAAATGAAAAAGAGTCCTCATTATATCAAATTGACTCCATTTACAAATGTATTTCATATTCTATACTTGTCTATATTGTCTACATTTTTTTTCACATGGTATGAAAGTGATTATTGACCTAAATATGGAGTTAAAGATCAAAAAAGGAGAAATAGAGGATCGAGAGATCACAGATTGAGTTTTGAAAGAAGAGGAAGGCAAGGTTCAAGTTACACCTTACATAAAATAGTATAAATATTTCCAGTTTCCTTGAGTTTGAAGTATGGAAACCTTAGAAAAAGGGTTTTGATTGTTTCAAAAATTCATTGAAAAAAGGATCATTCTTTCAATGATGTACACAGAAAAATGCACAAAACAAAAGTAATGACGCATACTTGCACACAAATCACCTACCTTACCTGCATACAGACAATCAGACACAGACATGTAATGTCAGAAATCCCACCCACATGTTTATGAGAAGGTGAATAATTGAAAAAATAATAACGATCGAGGTTGCCATACAGTGTACACATAACATAACACAAACCCTAGCCCAAAAGGGCCTTGATGTAGGAGAATACTTTGCAGAGCCCACGTATTATAGAAAAAATAAGCATACCATACAAGCAACAAAACTGTATGGAGGATAGACACATCAGAAATTTGCAATGTGAGAATAAGTCTAGACACGCAAAACAAAACCCCTAATACAATGAAGATTGATAGAAAGGAGAAGCTATACCAGATGGAAGTAGTCCGTAGTTGTTATATCGGGTATTCACCATGCATTAGACAATATCACAATTATGACAGAAAAAGGAAAACAGGCCCATGCCCTAACTTGCAGAGAAATAAAAACATGCTCGATGCAATTTAAAGAAAATTTGCAATGTAAGAATAAATCTAGACACACAAAACAAAGTCCGTAATATGATGAAGATCAAAGAAGATAAATGTTAATTTTAGATAACAATGGTATGTTCTATGCCTAAGAGCAATTTACTTCAATTTTCTTATTATCCTAATACCAATTTCCAGATTAGCAATCACATTAACATGACAGTAAATGCAGATAGAACATAAATAAAACAATAGAAGACAAGCCAAAACAAGAGGACACAAGATATGGCGCCAGCCAGGGACAAACCACAATGTGGAGAAACCCTTTGATCAATTCTTCTTATTATTCTTCAAAAAGTTCAGCAGAGAGAGAGAGTACAATATGCAATATTCACTTGCCCAATCAAAGTGAATTATGTACAGTCAAACAGCAGCCACACAAAGCCCTAACCCGAAAGTCAATGCTGGTCAAATAGTGCAGATTTTGACCTCCAAAACATCTCGGTCAACTCGGCCTCCAACAGAAAATCAAATCAGCCCAAAAACAGTCCGAAAATACTCAGTCAAACTTGGTCAACGCTGCAGTCAACACTGGTCAAACAGTACAGACTGCCTCAATTTCTGTGCCCAGAAATGCGTCCTGCCCAAACAGAAAGTCTCCCACAAAAAAAAACAGTCAAACAAGTCAACGTTGTTGGTCAATGCTTAGTCAAGCTTTCCTGAAATTCAGTCAATGCAGAAAAACAGTCTTCTTCTTCTTCTTCGCACGTGTGGAGAGAGGCTGTCCTGAAATCCATACCCAATCATATGAGGAGAGAGAGATGTGTGAGAAGGTGAGTGATGTCCAAATGAGGCAAAGGCACCTTCTATTTATATGCAAATGTTGACGATGAATAGACGTGATTATTGGGCTTCTGAGCCTACATTAGTTTGTTGGCCGACCTTGACAATTTGTCCATAAACAAAATAAATTCATAATTCCATTTGTACATGTCAGAATGAGATGATCTTTAGATCAATCCTACACCTCTCAAAGAGAGGAATCCAATAAAAATATCAGTTGCATCATATGAGCTGTCTAAGGTGGAGTTTGGCCCTAGTTGCCAAATTTAACAATAAGAAGCTATACCAAACGGAAGTAGTGTATAGTTGTCATATCGGCATGTATCCATCATGTATTACATTAGAAAAAACACAAGCTGATGCCCTAATTTACAGAGAAAGAAGACATGTTTAAAGCAAACAAGGGCATTTTTTAATCCTTCAACAGGTTTGCAGAAATATACATTGTTTGTTATTAACATTGAAGGAATTTTCTAAATTTTTTAGTTGAGTAGGATATTTTGTTTTTGACATGGAAAGACATGATGTTAGAAAAATTTGCACATGGAAGGTGATAATGCAATTGCATGTAATTCACATAAACATATAGAGCGTTGTTAGCGAAATAGAAAGAAAACCCACACAACATGAAAAATTAGAGTGCACAATTAGAGATGATACAGCCAAATCCGGCATTGATTTAGCTATGTTCGATACTCAACTCAACAATTTAGATTTGACAAAAAGCACAAATAAATTATGGCAGCAACTGATAAACCTATTTGGAGAAAAATTTCGCAATAGAAAGTTTCTATTAATGACAATGAAAGATGAAAATCAACTCTGCAATTACACAAGTATTGGACAGCTGAAAACTTCATTTATATGCAAAAGAATGAACTACATGTACATACCAGAGCTACCACATAGCTAAAAAAATCTTTCAAGCTCTCAAAAGCAATAGCTAGAGAAGTCATGAAAATCATAGCCACCACCAAAGATCTCCAAAAAGCAAGCATTGACACCAAGAAGTCTTCCTTAGCAACAACAAGCTTTTGCACACAATCTCTCCTCACTAGTATAATTGTCTTCCTTAAGGTTTTCAAACCATAGCCATGTTGCATCACACAAGTACATAACAAGACAATTCTAGTGCTAGCCTCTAAATCTACACATCCATCCTAGGGTTTGAATCCTCAAACCCTAGGTCTTCCACTCTTGCATCGTCACAAACACCAAGAACTCAATCGATCATCAAGAATACAAGAACTCTACAATCTTTCCCCTAGCCTCACATCCCAAAAGAATAAAGCTCCAAAATCATGTAAGGCATTGGCTCCAATCTACATGTCTTCTACTGGGACAAAAACCCTAGTGGAACAACAAGAATCACAAGAACCATCATTATCTTCAATGTCATGTTCTTATCTAGGAAATGTATATAGAACAAACCCTAGTCCTCACAACGGTAAACCTTATCATCACAAAAGAATAATACCTCCAAGAACATCCAAGATGTCCCTCTTTCCCCTTTTCTTCTCCTAGGGTTTCCTCATGAACCCTAACATCTAGCTCCTAGGGTTTCTTCATGAACCCTAGCATCTCCAAGACAAATACAAAGAGTACAAAATGATGGATGAATACATGAGCTCTCTCCTTATATATACAAGTAGGAATCAAGAGAGGGAAGCTACCATAAAATAAGGACATGTGTCCATACAAGTAACGGACAGAGCAACTCTACATGGACCGTTCTACAATACAAGGATGTACATGTGTCAAACTAGGGTTTATCCAACCCCAAAAATGAAGCACCCTCCAAGTCATGATCTTGGGCTCAATGCCCCTCATCCAAGATGGTGCACACTCCAACAATATGTCCAACACTCCCTCTTCCATGGTGGTCCACTATACAAGTGTCCTCATGCAAGGCACTCCTCTAATAGTGTGCCACATGCCCTCTCATGTGTGTCAATGTGGCCAATGAGCTCCAATGCTCCTTAACATGTGTCTAGGTCCATCACCAACCTCTATGAACTATACTCCTCAACCCAAGCATCCTCAAGTAAAATATGTTAGAATTCCATGCACCCCAACTCTAGTCTATATTTTGGCAGTTTCACAAAACAGAAAACAATGAACATAAACACACTGAAATACCTAACTTTAAAACGTTGACACATCGGAAAACACAACAGCAATTAGATCATGCACAGTATGTTGAATTTTGTAGCTATGGGCAGTCTTCATAATTAACATTTTAGCCCTTGAAATATACAATGAAAATGCAAGGCATGTTCTTCATGTCATTTTATTGATTAGCCATTGAAAATATTAATATAAGACATGTTCTTCATGTCAGTTTCAAAAGAAAAAATTTCAGATTTTGAATTTTGAATTTTGGCTCCAAACTTGTCAAGTTGACCCTAGTGAAGAGACACCCATTCAAGCCAGGCATAACACTATAAAGGCATTCGACCTCCTCCATAAGACATTTCGATCTCACAAAAAGACAAGATATATTCTGGGCATCCAAGCGGAGAAGGATGAATTCATCTCTAGTATTTCTCTCTCTCTCTTGACTTCACACGTGTGAATTTATGGGCATATTCTGGGCAGCACGGCCGAAACTCTGGACAGAATATTCTAGGCAGTAGGGCCGAGTTTCTGGGCAGATTTTAAAAGGCTGAATTTCATCCTAGACAGATCGAATAGGTCCGAGTTTGTTGGGCAAAAAAATTGACTTGAGAAGAGGGTTGTTTGACCAGGTTTGACCATAGTAATGTTGTTCAGTTTGACCATCATAGTTGACTAGCAGTATTAGGTGTATCTCTTGTTGAACTGAAGAATTTCTCTAAGGAAATGGTAGTTGAGTTTTTCACCCAAGTGGGTTTTCCCAGGGTAAATCTTTTGTTGTCTTTGCACATTGTGATATCTATTGTCTGTATGCATCTAGGGTTGGATTTCTGAAGTGTAATTGCTTAATGATAAACAAGAAGTGCTAAAACAATATCTACATCATTAGAAGTAATTATCAGTATTTCATAAATTAGTGCTAGTATGTATTGCATTTCAAAAATCAACATGGTTTCAGAGGTTTGGTGAAGGAAAGGACATTGAGATCACTCTTAAAGAGCTTTGGTAAAGGAAAGAGCTTGTGAAGAGACCTACATCTACAATTTGATTGTTTGTCTATAACCGTGGGTTCCTCTATGAAGTCAGAAAACAAGCTTGAAGGAGCTACAAATTTCAAGGCTTGGAAAGCAAGGATTGACCTCATCCTTCCAAAGAATGATGTCTCGGATATTGTGAAAGGTAATGTTATTAATCCTTCAGATGATGAAGGGAAAACAAAATATGAGAAGGATGACATCACAGCTAGAAGTTGTTGAAATTATAACTAGGTTCGGTCTTCATAATGTATATTTGTCATTACGATTTTGTAAAGGGTCAAAAAAAATTATTTGAGTCAAAAGGAAAAATATTTTATCATGTCCCATTTGGACATTTAAAAGGCAAAAGAAAATTGAATTTTTAAAGTTTATTTTTTTGTCCCCAAGTTGACCAAGTCAGCCCTCCAGAAGCCAAGTCATCTCAACCTTTAAAGGCACCTTTTCGCATGAGGAAACAACTATATATTGGCATCATTCCTCCACCATTTGGCAACCAATTTGGGTCTCTCTTTTGTGGAAAGCAATTCAGGTCTGTGGCATGCGAATCTGAGGCACATTCTTCTGGAATAAAACGATTTTTCTATGGCACCTTCTCTTTGTGATGATGCAAGCTTCCTGTGGCACTTCTCTCTTCATATGCAAGCTTCTTGTGGTGCCTATCTCTCTGTGATATACTTTTTACTTATAGCACTACATCTCTATGTAATATGAGCTATATAAGACACTTTACTCCTACGGACTGAGGTTGTTTTGAGAACAGACAAGTGGCATCTCATGAACAGTGTTGTGGGCATGTGTTGCTTGGAGGAGGGCTGACTTGGCACTTGGGTAATTGGTCTACTAGTCAGTTTATCGATGACTTGCATTTCTCTTGTTTAATAAGATTCTATAAGGAAAGGATTGTTAGGCTTTTCCCCTTGTGGGTTTTGCCCTAGCCAATGGCCTAATCTTTGGTGTCTCTACTTTCTTTATATTTTGAATGTATAATTGTTTGATGACATAACTAGATGAAATAAATGCTAAATGAAAAAATATATATCAGTCACAAGTAATTATCTTGATTAGAAATTCCAATTTGCAAACGAATTTCAACATGGTATTAGAGCTAGTTTTGGAAAGCAGTTCAAATTAGCTCTATGATAAGGTGGTCCTCTTTGTGTTTCGAATTGCCTCTGTGGTGCTGGACCAAAATTTCTAAAGATACATTTCTGTGAAATTGTGATAAGTCTGAATTGCACTCTGACATCCAAGTACTGAACATGATCCTGAGCTAAGACCGAGGTATGTAGAGATCTATGGAAGGGATCTGAAGTTTGTATGCTAATCTGAGCTACGAACCTTATTCTCTAAAGTATGACCAGCAGTCTGAATTACATCAAGTTGACTATGTCTATGATATCAACCCATCCTTATGATCCAAATTATCTCTGTTTTTATGGAACATTCTGAATTACATCACTGTGGTGGCTTTGCTCAACTACTCAATGATGATCAAACTCCTTGATCCAAGCCTCCTACCTCCTGTGCATACATATGTGACAAATCCAGCCTTACTTCTTCAGTCAAGGATACCTCAGTGTCATGAAAGATCAACTGACTTCTCTAGTGCAATTCATTGTGATTTGTTTAATGCAACAGAGTGAGGATTCAAGAAGGCTGAAAGAAGTCTTTCTTGCTTACTCTAGTAAGTAGAACGAAGTCCTCATCGTGTTTCGAAGAACCAAAGAACTTCAAAAGGCTTTCCCTCATAAGTCTAAGGTAGAAATATTCTTAAAAGGAAATCGAAGTCTTTGTAGGTTAGTAAGTCGAGATTATATGAACCTGAAATTTAGAAACCTCAGATCAAAAGACGTTACAGAGTTCGAGAAACTCAGCAGGATGATTACTTTAGTAGGTCAAGATTGTTGCAAGATCTCAGGATTAATGGTAAGCAAAAAGGTCGGGGATTTTAGCATCCTCTGTCATCAAACATTTCAAATGAGAGGTCAAGCATTTAGAATAAGAATTGTTGATGTTTTTCTCAGTATACTGTGTCTTAAATGATCAAGTTCCTTAAAAGGACTCAAGTCACTTTGAAGGACCAAGATCATACTCAAGAATGATTTCCTGATGTTTTGGAGACATTGTCAGTATATCAAATCAGGAGAAGTGTTGCAATGAAGTTTAGCAAGAACAAAAATAGGTTTCTACAGTTCATGTTTTTGATGCCAACTCCATGCAAGGAAGTCAAGATTTCTGGACTTCAAGTTGCATTGAGCGTCATTATGTTCTTGTCTAAGAACATGTCAAATGCTCAAAAGACGTTTTTTGAAACCTTTGTTGTTAATCAAGAGTTGATATCAAGAGGTGTGGAGGTCCTATGGATAATCCTCCACTAGTATTGCTACAAGGATTGTTGAAGAGTATATAAGCCTTCTAGGATGAGTGTGACATATCTAGGGTTTGTAATGGGTTATGAAAATCTAGGGTTTTGAAGTTAAAAACCCTAGCTAGACATTTGAATCTCTAGGATGCAAAAGGTTTTGAACAAGAATGCCCTAGCGTTTATGGAAAAAAACCCTAAGATTAGTTGTTCCCGTCGAAAGAAGAAAACCCTAACCCTAGCAAGAAAGAAATGCCATCATGATAACGATGTGGATGAAGATGGCGAAGATGCAAGTTGAGTACAACAAGTCTAAACCTTTCTCTCAAAGTATTTTGTAGCTCTCCTCTTTGATTAAGACTATTGTTATTATCTTTAATTTTTGGTTAGTCTCTTGTTTATGTACTCTTTGTTTAACTGTAATCTTTCTTCCTTATCCTCCAAATGAGGACTACAGGGAAATGACAAGGGTTGCCTAGGTTTTGGCAGCAGAAGAATGATACGGAAGAACGAAGCATAGATAGAGGATTTTCCAGATTTATAAGAGACCTAAATATTGGAAGAGCAAATCTAGTAAATGGCAACATAAAAGCCGAAAGGTTCTCCCAGTCAGAGAGAGAGGATCATGATAAGAAGTTTGTCTCAGTTGGAAGAGTTTCCCATGGATTTTGAGAGTACCTCATGATTGAAGAAGACCTCATATCTTGAGATTGATTAATTAAGAATGATCTTAATGAATTTTTTTCCCTGACGATAGGACTCTTGAGTTAGAAGAAAAGATGTTGCCTTCAAAGGGAGCTGGGAGTTGAACTTGACATGAAGAATCTTGGATTGATACACAGCTACATGAGACTTGAGGTTGGCAATGTTGATGATGAAAGAAGTACTATTGGTAGTTGTTTCTGCTTGAGATTTGTTATGGTTTCTTGGTGTTGAGATATCTAGGGCACAAACTAGATATGATTTCCCTCCACAAATAACTACTTCCAATGATTCAGTGAATATTAATTTCACATATTATTTATCCAACATCATTAAGTTGTTATACAAAAGAAAAAGCAACCATTAAAACATGAAAGAGCAGTAAAATAATCATGAGACAATGAGACAAGAGACACAAAAATTGGGCTCACAATCAGGGCAAAACCATAAGGAGAAACCCAAGAAAAGTCTTTCCCTATGAGAGAGAGAGTTTTAGATTTATCAATACATCATAAATAACCATAGCAAGACAATAGCCAAACCAGTAATCAGAAACAAGATAAGTGCCAAGCCAATGTCCAAGCTCCCTTTCAAAATTTCGGCCCCCTTCTCCAACTTCGCTAGATCAGAGATAGATAAGACAAGTTCAATGTGCAAATGAGGAGAGACGATCTCCTTTATAAAGCCTTCAAGTGGGGGTTGAATGGGTACCTCTTACGGGCCCAGCCGACCTACACAAAATGAGGCCGACTTGAAAATTTTAGAGGCAATAATAAAAATTTTAATTTTAATTTCTTTTTCAAGATGAAAATACCGTTCATGACTACCATATTTTCCAACACTTCCCTCTTAGTCAAGGAGGTACTTTTCATTCTCTTTCTCAAGATCAATCTTCCGGACTAATCATAGGTCTCATAGCCACAACCTAAGGAAGAGATCACAAATACAAATCGTTCTTTGTCAAGATCAATATCCCTGACCAATTATAGGTCTCACAGCCCACAATCTAAGGGAGAGATCATCGGTCTCATCATAAGGGAAGACACACAGCATCCAACTCATCTCAATACATCTCCCCGACCACAAGGTTTCGCAGTGCACAACCTAAGGGATGAATCACCAAATCAATGCATCTCCCCGACCATACGGTCTCATAGCACACAGCCTAAGGGAGGAGTCGTCAAGTCAATGCATCTCCCGGACCACAAGGTCTTGCAGCACACAGCCTACAGGAGGAATTATCAAGTCAATGCATCTCCCAAACCACAAGGTCTCACAACACACAGCCTATGAGAGGAATCACAAGTCAATGCATTTCCCAGACCACAAGTTCTCACAACACATAGCCTACAAGAGGAATCAAGTCAATGCATCTCATCAACCACAAGGTCTCACAACACACAGCCTAAAGGAGGAATCATGATGCTATGTACGCTTTTTCTCAAGGGATTCTCAGCCATTCCAGTTTCTTCATATAAACATCAGCAACCAGATCAACAGCAAAAATGTAGCCATGGTGGATCTCAGTACTTTATCAAACATTTCAGCAAACAACAGTATTCAGTCTTTATTTGGAGCTTCTCACAGAAGCAAATATCAGTAACCATAGTCGAATCCAGCACACAATAAGGGGCTTCTCACAGAGGCAAATATCAACAACATGTTCATCAACAAAAGCAGAAGATCAAATAGATCAGCAACCAACTTCACAAATCAGCCACATTTCTAGCTTCAATCGTGCTATATGTAGCAGGGTCATCCATGTCATTTAGACCAATAGAATTGTTCAGAACACATCAAGTCCAGATAGAGTTAATGGTTCTATGCATCATGTGGTTCAACAAGACAAACAAAGGAATTCATCAGCAAAGTCTCATAGTTTCTCTATCATTGAGCAAGTGTCCATGGACTCATAGTCCATCATGCCACAAGCTCAGTAGGAATTCGTTATACTTGCAATCTTACAGTTCTTCAATCAGCTCCTTCTTACACTAGACGAAGAGGACCTCAGTCCTTGTCATATCAATACATAGCAAAAAAATCACGGGCTCAACTTCATCATATTAAATCATCATCGTTCTTCACAAATCAGCCACATTTCTAGCTTCAATCGTGCTATATGTAGCAAGGTCATCCATGTCATTTAGACCAATACAATTCTTCATAACACATCCAGTCCAGATAGAGTTAATGATTTTATGCATCAGGTGGTTCAACAAGACAAACAAAGGAATTCATCAGCAAAGTCTCGTAGTTTCTTTATCATTTAGCAAGTGTCCATGGACTCATAGTCCATCATGCCACAACCTCAGCAGGAATTTGTTATACTTGCAATCTTACAATTCTTCAATCAGCTCCTTCTTACACTAGATGAAGAGGACCTCAGTCCTTGTCATATCAATACTTAGCAAAAAAATCACGGGCTCAACTTCATCATATTAAATCATCATCGTTCTTCAACATTTCTAACCATCTTCATCTTAGAGGTCACATAAATCAGAAGCGTGCTTCAATCAAGTTGATGTTGTCTACTCCCTTTGCATCCAAAGTTAATCCAATCACGAGTCTTCTTGGCACATTGTTCTTCCATCCATTTCCAACGATTGTCTCACCTTTGCAATTATCATTATGTCCCTGCAATCCTCGCTAGGAGGTTCTGGAAGAATAGATACAGCCAAGCAAGATCTTCGAAGACGAGACTCATAATGAAACAATCAAGAAAGTACTTATCTCTTGAGAATGTGTCAACTCCCTCTTGATCTTAGTCTTCTTGGGTTCAGTCAACCTTGTTCAACTCATTAAGGAGTTATTCTCGTCGATATCATTATCATCAAGGAATCCACATTATCAAAGAGTCTACATCATCATCATTAAGGAGTCTACAACATAAATGAGTCCACATCATCATCATTATCATCAATGAGTCCACACCATCATCATTAACATCATCAACGAGTCCACATCATCATCATCAACGAGTTCACATTGTCATCATCAACATCATTAACAAGTCCACATCATTATCATCAACATCATTAACAAGTCCGCATCATTATCATCGGCATCATCGACAAGTCCACATCATTATCAAGGAATGCACATCATCATCATCATCAAGGAACTGACCTTGTCTACATCATTTATCAGGGGGTTTGCATCATCATCAAGGAATCCACATCATTAGTAATGATTTAATATAAAAACAAAGTACAAGATACTTATATTTTTGAGAACTTGTCAACTCCCTCTTATTCTTTAGCCTTCTCAGGTCTAGTTAACCTCGTCCAATTCATCAAAGAGTTAATCTTGTCTACATAATCATCATCAAAGAGTCTATAACATTATCAAGAAATTAGGGTTTCCTCTTTCAAATGAACATAATCAGTTGTAGGATTTGGCCCATTTTCATCTCCAAGCCCTACCTAGGGTTTACAAACCATAAACAATCCAATGTCAGTAACGATTAAAACAATAAAAGAAATACAAGATACTTATCTTTTGAGCTCATGACAACTCCCTCTTGATCTTCAATCTTCTTGAATCTAATCCTACAGATCGCCCTCATCATCAAGATGTCAAATCTTCTAGGGGCGAGGGTTTTCTTTTATGAAGCAGAAGAAGACCATCCACAAGCCCTGGTTTTTGTTTTCAACCCTTATGACTTGATAGGGTTTTAACTTCAATCCTAATGATCTTACAAGCCCGACCTTCATCTTTCATTCTTACATTATTTTTCAATCTTCATCATACTTGCTATCATACTAGGGATATGTCCATACATTCCAGGTTATTCTTGTTCAACTCAATTTCAAACTTCCAAACCCTAGGGGTTTTGTAATCTTAATAAATTTTAAAACTGATAGCAATGTTCTTTAGATCAAGAAATTTCTTTTGACATGATTGTAACAACATAGTTCCATATAATGAATTCAATCGATCAGGTCTAGGCTTTCTCAAGCTAGCACTTCAATAAGCAACGTCTGTTGATCCTTGAAATTTAAGGTAGCGTCCATTGATCAGTTTGACCATCATAGTTGACTAGTAGTATTAGGTGTATTTCTTGT
Source organism: Pinus tabuliformis (assembly GCA_031772625.1). Taxonomy (NCBI): domain Eukaryota; kingdom Viridiplantae; phylum Streptophyta; class Pinopsida; order Pinales; family Pinaceae; genus Pinus; species Pinus tabuliformis. The sequence continues at coordinate 651,701,927 of CM062807.1, read as the reverse complement.
CGAACTAAAGAATTTCCCCAAGGAAAAAGTTGTTGGGTTTTTCCCCCAAGTGGGTTTTCACAAGGTTAATGTTGTGTTGTCTTTGTGCATTGGGATATCTAGTGTCCTTATGCACTTATGGTTGAATTTCTAATGTGTAATTACTTAATGATAAACTGGAAGTGCTAAAGGAATATCTACATCATTAGAAGTAATTATCAATGTTTCAGAAATTAGTGCTTGTATCTATTGCACTTGAAAAATCAACACAGTATACAGAATTTAATGCCCAAAATTGATTTCTTATTATTCCTTTAACAAGAAATCCAAGGGCTCCCGTACCAAAGAAAGTGGCCCTTTACAATCCTTGTACAATACCAAAAACATAAGAACAAACACACCTATGTTTTCCTGGGCTAAGGCTGAGTTCTTTTAGCCCTTAACTGCCCTACAAAATGCTTCCATTTTAGTTGTTTCCCTTCCTTGAATGGCCACCATAGGCCACTGATACCTCTTGTACCTTGTTGCGATCAACCTAGGGCTTTCCTAGCCCTCTCAAACAACAAAATTGGCCCCTCCTTCTTGCCGTAGTTTGTTCCTAACACAAGTCCGGCCCTAAACTAGGCCATGAATTCATTCCCCTTGACTTGCAAACTAGCCAAAAGCACCAGTCGACCCCTCCATAGGCTTGACTCCTACATGACTACCTTATCAGTCAACCAAACCTCCTTAGGGAACAAGTCCTTCTTCCCTTAATTGTGGTTTTGTCCCTCAAACTAGCGGCTAGCTTCCTCTACCTTCAATTGCTTGTCCTTTAGCCTTTGGATGGTAGATTCCCACAGGTTTGACCCTTCCTAGGGCACGGACTGCCTTTAATGCCCTCAATTGCTCCTTTCCTCCTTACGGCCTTTCCTTCCTTGCCTTTAGAATAGCCTAATTGCCTCCTTCAATATTTGTCCTGACAGATTTGCCCCGTGAACCAATTTACTCACATCCTTCAAGAGTACCCTACTGCTCCTTCGCACATCTATGGTTTCCTCAAAAGAAATCGCAGAACCCTAATCAAGAAGAAACATCCATTATTCTCCTCTCCATGACGGATCTCAAGCCTCTCCATTGGCTTCTAATTTATACCTTTTCAAAGGGTGCAATACCATGGGTTATCAAAAGACCATGGGTAGATACCATGGGTCTTAGCCCATACACTCATTACATCACTTCTATGAGTGTTTTTCTCTCACATACCCAGCACCAAGGACAGGTGAGAGCGCCTCTTAATGCTACCAAATTTCAACACTCCCTCTTAGCAAGGGAGGAACTTTCATTCCCTAGAAGTCTCTCTATTTTCTATACTAGAACACATTCATCATAAGCATCTTCTTTCATCACTAAAGAAAATCAGCGCCTCTTAATGCTACCAAATTTCAACACTCCCTCTTAGCAAGGGAGGAACTTTCATTCCCTAGAAGTCTCTCTATTTTCTATACTAGAACACATTCATCATAAGCATCTTCTTTCATCACTAAAGAAAATCATGTTGCAAGACTTGGACTTTTCTTCAAAGACATCTTGCTTCTTGAAGCTTCCTACTCATGAGCATCCTGCATGGCTATCTCATACCACGACATCTTCTTGACAACTTTGGAAGACTCCTCTCTCCTTTTTGAACTTGAAGGCACACTCTTCTGGGGTTGCTAACTCTCCCTCTAAATCTGTGAACTCCCTCTGAAACTTGACTCTCTCTAAGTCTCTGGAACCTTACTTAGTTGTCAAATCTGCGGCAACACTTCAAGACTATCGCCACCTATAAACAATCACTTCATCCCCCTCTTAAAGTTGTCTCTTGTGCAATCTCTAATCCAACTGCTCTTCAAAGTGGCTCTGATACCATGTTAGAATTCCATGAAACCTAGGTTTGGGCTATGTTTCGGCAGTTCCAAAAACAAAACAAAAATAAGCATAATGAAATGCCTAACTTTAAAACTTTTAAATAGCAAAAAACACACCAGCAATTAGATCATGCGCGGTATATAGAATTTAATGCCCAAAATTGATTTCTTATAATTCCTTTAAGAAGAAATACAAGGGCTCCTGTACCAAGGAAAGTGGTCGTTCACTATCCCTGTACAATACCAAAAATATAAGAACAAACACACCTGTGTTTTCCTGGGCTAAGGCTGAGTTCTTTCAACCCTTAACTACCCTACAAAATGCTTCCATTTTAGCTATTGTCCTTCCTTGAATGGCCACCAAAGGCCAGCGGTACCTCAATGCATTCAACCTAGCACTTTCCTAGCCCTCTCAAACAACCCTCGACCCTTCCTTCTTGTTGCGGCTTGTTCCTGCCACAGTTGAGGCCCTAAACTAGGGAAAGAATTCCTTCCTCTTGACTTGTGGACTACCCAAAAACACAAAACAGACCCTCCACAGGCTCAGCTCCTACAGGGTTACCTTATTAGTCAACTGACCCTTCCTAGGGCATAGTTTCTTCCTCCCTTGACTGTGATTTTGTCCCTCAAACCAGTGGCTAACTTCCTCTATCTTCAATGGCTTGTCCTTCAGCCTTCGGATGGTAGATTCCCACAGGTTCAACCCTTCCTAGGGTATGCACTGTCTTTAATGCCCATAGTTGCTCCTTTCCTACTTGCAACCTTTCCTTCCTTGCCTTTAGAAAAAACTAACGGCCTCCTTCGAGATTTTTCCTAACAAATTTGCCCCATGAACCAATTACTCACATCCTTCAAGAGTACCCTGCTACTCCTGCACATGTTTGTGATTTCCTCAGCAAATCAAAACCCCAATCAAGAAAAAACATCCATTATTCTCCTCTCCATGATTAATCTCAATACTTTCCATTGGTTTCTAATTTATACCTTTTCAAAGAGTACAATACCACGAGTTTATACCATGGGTTATAAAAATACTATGGGTCAATATCATGGGTCATCAAAATACCATGGGTTATCAGAATACCATGGGTCGATACCATGCGTCATCAAAATACCATGGGTCTTAGCCAATACACTCATAAAATCACTTCTATCGGTGTTTTCCTCTCACATACTCAACACCAAGGGCACATGAGATTACCTCACAATGCTACCAAATTTCAACAAAATATCCAACCTTCGAGGCAAATATCACATGGTCCAAAACACACAAGCATAGACAAGAATACACTTAGAATGAGAAAGAGTTGATTAATTCATGCACTAGATGAAGCAATCTCTTATTACATAGTAGGAGTATGTTATGTAAATCCCTAATACCTAACTAATAACCGCAACATTAATTACTATATGAAATGTGTACTTATTACATCACTTTATTAGTGAGACTTTATTATTACATCTAGTGTAAGTCCTAATATACCTAAATTCCAAATATGACCAATATCCCTAATGAAAAGCCTATTCTCAATCATTCACATCGTCTCCTAAGTTTTAGGGATCTCCTAATTGTCAAGAGCATCTATTTTTAGCATTTCAATAAGCTAGTGATTAGCCATTGTTCCTTCTATTTCTTAGTCTTTAGGGGTTTCTATTATTTTATTGTTTATTTATACATTCTCCAATTCTAGATTTTACTTTATTTGTTTGGCTAGTGATTAGTTATCAATGATAAGTTTTCACTAGTATAGTATTAGCGCTTTATTTAAAGTTTGACTTCTATCTGTCAGTGCATCTCATTCCTCATCCATGGTGTGTGTTGCATGGAAACAAAATCCCAAATCTACTTGAGATTGCTTGACGCTGTCAATGAAATTTAGTACATTGTTCTCTCCAGCAAGGTGCCTCACTTAGAATAGTTAGTTTGACAATTAAGAAAAGGAAGAGTTTTGACATATTCCCCATGTGTTTCATCAAAAATTCCAAACTTGTGGAATTCATGGGATGATGGTATGATGACATTGAAGCTCTTTCAATCAAGGAAGCTGTTGTAGGAAGTCTGGATGACCCAAAGGAAAAATGAGGTATGTGTGCTTACATTTGATATTGTAGAAGTCATGTCATATGGTTGCAGGTAACATGGATCAATGCTCTATCTTGAGAGCATAATCAAAGGAAGGATCTCCTCCTTCGAAGGAATGCAGAAATGCATGGGTCACACATTCACTAGATGAAATCAACATAATATGTCCTCATATGAAGTATGAGGTGGTTGACTACAATTGAGGAACTCTGATTGGAAGCTCCTGGGAATGAAATGTGTGAAGAAAGGAAGGAAGAGATCATGGGATATGCAACCATGGAAGAAGGCAATCAACATCCAAAGACCAAGAAGATTTGACTAGGATATCTCCATGGAAGATATGAAGACTCTGATGGAGTCTGAAAAAGAAAGAGACCCTTGACAATATATATCTTTGGGAGATGTGTCGATATGTATGCAGGATGTTGATGCAAACTAGAAGATGTCATGATGAAAGACCATCACAAAGGTAATGTTGATTTTAATATTCGTTCCTTTATTTCTGAACAGATATCTCGATGGGTTTATGCAGAGCTGCCAAGGGAAGATCTATGGATGTCTTCCACAACCGATGTACATTTAGTAGGATGAAAAATCCTTAGGTAAACATGGCATGAAGGAAGGCCAATTATGGACTGATGGATCACTTTCTGATGATGACATGGCTGACTCATGGATGAAAGTGATGGATGGTCGGTGCCCTATGTAGAAGTCCCAAACATGAAGACTCCTATATAACGAAAGGACATTCATGACATCATGAAGAGGAGTTCTTCAAGCAGTTGGATGTCCCATCATCTCCACCTGAGGAGCTGTTGTAAGTCCCTAATTAAGAGGGATCCTAGAAACAAGTTTCTTAGTTGAAAGAAACTTGGAAATTCCTAGGCCAAGAGGGAGCTTAGGTACATTCCTTCCGTAGGAATGAGTACATTCCTTTATTGGAATAGATATGTCCTCCCTAATTATGAGGGAGAGATAGACACATCATTCTTGTCTTCACTTGGGAAGACATGATGGAGGATAGGGTAAACATCTGGCATCTGATACTCTTTGAGGATGAGTTAGGGCATCCAAGGTAAGAGTAGTCGTAAAGGACCGATATTCTTTGAGAACTAGGAATCCAAGATAAGAATAGTCCTAGTGGAACACACCCTGAGAACCTGGGGGAGGTATGTTCCGAGAGAGACAATGATGAGGGTGTCTATACATCATTGGTCTCGCCAGCATTGTGCTCTGATCTCGTGGAGAGATAGAGCTGTTAGTCAAGGCCTTGCTATGTTACAATGCTGGTTGATATGATGCTACACAGATGGGTTACCAATCCGACCCTTCTTATGAGAAATTCTTCAGATTGAGAATGACCAAGTATCATTATGAATACCTCCCTAGTTAAGAGGGAGTGTTGAAAAGTGTAACTAGGTTTGGTCTTCATAATGACGTGTAATTGTGATTTTCTACAATTGATGAAAAGAAGAAAAATAAAATTATTATTGTAATGTTTGTCTCATGGGTTTCATGAGCAAGGAATTTTATTTTAGTGATGGCTCCCATTGTGAGCCTTTAGGATTTGTCATCTAGTCATAAAAGTCAATTTGATTCTATGTCATGTATGAAGGACAGTGTGAATTTGTTAAAATTGGCAACTAGGGCCAAACTCCACATGGGTCATCTTATTTATGACAGCTAATATTTTTCTTGGATTCCTCTCTCTGAGAGGTGTAGGATTGATCTAAAGATCATCCGATTCCGACATGTAAAAATAAAGATATGGATTTATTTGTATTATGGACAAATTGTCAAGGTCGGCCAGCAAGCAAAACAGGCATTCAAACCCCTCAACGTTGCATATAAAAGGAGGAGACCCCAAGTGATTTCATGATCATCTCATCTCATCATCTCTCTCCCTCCTCTTGTGATTGGGTATGCAAATCCATGAGGGCATTCTCTCCTTTAGAGAAGGACTTGGTGGAAAGGAGGATCTCAAGCCCTAGCCACAGCAAAGAAGGAGCCTAAAGACAGCGTGAAGGAGCCTGGGAGAACAGCGTGGGAGTTTCTGTTTGTTGTAGGTGACGGCGTGGTGAATGAGGTTGTTTTAGGGCATGAGTTAAGGGTTGTTTTAGGTGTGTTTGCAAGGCAGGGAAATCGCAACTATAAGGAGAAGTTATGTGTTGAAGAGGTCTGCCCTAAACAGCACGAAGTGGGTTGTAGGTACAACGTAACTCTCAGATCTGTTTTAGGCTAAGGACAAATTAGCATAGGGCTTGATGTGTATGCGATTGGGTGCTTGAAGGTGCAGACAGCCAGGCCGAGTTCTTGAAGGCTAAAATGTTGTCGATTTGATGGTGTTTGGACACTATTTTGGGGACCGTTTGCTACAGGGGTTGTTGTGTGCTAGGCCGCAGGCCATAGCACCACAGCAAGGGATGCCTAGGGCAATCAAGGGTTGGCATATGCCCTCAGGCAGCATCGTAGCAAGGGAGGAGCTCCTCAAGGGTGTGTCGCAACCCTCTAAGGGATTGTTTGGAGACTGTCAAGGGAGTCTAGGGTTGCAGCAAGTGCCCTAACCAGAACAGCAACCAATAGCGAAATGCAAACAGAATTATGATCAGTATTTTGTGCTGATTTGGCTTGCTGTTGGAGGCCAAAGTTAACTGGGTTTAACCAAGCTACTTAAAGGAAGAATTCTACCCTGTTTGACCAGCGTTATTTTTTCTGCTCAGGATTTTTTTTTGCTGTTGTCATAAATTATCATATTTGTAAATTTGTACTATCTCTCTCTCTGTTGAACTATTGAAGAATATAAGAAGAATTGATCAAGGGTTTCCCCACATTGGGGTTTGTCCCTGGTTGGTGCCACATCTTGTGTCATCTTGTCTTGGCTTGTCTTCTACTGTTTATGTTTATGTTCTATCTGCATTTTACTATCATGCTAATGTGATTGCTAAACTGGATATTGATATTGGGCTAATAAAGAAATTGAAGTAAATTGCTCTTAAGCATAGAACATACCATTGAACCTAAAAGTAACATGGTATCAGAGTTGAGGTGAAGACAAAGCCCAAGCAAGAGTGAAAGAGCAATCACCGAAGAGAGTTGGACAAGGACAAAAAGGCTCTATGGGTTCCTCATCCCACTTCTCGGCTGATGACAAGCTCCATGAAAAGTTTGACTATCATGGATGGAAGATGTCTCTTGATCTGACCTTGGAAGAACAAGAAGTGTTGGATTATGTGAAGGGTAAAATCCCTGAGCCTCCTTCAAATGCATCGGCTGCTGCGAAGACCAAGTACAATAGGGTTGAAGTCAAAGCAAAGAAGATTATCAGAGATTCCAGTGACAAGTGTATGGTGGCCTACATCTTCGATTTGAACACCTCCAAGGAGATCTACGACAGGTTGGTTAGCATGTTCAAGGGTTTGAAGAATTGATGTCAAGATGCATTCAAGAAGAAACAAGAATGGTGGAGCAAGAAATACCTTCTAATAGAAGCAAACCCACTGCTTTCTCGCTCATGCCAAAAGGAGAAATAATGCAAGGTCTAAAGGTCATTTCAATGGAAAGCCTGGATCTAAGGGTGGAGGAAGGGCAGGTGCTTTGTTTGCAATAAGTTTGGCCACTATGCAAGGGAGTGTCTAAATAGAAGGGACACATCACATGATGATGATCACAATCATTCCAGGGGCAGTGTAACGGCCCATCTAAACTAATCCACTATATAAAGTTTCAAACTTTATAATAAAACAAATGTGATGAATTTTAAATAATAAATTTATTTAAGTTTTATAAATATAAATTTATTAAACTTTATAAAATATAATTCTAAACTTTATAAAATATATATATATTAAACTTTACAAAAAAAATATAAATTAACTTTATAACATATAATTATAAATTAAACCTTGTAAAATATAAGTTAACTTTATAAAACTAAATTATATAAAGGACCCTTATACAAGGGGGACGTTTAATTCCCATAAGATATTTATCAGAGCGCATATGACAGCAGGGAGAGAGCCGTATGCGTAGAAGGCGTGTCGGGACAGGGGAAGGCGGTGGTTGCATGCGGGAGGGCGGCCACCGCCAGGCCCGTGGTTAAAACCGGGATTATGAGCCGAGAACGGGGGAGGAGAAATGGAACAGTGAAACCAGAGGAGGAATTCAGTGTGAGAGATTTGCTATTGGAAGAGCTTGAATCGGTCTGAGGTTCTGGGCACGGGGGACAGTGGGCTTCTGTGAGAAGCTTGCTGGATTGAGTAGCCAGCCTTTGCTCAATCAGGCTGGGTGGAATTGGTCTCCCTGGTAATTGGAGCTCAATATCAACAGTATCGGCAACTTCACTGGATCAGCTAGCAGTTCAGGTAAGTGCAAATTATATTTTTATGCTTCCTGTTTTCCAGTTTATGAGTATTTACATGTTTCCTGTTTTTCAATTTATGGGCATTACAGGCAGCTTCAACAAAATCAAAAGAATGGCAGGTACAATGGCAAAGGAAAAAGGAATGTGGGACATCAAGGAAATGGTCAACCCTCCAAGAAAGCAAGGAACTCCGGGTATGAAGAATCAAATGTTATTAACAATAAGCAAAAGGAATACTATCTTATATCGGGCCTCTCCACTACCTCTCCACCGGACACTTTGGGGAATTGGCTAATCGATAGTGATGCCTCAAGGCACTTCACTGGATACAAGGAAGCTCTCTCCAATCTGATAGAAAATGAGACAAACTTGGAGATTATCCTTGGAGACGATGCCACCTATCCCGTGAAGGGAGTAGGGAATGTTACCCTTCAATTGAATCAAGGTAACACAATTCATTTACGAGAAGTTCTATATGTACCTAATGTCAAGAAGAAATCGGTGTCCATTTCAGCAATGGAAGACAAAGGATACAAGGTGGAAGTCATCGATGGAAGGGTACGTGTTTGGAAAAGGAATTTCAAAGATGCTTTTACTCTTGGGTTCAGGGTTGACACTTTGTATCAAGTTTGAGGAATTCCATTGGGAACCATGTCTTGCGACACATCTCTACAATCTGAACTATGGCACCGGAAGTTTGCCCATCTTCATTATAAGGCTCTACCCAATGTGAGTCAGATGGTGACAGGTACGCCCGAGTTCAAAGTAGAGCATGAAGGTGTATGTCCGGGATGTGCCAAAGGAAAACTTACAAGGGGACCATTCCCCTCAAGTAATAGCAAGACCACAGATATATTGCAGTTGATCCACTCTGACATATCTGGTACCGTAAACTCTTTGGGAGTATACTTATATTATCTCACCTTTAAGGATGATTATTCTCGCAAGAATTGGATCTACTTCTTAAAGAAGGATGAAGTGTTCACCCGGTTCTGTCACTTCAAAGCCATGATCAAAAACTAATCCAAGAAGAAAAGAAGTGCAGAAAATTTCAAGGCTCGCTTTGTTGCTTGAGGCTTCTCTCAAAAAGAAGGTATAGATTACAATGAGGTATTTGCACATGTTGCCCGATACACCACCATCCGCTCAATCATAGCCCTTGCTGCCTCGCAAGGATGGAACCTACATCAAATGGATGTCAAGACAGCTTTCTTGCATGGCTCGATCAAAGAGGAAGTCTATGTGGAACAACCTGAGGGGTTTGAGGTTAATGACCGGGAATCTCATGTATGCAGGTTGAAGAAAGCACTCTATGGCTTGAAGCAAGCACCCCGGGCTTGGTATGAGAGGGTTGATAGCTAACTGATGAAACTGAGATTCACTAGAAGTGAAGTCGATCTGAACATTTACTTTAAGGTTGACGATGATAAACCTCTCATACTGGTAGTTTATGTGGACAACCTCTTTCTGACGGGTGCAGACCCTCTCATTCACAAGTGTAAGAGGGAGTTGGCTTCTCAATTTGAGATGAAGGACCTAGCACTAATGCACTACCTCCTAAGGTTGGAGGCCTGGCAAATCTCAAGGAAAACATGTTGTGAAGATATTGGAAAGATATGGGATGGTGGACTACAAGCCAATGACTACCCTGATGGAACTTAACTTCAAGAAGTTATGTGGTAGTGTTACTGGACCTGAATTGGGAAATGCTTCTGAGTATCGTCAACTCATAGGAGCGTTGATGTTCTTGGTGAACTCCCATCCGGACATATGTTTTGCAGTTAACACGTTGAACCAATATATGGTTGAGCCTCATCATATACACTGGATTGGTGCCAAGAATCTTCTGAGATATCTTCGGGGCACAATCACTCATGCACTAAGATACACTGCCGGAAATGTGAGGCTGCATGGTTATTCCGATGCTGATTGGGCTGGTAGTGTTGTGGATCGCAAGAGCACTTCTAGGTGTTGTTTTTCTTTGGGTTCTACTTCGATATCCTGGATGAGAAAGAAGCAAAAATCGGTTGCCTTGAGCACTGCTGATGCCAAATACATAACTGCTAGTATGGCCTCCTGTGAAGCTGTCTGGTTGAGGAAGCTCTTCAGTGAGCTGTTTGGACATGTGTTGGATACCACCGCGATCCTCTGCGACAACCAGAGTGGGATCCAATTATTAGAGAATCTTGTGTTTCATTGTCACTCCAAGCACATAGATATCAGGTACCACTTTATTCGGGATATGGTGCAACGAGGAGAAATAAGGCTCCATCACATTGGGACTGATGAGCAGGTCGCCGATATTCTGACAAAGCCCTTGGGGAAGGTCAAGTTCTTAGCCTTCCGAGAACTACTTGGAGTCATGGAGAGACCCTCTTCTGAGGGTCCTGTATGATATGAACATTGAGCTCTGGGAGCTCCGGGGGGCTTAGGGTACTTCTTGGAGTGATGAGAAACCATAGGGTGAGTGGTTCAGCCTTCACCTAGTGGTTTGTTGTGTACAGGGTGAGTGGTTCAGCCTTCCCCTGTGATACCCCATGGCGACATGTAGGCAGGATGAGTGGTTCATCCCTCTCCTACTAAGACATCCTACCCATGCAGTCTGAGACTCATGGGAAGTACCTCTCATCTGGCCAATGAGTAGGGAAATGAGGATAGGGACCATAGTACTACCGATGGACGCATTGTGTAATACTGTACTCCCTATGCTAGGATGACCAATATTGATCTGGGATCAACTGGAACTGACTTCAGGTCATTGAGAGTGGTATGACACACTCTCATTTGGAACTGACTTCGGGTCAGTAAGAGTGGTATGAGACACTCTCTTTTATTTGGGACTGACTTCGGGTCAGTAGAGAATGGTATGATACATTCTCGATCACTTTTTCTTCCTAGTTCAGCAGAGCAGACCAGAGCAGTGTAGAGCAGTGCATTGATGGCAGAGATAGTACTGACTGGCAAATGGATTAGCAAATGAGTTCTCCCTAGTTGAGAGGGAGTGTTAAAATTGGCAACTAGGACCAAACTCCACATGGGTCATCTTATTTATGACAGATGGTATTTTTCTTGGATTCCTCTCTCCGAGAGGTGTAGGATTGATCTAAAGATCATCCAATTCCGACATGTAAAAATAAGGATATGAATTTATTTGTATTATGGACAAATTGTCAAGGTCGGCCAGCAATCAAAACAAGCATTCAAACCCCCCCAACTCATCCTCAATGCTGAATATAAAAGGAGGAGACCTCAAGTGATTTCATGATCATCTCATCTCATCATCTCTCTCTCTCCTCTTGTGATTGGGTATGCAAATCCACAAGGGCATTGTCTCCTCTAGAGAAGGACTTGGTGGAAAGGAGGATCTCAAGCCCTAGCCGCAGCAAAGAAGGAGCCTAAAGACAGCGTGAAGGAGCCTGGAAGAACAGCGTGGGAGTTTCTGTTTGCTGTAGGTGACAGCGTGGTGAATGAGCTTGTATTAGGGCATGAGTTAAGGGTTGTTTTAGGTGTGTTTGCAAGGTCGGGAAGCTGCAGCTATAAGGAGAAGTTATGTGTTGAAGAGGTCTACCCTAAACAGCGTAGAGTGTGTTGTAGGTACAGCGTAACTCTCAGATCTGTTTTAGGCTAAAGACAGATCAGTGTAGGGCTTGATGTGTATGTGGTTGGGTGCTTGAAGGTGCAGACAGCTAGGCCGAGTTCTTGAAGGCTAAAATGTTGTTGATTTGATGGTGTTTGGGCACTGTTTTGGGGACCATTTGCTACAAGGGTTGTTGTGTGCTAGGCTGCAGGCCATAGCACCACACCAAGGGATGCGTAGAGTAGTCAAGGGCTAGCATATGCCCTCAGGGAGCATCGTAGCAAGGGAGGAGCACCTCAAGGGTGTGTCGTAGCCCTCTAAGGGACTGTTTGGAGACTGTCAAGGGAATCTAGGGCTGCAGCAAGTGCCCTAACCAGAACAGCAACCAACAGCAAAATGCAAACGGAATTATGAGCAATGTTTTGAGCTAATTGGGCTTGCTGTTGGAGGCCAAAGTTGACTGGGTTTGACCGAGTTGCTTAAAGGAAGAATTCTGCCCCAGTTGGCCAACGTTGTCTTTTATGGTCGAGCTTTTTCTGTTGTTGTCATAAATTATCGGATTTGTAAATTTGTACTATCTCTCTCTCTGTTGAACTATTGAAGAATATAAGAAGAATTGATCAAGGGTTTCCCCACATTGGGGTTTGTCCCTGGTTGGTGCCACATCTTGTGTCCTCTTGTCTTAGCTTGTCTTCTATTGTTTATGTTTATGTTCTATCTGCATTTTACTATCATGCTGATGTGATTGCTAGACTAGATATTGATATTGGGCTGATAAAGAAATTGAAGTAAATTGCTCTTAAGCATAGAACATGCCATTGTTACCTAAAATTAACAGGATTTCATTAGGACAGGATTTCAGTGAAGGATTTCGATGGTTTGCAATTCGATTAAGGTCTAAGGCAGAGAAAGAAGCGTGAAGGAGCCTAATAACCAGCGAGGAAGAAGGAAAGGAGCAACGAAATTTCTAGTGTTATTTTGGGACTGTTTTTGGGCCAACTTATCTCCACACGTGCAAGATTGCAAACTTGTGTATTGCAGAAAGAAGGCCAAGTTATTACAATCACAGTGAGAGAGGATTTTGGGTGAAAGACAAAGCCAAAGTGTCAAGAAGAAGTCTCCGTCTAGACCGAAGAGGATATAAGGTCAAAGTTGGTCAAGCTCCTGTGTTAAGGATTTCTGAACTAGAACCAAGGAGTGCAATACTGAACCAAGGGACCGAAATTCTGAAGAGTAGCCATGAAGGAAGAAGAAGTAGAGATTTGATCATTGCAGGAAGAATCTCATCAAGGAGGATTTGTGTCTTAGTCTTGGAGTGGCAAATAGGTCAAGGGTCTTGGCCTTGGTATTCATCAATTGGAATCTCTATAAGAAGAAGAATTTGTTCGGGTTTTCCTCTCAAAGAGTGAAAGGTTTTGGCCCTGGCTGATAGCCTATATTCTGTGTCTCTTGTCTCTTTATGGTTTATGCATTGGTAGTTGTTTGATGAAGAAGAACACTAATAACCTAAGTAAAAGAAGATCCTAATCTAAAGAAGTAAAAAGCGCTCACAAGCAGTTACTAATAGAAGAGAAATCACTTAAACTCTATGCCCTAGATTTCTCAACACCTTGATGTATTTGGCCAACAACAAACAAGATATATATTTTGCAGTGTGTTAACCACTGGAGTGGCACCTGATGATTATATGAAGACTCCATGCCCAAGGATAATCCAGAGGACACTTGTACCATCAGATATCGTCAGTCAATAGAGTTTTTTAAACTCTACTTCTATCTTTTCATCATCTTTCTTGTACCCAAATTCCACACCCTACGGGAATTGTAATTAGTGATACTGGTAATGATGAATTTTGAGTCTGTAACAGGCCTAGAATGTTGGGACTCGATCAGCAAACGAGTACACCTTGGAGTGTTTTTTTTATTTGGTTAATTATCCGTTCTTTTTTAGAGGCGGATAATTTTCTAGATTTTTTCACTCACGTTTTACCCCAAAGTCGAAGTGATGGTTTGAAGGTTGAGCCCCTGACACATCTTAGTGTCTAAAGTCGATGTATATTACCATACTAGATCACACACAAAAAAATCGTGGAATTTGGTTAGGTCTAGGTAGTCATTTTTTAATTTTTTAGATTTCTCGCAGATCAAAAATTGCAAATAAAATTGTATTTAAATTGTAATAAGTGTAGTCTAGAGAAGTTGTATGGAGTATGAGTAATCAAAATTATACCTCTCACCCTCAACTTTCTACTATGACACACTTTGAGGGGCTAATAATGTGTTTTGGACCCTCAAAACCCATTTTTCCTAAGTTTAGTGGGAAATCTAGCAATTAATTAAACCAGATTAATTAAATATCCACACATGCTAAATGTTATGGAAATGAGGTGGAAAATTATGTGGGAATTAAAGTGAAGTCCCAAGGTGATGTGGACTCCTAAAATCAAGGAAAGGACATCCGCTCAAATAAAATCGAATTCCTGGCATTAAATGTAAAAGTTGCTTGGAAATTCGAATTTGTAAAGTTAATGCACATTTGGGAGGATTTGGAAGAATATTTGGTGGAGATTTTTGTGGGAAATTGTCCCCACATGGGTTACCACCCATATATACTTGTCATTCCACCATAAAATTCGAATTTGGCACATAAGGGAAGAAGAAAATGATGTCCACTTGCCAGAATTCGATTTTTGCACTTGGCATTGGAGCCCCATTCAACAAATTTGAATTCCTCTTTGGGATTGTCACCTCATGCCACTTGTTTAATCACTTCGACATTGGTATTGGCTGCAATGCCATTTGTCATTGTCATTCTTCATTGGGATTTGCTCCCAACTCTCTATATAATAGAGCCATGGGCTCTCACATTGCATAATATTGTTACTAGCTATTGTGCTTGCGGAAGCGCTGCTGCCTTGTACACTTTCAGAAATATCAATAAAGACTTTGGGGTTTCATTCATGAGGTGTTCCTCCTTTTGAAGTGTGATGAATTGTTGAGCATTGGTATAATTCATTTTACTCGTGCTTTGATCTAATTTGCTTCCATGTGCTCTTGTAGATTTGTTAATGTAGAGCTATCTTGCATTGACATTTGATTTAGAAGTATGCATTAGGTATAGAATGCTCTAGTTGGTTTTAAATAAATCTCTAGAGTTTTTTATCATTATTTATTGCTAAATCTATATCAAACTAATTCTTGATTGAAGTTTTGTAGAGGGAATATCTTGTTGGGATTATAGAATCAAGCGTGAGGGGAAGTCTTTGGAGAGACCAACCCACTCTTGATACATTCTTAAAGGAGCTCTCATTTGTTCTTTGAACCTTCATAGTCTTATCTTACAAAGTGGTTTTGCAGGGATTTCGGCACATAGCTTGTACACAAGCCGAGAACTTCTAAATTTAAATCTCTTTTAAAAAAAAACATTGTACTTCATTTCTTTCATTTGCTATCTAAGAGCTTGAAGATGGCTAAGCAAAAACGAGAGTTTACTCTCACTCTTTAGCTTAGCCTTTTGTAAATTATAATTGTACATATACATTTTATCTTGTTGATTTTTCCATTAATACTTAACTTATTTTGCAACCATTGTTTGGATTGTTTGCTAACTCTTGTGTGGCAGATTTTGAAGAGCAACTTCCCGCAACATCTAACAAGTGTTTGTAGGACCTTTGGCAAGTGTTGGGGGTTCGATTTCCAAGGATGTCGTGAGCCCTTTTGAGGCTTATTTTGGCCAAGTCAAGTTCACTAGAGGGCTGCCCATTTTCCTCTCTAAGTCGTGGGCATTTGGAGGAAACTCACACCTTGTTTCCCTTGCATAAGTTTTGTGAGATCTTGTCACTACTTTCTCAATAAAAGAGGTTTAGTGTCCAAGTTTCAAGCAATTATTGTGAGGACTCTCCTTGAAGTATAGTTGAGAACTTTGAAGGGCCCTCTTCTCATTGTGATATTAATAAAAAATCTAACTTGCTTGTGGGAGCTTGGGATTTCTCCATGGTACCCTATCTCCCCATTTAGAGGGAGGATTCTCTTGGGTGGATTGACATTTGCATGGTTTAAGCTTTCATACTTCATTCAATTACATGCATGCTTTAATTTGAGGAATTAACACAATTTGCATTTCATCTAGGCGTTTTAGTGTAGGAAGACCCCAAGTCTCATTACAATATTACCTCCAACATAAGTTGGTTGAAGTAGACATTTTAGGGATCCTCTACTCCTCTATTGACTCCTCACTGTGAGATCCATATCATTGGGCGAGGGTGAGGTCTGAGGATTGAAGAGTTAAATTGTAATCTTGTTGTAGAGCTAATTAATAAAATTAACCAAAAGCACTTTCCATTACATTTACTTTACTTGTCTCTTGATGGTTTGAGTTTTCATATGCAAAGTTTATTCCAAAAGCAAGTATTGTAATCATTTCAAACAAGTGTTTTATTTTCATGTTTCAAGTATAATTGCATGTTGATGTCTTGGTTTAGCACTTTCTTTCTTTTATATTTCCAAGTTAATTACTATT
This sequence comes from Pinus tabuliformis, assembly GCA_031772625.1. NCBI lineage: Eukaryota > Viridiplantae > Streptophyta > Pinopsida > Pinales > Pinaceae > Pinus > Pinus tabuliformis. The sequence continues at coordinate 651,685,521 of CM062807.1, read as the reverse complement.
TTTTGGGTTTTGGCAAGATATGTTTCACATGTTTTGATTTATAAAGTTGATTATCTCAAAAGCATTTTGTATCTTACATATCTTGTGCTAACAATTCTTATTTACATTTCAGGGTGACTTTGTTTTCTCTTTTGAGAGCATTGCATTTTAATTTGAGCAAATATATCTTTAAATTGTTGAGCAAATTCCTTATAAGGCACTGGTTTTATGGTTTTTAATCATATTAATGATTGGCATTGTTATTTCAAGTTGCTCACTTCATATTTGCTCATAAATCCTTAAAAGTAATCCATTTTCACTATAACATTCTCCTAGAAACTCACATCTTTTAACTTAACTTTTCATTAGGGACACCCCCCTTAGCTAACCTAGGAGATAGCTCAAACGGAGAGAGTCTGGATTAGTGTGACAACCCCTTCTCTGAGTTCCCTGCCACTAACCACACCTTGTGGGGTTGAAGGCTTTTCTCACTGACTTGTAGGTAGGTGTAGGCAGCAGGGTCAACACAGTGAACACCTTGAGTCAATTCTTGGTGAAGCCGAGGTAGAAGCATGGCATAGCAACAAAACATGTGATCAAGAATTTGAGGGGCACAATGGAGTATGATCTAAAATACCTTGGAGATGTTGTGGTGAAGCTGTAGGGGTATACATATTCAGATTGGACAAGTAATGTAGTAGACAAGAAGAGTACCTAAGGTGTTGCTTTAGTTTGGGATCAGCCATGACATCCTAGTTTAGCAAGAAGTAGACCTTTGTGGCACTTAGCTCAACAAAGGTAGAATATATGGTAGGTAGTACAGCAAGTTGTGAAGCCATTTGGCTTCCCAAGTTGCTTGCAGATTTATTTGATCAAGAATTGGATCTCACGATGATTTACTATGATAATCAAAGTTGGATCAAACTCTCTAAGAATCCAGCGTTTCACAATCGGTCCAAGCACATAAAGATCAGATATCACTTCATACAAAACAAGATTCAGAAAGGAGCAATGAAGCTTCAATATATATCCACAGATTAGCAAGTAATTGATATTCTGATGAAGCTCTTGGCAAAAGGGAAACTTCAAGCATTCAAAGACAGATTTGGATTTGTGTAGAATTCCTTCCTCACTAAGAGGGAGGATTGAGAAATATAGCTCGAGCAGAAGCTTCTTGCATCGGTTAGGTGTGAATGTGCAACAAGTAGTTCGAGACAACTTCTAGTGACCACTTAGTAAAAGTGGGAAATGATATCATCTTGTAATTTCACTTAAATAAATAAATGTGGAAGTCAAATTTCCTGTGTTCTCCTACTCTTAGAAATCTAAATGAAATATTCTAGAAATTCTAAAATATTAGTGAGTTAGATTTTATCTAATCTTAGCTCTACACCTCGTTGTTGAGATAAAGTAGTTACTAAAGATTTGGGAAATCAGTTGCCAAGATTAAGGAGATTAGTTAGTAAGATTTGGAAAATTAGTTGCTAGGATTGAGGAGATTAATTATCTCTCTCGAACCTTAAATAGGACAAGATAGGAGAAATTGTATACGCACATTTTGTACATCAAGACTCAGGAGATCAAAGAGAGATCAATTGAGCAGGTTCAGAGCATAAGAGGGGAGCCAAGGTCGAGAAGCAGGCCAAAGGGCAAATATGTGCAATCTATGGATAGAGTCAAACAATGCCGTACAACAGTTCAGGTAGACAGATTCTCCATTGTCCTACAGGCAGGTTTCTCTCAGTAAGTGTCGATCTCCGATTTTTTGTGTATACCGTCAGCCGTTAGTTTGAAAACTTGTGAAGGTTTCCTTGTAAACTTGGAATACTTAAATGAAAAGCTGAACTGAAAGGGTAACTATCTGGGTATTGTGTTTATGCTTTCACTATTCATTTTCTAGCTATATGTCTGATTGTTGCATGGCTAGAAATATTTATTTCTGCAATTAATAAGTCCAAATCTGATTTAATTAACTAAGAAAAAGTTAAAAACATAGAACAGCAGTCACTAGGGCTTGAAAATTTACATACCCTGCATGTAACATACTATTGTGAAGATTTCAATTAAAGTAGCACTTTACTGTTCTAACCCTTGTGTTGTTAACAGCTGTGCATACTCTGCAGAGATTGAGGTTTTGTTGAAACTGGATCCACTACACACTCAACTATGCCATACTTAATTTCCCCGTCCCCTGATTCAACTGGTTTGTCATTCCCTACTAATGTCTACCCCAAGTTTGCCCCGTTCGCAAAATCCCTCTGCCAGAAGCCTGTTTTCTTTATTTCCATTTCTGTTTCAAGGGGACACATAAGGTTCTGAACATTGTCTTGCCTTCTGTAGATATACTACATTCTAGTTATTTCGTTATCCTAAACAGTCCCGTTCCTACCTTCTGAGACACACGAGTGCACCCCATGAATGTCATGTATGAATCTTTAGTCCTGTTGTTCTCTGGGTGTTGTCAATGTGATCCATCAATGCTAGACGGTTTATATATATATATATATATATATCGTGTCAGTCCATTTTGAAGTGCACGCCATGAATGTCATGTATGAATCTTTAGTCCTGTTGTTCTCTGGGTGTTGTCAATGTGATCCATCAATGCTAGACGGTTTATCTACGAATAAACGGATATGGCGTGAATGACTAGGGCTCGCACAATCTGAATTGTCGTTTCTGGGATCTGTGCATCCATCTAGATTTGCACTCTAAGCTGACTAAATTTTTATGGAAAATTGCACCATGAAAATCTCATTCAATGCAGTAACTCTGCAAGTGATATACCCTGAAGTTACACCCGTTCAACTCGGGTCTGCAGGAGCGGGCTATCATCTCTAATGTATATTTCCTGCCAGGACATTTTTCCAATCATTGATCCAACTGTATACAACATTAGGTCTGAAAAACTTCGAATACTTTCTCAACGGGTTTCATTTGGAGGACAGGTACTGCTATTTCAATGTAATGGACCCTATCAAGAATTATGATCCGGGCAAATATAATTCGAGACAATTATTGATGTCATGACCTGCGAATCAGATGAACTGAAGTTCTGAGGCATCAATTATACATGAAATTGTTGATACCAAAGCTACTTGGAAAGAAAACTAGATTAATGTTCACAAAGGACCAAATTAGATATTTGGGTGTTGGGTATATTGATCCAAATCGACGAGATATATGGGTGTTGGGTATATCCAATCCTACTGAGGTGTGAAGTATGATCATGTTAAATCACTGGTTGTGTGCTTTATTACTGATGAAAGATCTCTATTTCGGTTCGTCAATTGGAGGTCTTCGTGGCTTCAGACGAAATTCGGGAAATAATGATGTTTTTCTACATGACTGTTAATGTAAATTTTAAAAACTTACCTCGGGAACGTTGATTTGTGTGATCTTCAGGTCTCGCTGAACTGCGAGATTCGCATCGAAGGGAACAGGAACTCCATCTCCTCCTCCTTCCAGAGGAATCGGAGTGTACTTGTTATCATTCGACGTCCTCTTCTGAGCTTCTTGGGCTTCTTCAGGGTGCATCATAGTTATCTATGACTGTAATACGATGCCCTCCTCCTCTGTGCGTATAAAAATGGTGGGGAATAGCATGAGAGGTGGCTTGTTCTGTGGCCTATGCATACAGTCGCGATCTCTCCTTTGTCTTCGAAACCCGTCTTAAAAAGTATGGTCGCTCTTTCTTTCTCGGTCTGGTTACTCCTTTTCTTTTTTTAAGACAGAAACTCCCCTTTCTACGGGACCGGCAATTGGGGCGAAGACATGTAGCTCGAAATTCCCACGTAGCTGAAAGATACTTGCAACATATGTATGAAATCAAACTGCAGCCAATGGAAGTACTAACCCGATGATTGGATCAATTCAACTTACCTCAAATGGAAGCGACAAAGGGAAGTGGGTTCGGCTGGTTTAGTGTTGTGATGGGGCATTGGGGTTGTCAAAACGTATTTAAATTTTGTTGTGCAGCGCTTTTATTTGTCCGAAAGTGCATGCTGGTTTTCTTATATTAAAGAGTATTTGCTGGTTTTGGTATATATTTTAAAGCACTTCATTTATGAACGAATTTAAATACGTGTTTCATATATACGTTAAATTGGTTTAAGTTTAATCAATATTTGTCTTAATAAATTGGTTTAATAAAGAATTTAAATACGTGTTTTATATATACGTTAAATTGGTTTAAGTGTAATCAATATTTATCCTAATAAATTGGTTTATTTTAATTTTAATGAAATAATTTATTATTTATTAATATATTTATTTTTGTTAAATGATAATAGTTTAAGAGGTAGTTAGGGGTTTAATTTCATTTCTATCTATGTTTTATTCTCCAAAAACATGTTAGCTTGTGTGGCAAAAATTTGAACATGTTGAAATAAGTAATTCTTATAAGCATGAAGGGATAGGAAAATTTGAATATCTTAATATTGAGGTGAATAGTGGTAGATGTTGTGATTTTGGGTCTGATCAAAAGCAGTCCTCCAAAGTTATTGATTAACTAGAGATATATATATATATATAGGAAAGAAATCAACCTCCCTCGCACTATATATATATATATATATATATATATATTATGAGGAAATAAATTAACCTCCCTCTCAACTCAAGGGCTAGAGTGAGGTTGTTGATACCAAGTCAACCCACATGTATACTCACTTTAGAATTCACAAGGCTCAAAGCCAATATAACAATATTCATAAGCACAAAGTATGAAATTTCCTCTAAATTGCAGCAACTGGAAATGTATTCTTCTAACCAATTAATTTTGTAGTTTATTTGCTGCAGCAAACAACGAATAAATCACACTGAATTTTTTCACAAATAAAATACACTGTAGAAAATAAACTGAAAACTGAGAAAATGATAGCACATACACAATAAAATTGACACATTTATTTTTGGATAAATGTCCTCAAAAACTCAATGTAGGAAATCAGTGCAACAAATGAGGGTTTTATTATTATTATGCAGCAATGAAATTTTTTAGTACAATCTATATGCCAAATTGGTTATCCTCAGCAAATAATCTGGCCAAAATTATTAGAGATTTTTCTCTCTCTATAGGTAATCCCAGCACAACATGTCTCAGAAAAACTAGCTCTCAAGAAACCTGGCGCAAGCGTCTACGTAGTGCTTGTGCAGACCCTCACACACACAGCCTGAATCTTTCTCTGATCAAGTCGTTATACATGTTGCTGCTACGAGATGTGATCCTTCGACCCTTTGGAAAATTTTCCCGACCTCTGGTAACTAAATCATTCTCTTGCTCAGCCAAATCGAACCGCCTCACTGAAGTTGCCTACGCAGCCTCTAGTCGAATAACTTGACCTCTTTGTTGTTGCCTCTCTAGAACCAGAAATTCCTTTGGAATCATTGTCTTTGCATCCCTTCTGGCTCGAACTTCTCTCCCTTGCTCGACCTTCGTAGCTGGGTAGCTCGATCTGCCAAAGAACTTGGCCCCTCAAGTGTATTCTCCATCTACCCATCGAGTTGCTCTTATAATATCTCATTGGTGAACCAACAACCATGATTAGATCTCCATCAACAGCTAAGATTATCTCCAACTCAGTCTGTGTGAATTTCTAGAGAATTCTCACTTTTCTCCTTTAATTATTGTTAATTAATCACTTTCCCTAAGTTAGACTTAGGAAATATTTAATTATTGATCAATTAACTTATTGAGTCATCTCTGTGTTTTCTCCTAAAACTTTTTTTATGGGTTTTGAAGATCTAGTGTTTCTTAGCCTCTTGAACCAAAGTCGAGACTAGAACACCTATTTGATGCTACAAGACTAACACGAAGCCATTACAACAATACTTGTCAAGGCATTATAGCTCATCGTGTTACTAACAAGGATATGAACCTACATCGGGAAGATAACAACCATTTTGCTCAAAAATGCCATGTGTGTGTGTGTGTGTGTCTTTCTTATGGTTCCTTTGCATAGTCATTCATGGCCAGTTTTAAGGAAGGGGACTCATCACCCTCCTTTAATTAGATTGTGTCAGGAGTTTGTAGAAATGTTGGATCAGCCAACAATTCTCCCAAACTCTTCATCATTCGCATCCTTTTCAAAACTTAGATGGAAGAAATGGAGATTCTAGTCACTCAAAGAAACCACTACTTGGAGCATTTTGGAAAAATAAAATTCAAGGGCGTTGCTTACCAGAAGCAATGCAAGATCCAAAGTATGAACTAAGTCCAACAATATTACATAATACATCCAAAATATGCATGATCGTGCTCTTATCAATGAGGTCATTAGATTATGGCCCTCTAAAAAGTCCCTAATTGATTGGATTCAAAATAAATGGAACCTCAAAGGACAAGTAGATCTGGAGCTAGGAGCAAAAGGGTTCTTCACGGTAATTTTTTCAGCTTCAAGGATAGAATGAGGGCTTTTAAATGAGGGCCTTACTTTTTTAATAATGTTGGGATTTTCATGCGATTCTGAAAAGAGTGGTACAATCCTTGGAAGGAAGACTCCATTGTTGTCCCGGTATGGGTTCAACTCTTTCCTCTTCCAAATAAATGTTGGGAGGAAGAGATCCTTGAAGTCTTAGCAATGTCATTGGTAGATTTCTCAAGGTTTTTGAGGTAACTAAGATAAGGAGATACACATCCTATACAAGGATTTGTATCTATATGAATGTTTCACAACCTCTTCCAGCTTCAATAGACATTTATTATCAGGATAATCTTTGGAAACAAACATTGGATTATGAAAATATCCCATTTTGATGGAAGTATTTTCATGGATATGGACATCTTATTAAAGATTGTCCTCTGATTGCAAAGAATTTACAAGCAGATCAATTGACTCATAAAGAGCAAGATGGCTTTGAAATTTTTCCCTAAAGGAAAAGGAATTTGAGACCTTTGGGAGCCACAAATTCTGGTCCAAACCCCAGATCTTAAAACAAGTTAGTGTCTCTCTCCTCTCCAAACAAGACCTCAGTACAAGAAGATAATCAATCAGACCCTTGACCAGCTACTAGAAGTATTCCCAAACCTTTACCACTCCCAACAAAGCCCGTGAAAAAGAATCCATAAGGTAATCAACCAAACTCTCTACCAAAAGAGCCAAGTAGCTTAATAATGAAAGAGGATGAGACTCAAGACCTCCCACAATACATGGATCTAGATGATCCACACGTGTTGATTACTCTGGCAGAGGTCTACCTTGTTATATATCCATAATCCATGTCAAACCATTATGTCGAAACTATTCACAAGGAATATACAAATCGAAGAGTTAAATGGACAATGCTTAGTCTAGTTCAAGTTCTTCAAAAACCATTTAGGACTTCATATGCAATATTTCAAATATCTTCCAAAGATGGTCAAGGAGGAGAGAAAAAAGGGGTGTAAGAACATTAAAGCCTTGATCCAAGAAGATAGATAAAATTTAGTCAACTCAAGCAAAGTCATGTCAATGTCAAAGGCATTTCCTCCTTCTCAGCCCAAAATCCCATGATGTTTTAATCTTGAATCTTCAAAGAATAAGTATGTTCTTGCTGTAATTATTTTCATTGTCAATCTTTGATAGTTTGTTGTTGATTAATAGATATACTATTGTTTTCAGTTGATAGGACAAGATTTGTAATGATTTTATGATAAACAACAATTTCTAGACTTTGAAAAGTCAAGCTACATGTAATTTTTTCTTTGATTAATGAAAGGTTATCTCTCCTCTTTTCCTCCGGAAAAACCGTAATTTTATTCAAAAAGAGAAAAATTACATGTTGTAGATGATAAGGGGCATATGTAGTAATAGCAGGTCCTAATTTCTCAGAATCCATAAGAGACTAATATATTCTTTCCTACCCTTCTTCTTTTCCACTTTTCGCCAACCACCAGTATTGGGAGTGGAAGTTACAATAGACATTTGATTCTCATTGGTATTAGTTAGATATTCTTTGTCAGAATCAGATCCCTCTGCTCCATGGATTTGTTTGTTGCCACTAACTTCTTTCCCTATTGTGTGTTGCTCGTATGGCTGTGAAGGGTTGTTGGGTCGTTGTGTTAATGCAGAGTTGTGCACTATGTTGTCCTTTTGTGGACTGATCTGTACAGTCTGCACATTATTGTCTGTAGTGTTTTCTGTTGTCTCATCTTCTTTTGTTGTTTCTGCTCAAGGCTCGGTGCGTTGCCAACCTTTTGGTTTTTGAGATTGTTTCTTATGGCTTTTGGGGTCTTTTTTAGCTTGTGGGCATGCACTGTGAAGGTGACATGTTTGTTGACAGCCACGACAGCAGAATGTCATATTTTCATAATCTAGTGGTTGAGTCCACTGTATATTGTTATGGATCAGAATAATGCTATCAGGTAATCCTTGACTAAGATCTACTTCAACACATATTCTGGTGAAGGTAAATATGCCTCTTGAGACTCTATCTGCATCAATCTTGCGAAATTTGCCTAGCATATTCCCCATTCCTTTTGATACTTTGTGATGTCGGAAATGTAGTGGGAAATTGTGTATCCTGACCCAAATAGGCATTTTAGAAACCACCATAGTGGTGGCATCAAAACCTGGGAACCAAGGGGTCATGAAAAGTCCTGCATTACCCCAGAACCATGGTCCCTCATTGAGGGCAAATTCGTTATCCTTGACTCTGTCAAATTTGACAATAAAAAACCCCTTGGAACATAGATGAATACTACAATTTGTTATCCATGTGGAGAAAATCCATTGGTTTAAAGCATCTAATTTAGGCCAAAAACCATTGAATCTACATATAACAACTTTAGTATAGAATTCTACATAAAGCTCATTTACCTCAGGCAGAGAGACTGTCAAGGCTGGTATCTGGGATTTTTTCTCCATGATGTAGGGTCCAGGTAGTTCTAGTGGTGGTGTTGGTTTGGTGTTGGCTTCACCCTTCCCTTTGACCACATCTTTGAAGGAGCCTGTTCCCTTTGAGGTAGTTTCAGAGCATCCAACTCGTAGTCTCATATTGAGGATGATGGTTAAATCTGAGACAATTCCATAGTCCTGTAATGTGTAATTATCCTGCATATATCAAGCTTTGCATACTTACTAATATGCCTATATGCGTTTGGATTTCATGCTTTAATTCTTGTATCTGCCTCCCCTTCCAGATCCGCTTGCAGACAGTCCTTCCTTGCAGAGTTTTGATGAAAATTTGTATCAGATCTGGATCTGTGGTGGGTGGATCTGTCCTCGACAAGGTTCAATTTGCTATAAGGTGTAACGAAGATGATAGATATGGGCGATGTGATTCCCAATCCTTTACTTGAAACGTTTGTGCTGGGATGACATAGCCATGCTTCTTGGGTTTGCGAGGATACATTGTCCCCTTCTTTTCTTTTGCCTGTAGGGTAGTCAGTGGGGGTTCCTTATCACCCAAAGCAAAAAGGCCATCATCTAAAACATTCACATCATTTTCTGAACCAGATCCTGAGTGGCACTCGTCGATACCAATCTCGCAATTTTGTGGAGTTTGGATCATATTCACAGTGCTTGCAGGGAGCCCATTGAAAACTAAGAAGGTCGATGCAAGTTGTGCTTCAACGGATCCCTTTCCTTCTGCACCAGATCTGTGCTAGATTGTAAATCTGATGAGGGCAACACTTATGGGATCTAATCCAGAGTAGATGCTAGAAAGTAAGCGTAACACCAGATTCGGCATGTGCATGGGCAGATCCTCTTGCATTGAGGGCGGATCCGTTAAAACTATGGGACCTGATCCGGAGTATGAGCCAGAAAGTAAGCTGATGAGCCCCAAAAATGGACAAATATTTGGGCTCATCCAACCTCCTAATTTGGCTTAGTCCACCATTCTCATTTGTTTATTGCATGTTTTTTATTATTTTTATGTTAATAGAGTGAATTTGGTTAGTCATTATGCCAACAAGTCTAATGGGTGCTTTGTGTAGCCTTGTTGGTCAACTTGGAGACAAAATTGAAGGTCTTAATGAGCACTTGGCAGCCAAATTCGTGGGAGAACAAGCTAGAGGATTTGTAGGAAGGTGTTCCCCTCATTTATGGACCCTTACCTCGAATTCTCCACCATCAGCTCGAAGTTCAAAGGCCACCAAATTAATGAGCACAAGGGCAGCCAAGCAAGTCAAGTTGGACTGCTGTTAACTCCAAGTCTTGGGTAGCCAAGTCCCTAACTTTTAGGAGGACTGTTGGGTCCTCAAATTGTATAAATAAGAGGGCTTAAGACCTCATTTCAGTTGGTCATTTTGGGGTTAGCTAGTGGTTGGTCATTTTTGGTAGCTAGTTGGTAGTCATTTTTGTAGCTAGTTAGTCATTTTGTTTTAGACATTAGTTAGCTAGCTTGTAATTCGATTTGTAGGCCATGGATTAGTTTTGCTTTCAGCTCTTTCTCAAGCTCTCCTTGTGGACAGTTTTGATGTAACTTTTCATTCTTGGTTAATAAAGATGGATCCAGCTTTGCACCAGCTCTAAATCTCTCTTGGGAGGCTGTAGTTCTTGGGGTTGGGCCCATCTCAAGCGCCCAGTACCTCCCTCGTTTATATCTATGTGTCTTTGCTGCATTCTCATAATAAAATCTGCTCTTTAGATTTAATTCGTGCTTTGTTACTTAGGTTTCTTTTGAGGGTTCAAGTAGCTTCTCATGTTTATAATAGATTGGTAGGAGTTTGTATGCATTTAGATCTTTTGGCATGTTCTTTCTCATGTGATGTATATGGTTCTCTTTTCAAACAAGGCTGTTGTTTATTCATTCATTAACCGTTGGATTGAGTTAGCTAGGACTTGGTTTGTTTGCAAGAATTCATTGATTTGTTTGAATAAGCATTGTGTAGGGCATCTCTATCACCTTCATCACCTCCTCGTTCATCTGAGCCTCGTTCAGATCAGCTCCTCCATCACCAAGTCTGTTCGCTCATCTCCCATCTTCTCTTTTGCCAAAGTAACCTTACCTTCTTCTCCATTGTTGCCTCAACTACCTTAAAGCCAAATCAGCCTTCCACATATCATCTCATCACTCCATCCATCAGTTCCTAGGTCACTTCAGACCCCCATCCTACCTCCATAACCATCCATGCATCTTCCATCAACCATCCATCCTCAAAAATCCAATTCGTAAACATCCTGTAGAAAACCTACAGGACTATCCTGTAGAAAACAGAGTATCCTGTAGGATCCTCCACAGCCATCCTGTAGAAGGCCACTCTCTCGGTTGCTGAGCATCTGAATGCGAGGAACCTCTGTGGATGGATGCTAAGGATCCCTAGGAACCTCTCCTAGCCTCCCCAACCTATCCCACGCTTTCCTTCCTTCTCCATCCCATCGGCACAACCAAACCCTAGTTAGCACAAGATCACAATCATTCCACACATTTAAAGGGAAAATACAAAAACATGTCTTTCATGATGCAAACAGCTTAGATCCATGCATTTCCACTTATTAGAGGTAACAGCAGCATTGGTAGAAGTTTCCTTCACATTCCTTGCAGTATAGAGGTTAGACTAGTTAAATTAGGGTTTCCTAGGTTTACATGCTTTGATTTGCTTTCAGATCATTTTCGCCAAGTAGAGTAGTTTTCTCTGAGTTAGCTTTCGTCCATCATTGATAAAGCTTCTTCTGTGAGCCTATAGAAGTTGGCTTGATCCCTAGCGGACTTGTGCCAGCTGACCAAGTGACAGCTGCGACAAGAGCTAGTACTTGTGCATACAGCACCGTCGCTTCCAAGTTTGTACGAACTACCGGGTTGATAAAATGAGAGACAGGAAGCCCCAGGAGTTGTAGCATTATTGCTACAATACTGGAGCTCACCATCTTTTTGGCGCCGTTGCCGGGGAAGCGGCAGAGTATTGGTGATTGTTGCTATTCTTCTATTTACTACTACAACCTTCTTCTAAGTAGTTTACTTCATTTCCATTATGCAATTTCATTTATGCAAAAGTAGATTAGCCTTTCTCGCTTTCCTAGATTAGCATTTCTTGCTTTCCTAGATTAGCCTTTCCTGCTTTCATAGATTAGCATTTCCTGCTTTCCTAGAATAGCCTTTCAATTCCGCATTTCAATTCTGCAAGCGTAGATTAGCATTTCAATTCCGCAAGCGTAGACTAGCATTTCATTCTTGCAATTTCATTTGAGCAAAATAGAGTAGTCCTTTCAATTTTGCAAGATAGTTAGTTGCAGTTCAATCTATTTCATGCTTTGTAGGAGTAGAGATAAGTTAGAAAAATGATTGCACAGCACCCCCACTGCTTCACACAGCCAACGTTCTTCTTCGATGGCTGTGATGAAAGGACCCCTGGGTGGACATTAAGACATATCTGAAGAACCTCTAGGGGAGAAGAAGAAGAAACATTCCTCTGAAGCAAATGGCTACAAGCAGAGATGTTGGGAGCAACATCTTGTCCAAAGATGAATTTGAAAATCAGATCAAAGATTTAAAGAGTGATATGAGGCAGTTCCTTGCCATGCAACTGGATACCTTGCGGATCCAAAAGAAGCAAGAGGAAGCCAAGAGGGCTTTGGCCATTTTTTTTCCTAGGTGCACTAGAAAGCATCCTTGGAACGAATGTCCCATGCACTCTCTAGAAGTGTGTTTCATCTGTGAAGAATACCATCCTACAGATCAGTGCCCTTCCTTGCCCAGAATCAAAGCTACATATCAAAGAGCCAAAGGAGCCACTGAATCACCCTATTACATGAACCAAAGTTGGCCATATGGACCTAGATCTTACCAGCAGGAACTGCAAGGGATACCCGAGACCTATTATGACCCTTATCAAGCCACTTTCATGCCTTCTTGGGATCCCCCTGCTCATCCTTCCTGGTCTACACCTCCTCCTTGGTCATATCCTCCTTGTTCCTTCACAGATCCATATTATGCCCAACCAGTTGCTCATTCATTTCACTCTTATGCTCAGCCACAGCCTCAGTGGAATGCACCTTATCAGGAGTGGAGGCCCCAGTACAACTCTCATCCCACTCATTTTCCTCCACCACCTGCTCATCCACAACCATCGCCTCCTCCTCCACCAAGGCAACCCCAAATGCCTGCTCATCCACAATGCCATCCACCTCCATCTCAAATTCACACCTCCACTCAGCTACCCGTACCCCCATTTCCAAAACCATGCAATGGAGTAGCTCAACCAAATTGCAAAGCTGAGGCACAACATGTGCAAATGACTCCTCTTGAGCCCAATGATCTTCACCAAAGCTCAGGAAGAGTGTTGCAAAGGAGAGATTCTATTGACAACATTGAAGGACCAAAAGCAAAAGAAGATTCAGAAGAAAAGATCAAAGAACCATGGGCTGCACTTGATGAAGAGAAGAGATCAGAATCAGAGATGGAGAGAGTTCCTTCATGGTTACCATCAGATCTTCCATGTATTCAAGAGAAAGATCAACAAAAAGAGGAAGATCAGAAGGTCATGATAGAAGGTGACATGAAGAATGATCCAAATCAGCAAGACGACCAAGGATATCAAAGCTATATTGAGATATGGTTTCAGAAGGTCACTCAGTTGCAGCAGTACTCTCTTCCTCAGCTATGTTTTGTACTTTCAAAGTCAGATCATTTTGTCTCTGAAACTTGGATAATTGTCAAAGCATGCATTCCGAGCCTTTACATCATCTTGTCTCTAATCTCGATGTGCACATGGCTCCATTGGAAGTATTCTTATACTTGAAAATGATTTTGTTTTTTCAAGTAGGGTAGGGTAGGAAAAAAAAAAAAAAAAAAGGAAAAAAGGAGAAAAAAAGAAAAGAGAAAAAAAATGAAAAAAGAGGAAAATAGAAATCTAAGGTGAAAACCTCCTCGGAGGCGCCTTAGGTTGGCTCATTGATTGAAAACCTCCATGAGGCGGTCAATGGGTTGAAAAAAAAAAAAGGAGAAAAGAGAAAAAGATCTTTGGGTGAAAACCTCCCTTGGAGGCGCCCAAGGCAGGCAATTAGGGTGAAAACCTCCATGAGGCGCCCTAGTTGTTTTTCAAAAAAAAAAAAGAGAAAAAAAAAAAGAAAAAAAGAAAAATGAAGCTAATCTCCATTGAATAAGTTCATGTTGTAGCAATGACATTGCAGGTTAAAGAAGGACGTTTCATGACAGGAGGAGCACTCAAATCAAAGACAAAGGAGTTTTTGTGCCTTCTACAGGAAGTTTTGTATCTTCTACAGGAAGCTTACAAAAAAGCCAAATTGATCTCCAAAGAGGACCTGAAGGCTTGGAATATGTCCATGAGGCCTACACTCATCTATGTTTCCACTCCTCACCCCTTTTCCATCATTCTTTTCATGTCATTATGCTTCTTTCCTCAAAACTGTGTTTTCTACAGGATGCTCTATATTTCTACAGGAAACATCCTGTAGAACCTTTGGACGAGCCAAATTCAATCTCAAAAGTGAATCTGATGGTGGGAGTCTATTGGTTAGGCCTGAAAGCACTTATGTGTCCATCCCTTGCCTTCATCCATCATTTTTTCCACCTCCTTGTGCCTCTCATTGTGCTTCTACAGGATCTTCCTGTAGAAATTGTGGGAAACTAGGCATGCATTTCAAAAGTGGTTTTGCAAGCATGGTAGCTTCCTCAAAGGTTCAAGAGTCCTCCTGCAGTCTTCCAACTCATCCTCCATCATCTCCATACCTGCATCACAAACAAAATTCATTTTTTCATCCCATGCAAACACATGCAAAAAGCCTTGAGGCAAAAATCCATAGAACCAAATTTGTTTTTGCCATAACTTGAGAACCATGCATCCATTTGACAAACCATTTTATGGGGGATTGTACAAGGTCGATGACAACATGCCTGAGCAGTTTCATGCAATTCTGGTGCACGGTTTCCAAGAAATCAGCCTCCATCACCATCAGCCATTTTTGCATTTTCTCCATAACCGTGCATCCGTTTCAAAACCTGTTTCATGGGGAGATGCACGTGGGTGATAGTAGTCTACCCAAGCAGTTTCAGCCAATTCCGATGCACGGTTTCCGAGAAATCGAGCTCTGAAATCTTCAGCCATTTTCCAATTTTCTCGAAATCCGTGCATCCATTGATCACGAATTTGCTATGGGAGATGCATCATGATGGTAGGAACATGCCCGCCAAGTTTCAGCTCAATCCGGTTTGCCGTTTGGGAGAAATGGCAAAAAGAAGTTCTGGTTTGGTGAAGATGCAGCAACAGCAGCTTGAATGTGCAAATCTGAACGTGGAAATGAACTTTTGTTGCATGCATTCGTCCAGAGGGCACCTGCACAAGAGAAAACAGCCATAAATCATCAATCAAGCTACCATACATGCAGCAAATGAAGATCAACACATGCATGCAGCAAGACGCTTCACAAGCAGCCGTTTGGCTTCAGGTACGTGACAAAACCGATTCCTCTGTTTACATGAATCTAATCTGAGCATTGCATGAATGAATGAGATGGTTAGGATTAAAAAAATCGGTGGCCAGCTAACTAGCCACCCACATCTAGTTCAATATCACTCGGTGGGTGAATGAGACACGTGCGCTCAGCCATCTCAAGAAAAAATTGAAATCAGGTAGTGGGGACCGTTTGAACTGCAGCATGATTGATGGATGTGATCACAAGCAGGGAACAGATAGTTAAACACTGCAATGGAGATCCAAAGTTTGCATGGGCCAACGCATGTATGTGCCACCTCACCACAAATCACGCAGCATACGTGTATGGTCATTCATGAAAAATTTGAGAAACGCAGTTAATGGAAGATTTGTGGAACTTTAGTGCACAGGGCTTCAATTGATTAACAAATAGAAGGAGACATACAGTTAATAAATAGAACTGCAGTCTGCATGTGGCCACGTACACCTGGCCACTTCACTCCCTCACCAAGAATCATGCAGCAATGTAAAATGCTCGGTTGAACCTCACACCACCTGCTGTCCATTTGCACTTGACTGAAGTATGCATCCTCCGATTCCAAAAATGATGAACTAGTCATCCTCCACTAGTTTCTACCTGTTTTCAAAATTATCCCACATATCAAGCTCGCTCAAAGGCCGAATCACATCCTACAGGTTTTCTACAGGATGTCGTCTACAGGAAAGGCAGAAAACAGCCCTGCAGAAAGAAAACATGAGGAGCTTCTGTGGGTTGATGCTTCTGTTGGCTGACCACGGGATTTTTTAGAAAAGTTCAAGCTCAAAACGAGGAGAAAGGAGGAATATGCTGAAGGCCGCATTCTTGTTTCCATGCATTTCCTTTTGCATTTTCTTTATTCTCAATGCACTGCTATGGAAAAAAATCAGTTGGTATAGTTCCTTTCGAGACTATGTTTGCCTCAGTCCTTTTATGGTTTGGAATTGTATCCATTGGATTGTTCTTCAGATTAACTTCAATATGGCTGCATCAGTCCTACTGTATACTTGGGCTCCTGTTCATTATCTTTGTGATCCTTATGGTTACATGTGCAGAAATCACTGTTGTCTTGTGCTACGTTGAAATGTGCAGCGAAGATTACAACCGGTGGTGGAGATCTTATTTGACTGCAGGCTCCTCCGCATTCTACTTGTTTCTCTATGCCACATTCTATTTATTCACCAAGCTGGAGATGACAAAACTTGTTTCTAGAATTTCATATTTTGGCTACATGCCCATCATGTCATACTCACTTGTTGTTCTGACCGGTACAATAGATTCCTATGCATGCCTTTGGTTTGTGCGGACAATGTACTTATCAGTGAAGATTGACTGAGGCTCTGCATGCAGCTACCATTTTTCAGAGGGGCCGTTTAAATTTCAAGATTTGGACATAATCTGATCATGGTTCAGCCTTCTACAAGAATACACTTGCACACTCATACCAAGGCTGAGGGCACTAAGAAAAGCAGCAGAAATGGAGGATGTCTTGGCAAATGATTCTGCATATCTAAAGGAGACTGAAAATTTTGAAGCTTCCGAGACAAAGGATGTATTAACAAACAGCATTGCAGAGCAAGTAGATTTTCAGAGAAGAGGAAAAAGCAGTTTCAAATTCGAATGATGTAGTGTCCGAGTCCAATCCATCTGGTGAAACTATCAGTGTACATGTGAATGTAAGCCTTCAACAAGCCCCTAAAACAGGACAAGTTGAGACAATACCGCAGGCAAAATCAGTGAAATTGGGTCTACAGGAAGCTAGCAGACTGTTTCTACAGGAAGACAGAGTCTGTTTCTACAGGAAGACAGAACAGTTTCTACAGGAAAGCTTGAAAAGAGGGAAGCCAAAGGAGAAACCGGCCGAGATGCTAGCTAAGGAAGTCACCAAGGCCATCAAAGACAAGGGGAGAGATTTGGTTGCTCAGAGGATGAGCAACACTTTCAGTAGGGGGGTGATGATGAGCCCCAAAAATGGACAAATATTTGGGCTCATCCAACCTCCTAATTTGGCTTAGTCCACCATTCTCATTTGTTTATTGCATGTTTTTGATTATTTTTATGTTAATAGAGTGAATTTGGTTAGTCATTATGCCAACAAGTCTAATGGGTGCTTTGTGTAGCCTTGTTGGTCAACTTGGAGACAAAATTGAAGGTCTTAATGAGCACTTGGTAGCCAAATTCGTGGGAGAACAAGCTAGAGGATTTGTAGGAAGGTGTTCCCCTCATTTATGGACCCTTACCTCAAATTCTCCACCATCAGCTCGGAGTTCAAAGGCCACCAAATTAATGAGCACAAGGGCAGCCAAGCAAGTCAAGTTGGACTGCTGTTAACTCCAAGTCTTGGGCAGCCAAGTCCCTAACTTTTAGGAGGACTGTTGGGTCCTCAAATTGTATAAATAAGAGGGCTTAAGACCTCATTTCAGTTAGTCATTTTGGGGTTAGCTAGTGGTTGGTCATTTTTGGTAGCTAGTTGGTAGTCATTTTTGTAGCTAGTTAGTCATTTTGTTTTAGACATTAGTTAGCTAGCTTGTAATTCGATTTGTAGGCCATGGATTAGTTTTGCTTTCAGCTCTTTCTCAAGCTCTCCTTGTGGACAGTTTTGATGTAACTTTTCATTCTTGGTTAATAAAGATGAATCCAGCTTTGCACCAGCTCTAAATCTCTCTTGGGAGGTTGTAGTTCTTGGGGTTGGGCCCATCTCAAGCGCCCAGTACCTCCCTCGTTTATATCTATGTGTCTTTGCTGCATTCTCATAATAAAATCTGCTCTTTAGATTTAATTCGTGCTTTGTTACTTAGGTTTCTTTTGATGGTTCAAGTAGCTTCTCATGTTTATAATAGATTGGTAGGAGTTTGTATGCATTTAGATCTTTTGGCATGTTCTTTCTCATGTGATGTATATGGTTCTCTTTTCAAACAAGGCTGCTGTTTATTCATTCATTAACCGTTGGATTGAGTTAGCTAGGACTTGGTTTGTTTGCAAGAATTCATTGATTTGTTTGAATAAGCATTGTGTAGGGCATCTCTATCACCTTCATCACCTCCTCGTTCATCTGAGCCTCGTTCAGATCAGCTCCTCCATCACCAAGTCTGTTCGCTCATCTCCCATCTTCTCTTTTGCCAAAGTAACCTTACCTTCTTCTCCATTGTTGCCTCAACTACCTTAAAACCAAATCAGCCTTCCACATATCATCTCATCACTCCATCCATCAGTTCCTAGGTCACTTCAGACCCCCATCCTACCTCCATAACCATCCATGCATCTTCCATCAACCATCCATCCTCAAAAATCCAATTCGTAAACATCCTGTAGAAAACCTACAGGACTATCCTGTAGAAAACAGAGTATCCTGTAGGATCCTCCACAGCCATCCTGTAGAAGGCCACTCTCTCGGTTGCTGAGCATCTGAATGCGAGGAACCTCTATGGATGGATGCTAAGGATCCCTAGGAACCTCTCCTAGTCTCCCCAACCTATCCCACGCTTTCCTTCCTTCTCCATCCCATCTGCACAACCAAACCCTAGTTAGCACAAGATCACAATCATTCCACACATTTAAAGGGAAAATACAAAAACATGTCTTTCATGATGCAAACAGCTTAGATCCATGCATTTCCACTTATTAGAGGTAACAGCAGCATTGGTAGAAGTTTCCTTCACATTCCTTGCAGTATAGAGGTTAGACTAGTTAAATTAGGGTTTCCTAGGTTTACATGCTTTGATTTGCTTTCAGATCATTTTCGCCAAGTAGAGTAGTTTTCTCTGAGTTAGCTTTCGTCCATCATTGATAAAGCTTCTTCTGTGAGCCTATAGAAGTTGGCTTGATCCCTAGCGG
Organism: Pinus tabuliformis; assembly: GCA_031772625.1. Classification (NCBI taxonomy): domain Eukaryota; kingdom Viridiplantae; phylum Streptophyta; class Pinopsida; order Pinales; family Pinaceae; genus Pinus; species Pinus tabuliformis. The sequence goes on along the minus strand of CM062807.1, from coordinate 651,666,355 downwards.
ACTTGTGCCAGCTGACCAAGTGACAGCTGCGACAAGAGCTAGTACTTGTGCATACAGCACCGTCGCTTCCAAGTTTGTACGAACTACCGGGTTGATAAAATGAGAGACAGGAAGCCCCAGGAGTTGTAGCATTATTGCTACAATACTGGAGCTCACCATCTTTTTGGCGCCGTTGCCGGGGAAGCGGCAGAGTATTGGTGATTGTTGCTATTCTTCTATTTACTACTACAACCTTCTTCTAAGTAGTTTACTTCATTTCCATTATGCAATTTCATTTATGCAAAAGTAGATTAGCCTTTCTCGCTTTCCTAGATTAGCATTTCTTGCTTTCCTAGATTAGCCTTTCCTGCTTTCATAGATTAGCATTTCCTGCTTTCCTAGAATAGCCTTTCAATTCCGCATTTCAATTCTGCAAGCGTAGATTAGCATTTCAATTCCGCAAGCGTAGACTAGCATTTCATTCTTGCAATTTCATTTGAGCAAAATAGAGTAGTCCTTTCAATTTCGCAAGATAAAATTTACAAATTTTGGGTAAAAATTGTAACCCTCTCTAACTATATATTTTGTAAAAGATTTTGATACATACTTATAAAAAAATGACTTTGATATATTAACTTTAGTCCCTGGGGGGCAGCTCAATTGGAGATCGAAGTAATGTGAAATCTGTGAAAACTGAGAGATCTGAGGTTCAAATCCCCTCGGATGTGACCTGGTTTGCGGAGAAGAGGACTGGTCATAGACCCCCAGAGGTTTACTATTAGTTACATGTCAGGCGGGCTGCTGAGTTCCTTTGAGATACAAAAAAATAAATAAAAAAAAAATGGATTCCCCGATGGGGGTGGTGATCCCGAGGCCAAAGGATGAGGGGTCGTACCTTTTCAAACCTCCCCATGGGTTGGCTTGTTAAGAGGGAAGACTCGCACGCAATGGCAAGTTTTTTTACGGTAAGTATTTACTCTAGGGTAGGCAACTTGCAGGCTTTATATTTAGTTGGCGAGGATTTGGTATGGTAAGCTATTGTGCTAGTCATGCATGGTGGAACGCAGTGGGTCTCTCACGATGCTACGAGCACTGATGCTTGACCTACCAAGTGTGTTTATATGAGAGTGAAGCGTTGGTAGTAACAGCGAGGCATTGGCATTTGGACTCATCTTTTCAGCAATCTTTATGGTGTCCGCCTAATACTCCAAGTAACCTTGTTAGGTTGGTCTTGTTAGAATTATGGTATGCATGGTTCCAACTAGCTGATGTTGACATTGGTTCATGATGGAAACTAGCTCATGTTGGCATTGATGTCAACCCTATGTAGAGTAGCTAATGTATTGATGCCCAACTTGTAGTATTGTTGCAGTTGGTAGTGTTGACATTAAGATGGTTGTGTTGGCATTGACGTCAACCTTGTGTTGGCTTTGATGTCAGCTCTGTGATGTATTTTTATGCATTGATTGGAGGCATAGATGTTGTTGCTACATGTGTTGGATATGGTTGCTCAAGTGATCTATGTTGTTGAGTTGGCACACTTGATGAATATTAGGTCTTCATCGAGGTCTTCGTGCGTATGCTCATGGAGATGAATTGTTACAGTGATGGTTTGGCCTCATGATGATGATGATGGTGTTGAGGTGTTATAGTGGTGTACACTTGTGTTGTAGCTTGTGTGGGTGTTTGTGGGGATTGGAGGACTTGTTGGCAATCATGCCAAACCTTGTTTGTTGGCCCTTAGGTCAAATTGACTGTGACACTTGGGAGACATGCTTAGGTTAGTTTTAGAAGTGACACTGGATTCCAGAGGTCCTATAGAGGTTTGTCTAGCTGTGGAAGAAGTTTGGGCAGGATCTGAGGTGGTTTGATTGGATTTCTCCCATCCTCTGCCCCAACCACATGGACTTAAGCTTGTACAAGCAGTTGAGGGCTCCAACGCATGGAAACATCCTTATTCATGTGGTTTCATCCAAGATCAGATAGTTTTGTGCATGCAATTGTGTCTTTAGCTATAATTTATTCGCATTCCTCGTGCACATCTGGATTAATTTGACTTGGAAATGTCGAGAGGCTTATAGATTAATTGAAAATGGTCATAATTGGTTTGAAAAGTCTTCCAATGGGTGTGAATGTATTTAGTGCACAAGTAGTGATGGTTGAGGATTTATTTCGTCAATTTTGTGAATTCTTGATCCTAGGTCAAAGGTGAATATCACTGAACATGTTTTATATACTTCATTTTGGAGCTGGGTGAGGGTTATGAAGTGAGTATGTGAGTAAGAAGGCTGCAAAGAAATAGAGGAATGCTTCAAATAGAAATGATAGTTTGTGCATGAGTGTTAATGGTAGCAAAATGAGGTGATCTATTTGTCGAAGTATTGTAGTGATTCATAACTTCATATTGCATATCAGAGATGTAGAGAGCTGAAGCAGAGTTTGTTGGTAGAGATGGAGAGCTTGGTATAGATTCAAGTTTGTGACTCTCACATTTGTTTCGCATATGTTGCTAGTGCATTTGGCAGATAGCCACTGTGTTTTATGTTTCCTATTGTATTATGCAGTAATTATATTTTGGAGTGAGGATTTGATTATATGGCTAATGTGAGATATGTTTATGTCTTTGGATGACTTTGTTATTCGGATTTGATGCAAGCATTGTGGCCACTATATTGCTTGAGTGGAGAGCATATTATTAAGGTGAATTTATTTGTTTTATTGATGGTGTCTTGTTGTTGAGAGTATGATTGAAAAGCTCAATGAGAGTTGACCAGAGTATCTTGGGATCCAGTGTGAAAATATATGAAACGAGTTCTGCATAGAGTAGAGGAGCAGTGACTTCATCAGTGTGGAGAAATGATTTAAAATTTTCAGTGAAAGGAATGATTTTTCCATTCAATAGCAGTTGGATGGTCCAATTAGAATTGAGAAAGGATCGTTGATCATGGTGCCTTTCAAAGGATGGTAGTCTATAGATATGTGTGAGAACATAGTCTTTTGAGCTAATCAGTAGAATTGATTCTTTTGGTTGACGGGAGTCAGTTGTTTGTGTATGAGGTCGAGTCTCCTAGTGGATGGGAGTCAACAAATCTATGTAAAATATCTTTGCTTTACATAATAGAGATTTAGAGCATCACAACAGCAACAAGGGTGGTTTTTTTGCACGAAGAAGGGTTTTCCACTAGATATCTTGTGTCTCTTTTGTGGATGTGTTTTGATGTGTTGTTTATGTTGCTCTCATGGTTATCTTGTTTTAGTTGCTTATATGGTTTGTGTATGAGACAATATAATGTGTTGTTGGTTAATATATGCATGATTAAATAGAGAAGTTTTAATTGGTAAAAATTGTTAAGAAGTCACAATACTGATTCACCCCCCTCTCAGTAGTGCTCAAAGGTTTCCAACAGAGTTGTATTATGGGTGGAGTCTTTTATATATCCTCTTGTTCTACCTCTCTCTTTGTATTTGGTGTGGTGGCAAGGGTTTCAAGGAGTCGTTTTGTAGTGTGACTTATATCTCGTCTAACGGTGCTTGAGGTCTCGCCCTCGAAGCGTGTTCTCTCTGCCTGGTTTGGGATCTCCCTTATTTTCCTTTCTTTCAGATCTATCATGGGTTTAGAGGCGTGGTCCTCTTGTTATGCCGTGACTTTTTTAGCACTTGGTGTTTTCGAGGGTTCTTGGTTTGGAGTTTTTTCCCCTACGAGTCAGGGTTGGAAGTAGTGACCTCCATAGTGGTGGTTTTTTTGCTTGCGGAGGGGAATTATGGGTGCTAAGTGTGTTATGACTCTTTCCTCCTTAGTTTGTCTCTCATATTTCAGTCTACTTCCTGTTTTGTATTCGTGACTGGCGGGAATTGTGTCCAACACAGGCTTTCTATCTAGAGAGTTTCCTATTCTACTACAGGGTGTCTCTTTAGTCTCTGTTGAGAAATCTAGGGGCAACAGCATATGATGAGTTCTCTTGTAATGATAATTGTTTGTGCTGTGTTTTTACTTTTCTTAATTAGCCTCTTCTTTCACTTGATTATTATTAGTATCTTCTTCATCAAACAGCTACCAAACCATAAAGAACAATAAGATAAAGGACACAAGATATAGGTGATCATCCAGGTCCAAAACCTCTCCAACTCTGTGAGGAAAACCCACAAGAGTTCTTCTTCTTATAAAACCTTCAATTGATGAATTCCAAGACCTAGACCCTTGACCAAAAACCCCTCAAAGACCAAGTCAACTTTGCCTATTTTTCCAAGTCAAGTAATTGATTCTTTCTACTCTTAAACTTTTCCCTTACACGGCCTTGAATGGAACTTTGGCCTTTCCTTCTGCAATTTCGATTTGCCTGCAACTTCTGCAATTTTCGACCCTTATTTCAAAAACCCTAGCCACACATGTGAGGTGATGAAGGCAAATTTGAGTGGTTTCTCTTCTTTGCTTATCTTGGACACTTCTTCTTGTGAATTCAGCTAGAAAAAATACTTCTTCCTTGGGCTATGTCTCGACTCCTTCAAGGTTTGTGATACCTTATTACAAAAACCCTAGTTTCAGTCACATGTGTGAGATGAATGACCCAAAAATAATGTTAGAAGACTTTGATATTCTTCCCCTTCTCTTCCCTGCTCAAGAGGCTTTCTTCCTTTCCTATTTGCACTTCTCTCTTTGTCGTAGATGCTTGATGGATGATATCTTGAATGAGGTCAAGTCCTCCAATATATAGGCTCTTCTCCCATGCTAGTAGGTCGACTTGACATCATTCCTACGCCGACATGTCCTCTTAATAGGTTGACTTGCTTCTTTGTAGGCTACTTACTTGAAGAGGTCTTGAAGGGTCTTTTGACTATACTTTGACTCACATAAAATTTCTTTACAACATGTAACATGCCCATGAAGGATCTTTCATACATTACAATGACTTCCTTGACTTGTAGACTCAATGACAAGCCCTAGGAGCTCACAATGGGAGCTTGACCTAAAAATAATTTTTCTTGAGCATGAAACCCATGCCTCAAGAGCATCAATAATAAATTTATTTTTCTCATTACATCAAATACATAAAATCATGATTACATATGTCATTATGAAGACTGAACCTATTTACATATTTCAACGGCCTCTACCGGGGGAGGCGAGGCTTTATCTAGAGCAATTATCCTACCTCTTCATCTAGACTTATGTAGGAATGCAACAAAATAAAGATATAAACATAAACACAGAGATACAACAGAAATAAATCTTCATTTCATTAATATCAAAGCACTGAAATATGCTTACAAGAAGAATGGAAATAAAGCAACACGATGATGGTAGCTTATCTCTGAGAAGAGATGTGGAGGCCACATGCTTCTAAACTGTGTTACAATGAGGCTCGATGCCCTTTTTATCATTGAGAAACAATGGAAAACCATAAACATCCAAAAACCTAACCCTAGGAGATGAAGAACCAAAAGCTTGTGGGCCCCGTTGGGGTTAGTCGGAACGTCAAACTTCCCAGGGTTGTAACTTTGGCATATGATCTTCATTTGATTATCATGATACCTTGTTTCGAAGATCTCCAAGAGGAGACCTAAAAGAAACAATTCAATCGGTTTTGCACTTAAAAAAAAAAAAAACAAAACAAAACAAAAAAGAAAACAAACAAACAAACAAACAAAAACAAACAGACAAACAAACAAACAAAAACAAACAGACAAACAAACAAAAAAAAACAAAAACAAAAACAAAAACTTTTAGGCACTCAAAACGACTCTTGAAGTTTAGGACCCGAAAAAAATGCTAAAAATAGTAACTTGTACTACAATCAAGGAAAATGAAAAGTATAATTAAGGAAACTGAAAAGAAACGGTGGGGGTATAAATGGAATAGGCAGGTGGCCACCAATATCCACCTAGATCAATCCTCCCCCTTAGGAAGTAACGGTCCCGATTGCATTGAGTGCCTCCATGAGGTGGGGAAACTTCTGCTAAACTTGGTCCTTGGTGAGCCACTTGCCTTGGTAAAGGAGTTGGCCTACTTTGACAACATGATATATCTAGATCCTCTGTTGGCAAGTGTTCTTGATCTATGTGTCCATCATCCTATCAGTTGTGGCCTGCATGATGAAGCTTGTGTTGAGCTCTGTTGGTGTCAACTTCTGAGTAACGTTGGATCTGTCCAATAATGAGGGAAAGTATGGTCGCAATCAATCCACATTGAATATTGGGTGGAGGCCAAGGAACGGTGGAATGTTGAGCTCGAAGGAATTGTCCCCTACCACCTTGATGATGGTGTATGACCCATATCAGAGTGGGTGAAGCTTATGGTGGGACCCAACGAGGCACTCCTTCTGCAAATGTAACCAAACTTTATCGCTCACCTAGAACTTGTGTGGAACTCGATGATGATCATGACATTGCTTGTACTTAACATTGGCTTTGTACAATATGTCATGGACATGTTGACGAATGTGTTGAATGCGCTCAATGAAGTTGTTAGCTTGGTCAACTTCGGACTGGACCTGAGTCGAATCTACGTGAGTAGTTTCAAATGGTATGGCCACATCAATGGGATGTAGTGGTTGGAATCCCAACCTCACCTGAAAGGGACTTTGGTCAGTTGAGCTATGGAGAGCTCTATTGTAGCTGTGCTGGACATAGGGGATTTCGCACATGGTTTTGGGCACACGATGGTTTTTGGTCCATGGTATTTTGTAGATCCGGTCAAGGGAACTACAGTTATGTTCTAATCCAGGGTTTATGGATGCTTTGACATGTATATATATGTATTGTAACATTGAAAGGAATATAATGAAAAATCAATCTGGTCGTCCCGGTTTTGGGATCCAGGGGAAAATCTCTGTGTATATTTGTTTTATGTGTTATGCTCTCACCATTGTTTATTTTTTAGCATTCGTATGTAGGTAATTTATATACGGGGTTAAAACCTACAATCCCATGTGTGTGGATGCTTCGAGTTGTACATGCTCAAAACGTGCATGATCATCCTGTTGATGACCTCTGTTTGGCCATCAATTTGGGGGTGGAAATTCGTGGACTTAGTGAGCTTGGTATCCCACATAAACTATAGGCTTAACCAAAATGTACTCAGGAACCTATTGTCTCGATTTGAGATAATGGGCTGTGGAATTCCAAAATGTATCCGCAGTCGTTCATAGAAGATCTTAGTAGTGGCTTCTACTGTGATATTCTTCTTGTAGGCCGCCATAATGGCCATCCTAGCGAATCTGTCGACGACCACGAACATGCAGTCATTTCCATGCTTAGTAGAAGGAAGGCCCGACATATAATCCATGGAGATGGATTCCCAAGGCCGACTAGGAGTAGGGAGAGGAGTATATAGGCCTTGCTTCTTGATTGTCAGTTTGGCAATGGCACAGGCAGTGCATGATCTGATGTACTTCCTAACATCCCGTTGAAGTTTCGTCCAATAAAAGTATTTCTGCAGCATTGTTACTGTTTTCTCTACTCCGAAATGTGTAGCAACCCGACTGTAGTGCGCATCCCAAATCATCTTGGCACACTCACTTGCAGGAATAGAGAGGTGTCTGATGTGGCACAACAATGCACCCTGGAGGTGAAAATCTGGAACTTGCTTGCCTTCCAGGAGCATCTGGTATGTGTTGTCGAATTCTGGATCACTATTGTAAAGATGCAGTCACCCTGAAGTCTCGTGTCCACAAGAGTCGAGCACAGTGGTCAGTGCCATAATCGATGGTTGACTGAGACAATCTTCAACATTATTGGTATTTCCCTTCTTTTATTTGATGTTCAAATGAAAATTTTGCAGATATTTGGACCATTTATGATGGCAAACATTCTGCAACTTCCCTTGTGTCTATATGAACTACAGGGGTCAGTGGTCTGTGTGGATGACCGTTTCTTTCCCCAGAATGTAATGCTTCCATTGTCGGCAGACCCGCACAATAGAATACATCTCTTTGTCATAAGTGGGATACTTTCATATTGTATCTGAAAGTGTATCACTGTGATATGCCACCGTATGCCCTTGCTGGGTAAGAACTGCACCAATAGCATAGTCAGAGGCGCTTGTCTCAATTTCAAATGGTTGTTGCAGGTTTGGTAATGTGAGAGGGCTATACAAGAGTTGTTGAGCTTGGGACATATCAAGCCTAGCTCGAATCCTTTCTCTTCTTTCGTAGTGTTGGTGAAGAAGAAGGATGGGACCCTTCGCATGTGCATAGACTACAAGGCCCTCAATAAGAATATATTGAAAAATAGGTATCCTATTCCACGCATTGATGAGATGATGGATGGGCTTAGAGGAGACAAGTACTTCTCTAAGATAGACTTGTGTTCAGGGTACCACCAAATCTAGGTGAGGGACCAGGACATTCCGAATATTGTCTTATGTTACCACTATGGACACTTTAAGTTCTTGGTGATGCCCTTTGGGCTAACCAATGCACAATCCATGTTTCAGTCTTGTATGGACCATGCGTTCTGCAAGCAATTGAAATGGTATGTTTTGGTATTATTTGATGACATCTTGATATATATCAGGACTTGGGAGGAGCACCTCCAACACTTGGAGGAGGTCTTACACATACTAGAGGAGTAGCAGTTGTATGTAAAAATGTCCAAGCGTGAGTTTGTATTAACGGAGATGTTATATCTTGGACATGTGATTGGGGAGGATGAAGTATGGGTGCATTAGGAGAAGATTAGGGCCATCCTGGATTGGCCTATGCCTAGGAATGTGACAGATTTGAGGTGATTCGTGGGCATTTGTACTTATTACAGGAGATTCATGAAGGGGTTTTCCCAGCTAGCAGCACCCCTCATAGATTTAACAATGAAAGGGGATTTTGATTGGACTGATGTGGCACAGGAGGCTTTTGAGCGCATCAAGAGGGTGATGAGTAGTTATCATGTCTTGGAATTTCCATATTTTTCACTCCCATTTGTTTTGGAGTGTGATGCATCATGGGAAGGCTTTGGAGTTGTTTTCTCACAGGGAGGTCACCCCATAGCCTTTGAGAGTAGAAAACTTTAGCCACATGAGTGATTGTGTCCAACATATGATAAAGAGATGCTAGTTGTCATGAATTCATTGGCTAAGTTTCAGAAATACTTAGTGGGGAACAAGTTCAAGGTTAAAACTGATTACAACATTATTTGATTTTTCTTGGAGAAGAAAAACCTATAGGAGAGATAGTAGAAGTGGGCCAGTAAGATCCAAGCGTATGTTTTTTAGATTGAGAATATCAAGGGAAAGTGGAACATAGTAGTTGATGCATTATCACGGAGGCCCATGACACACTCTTTAATGGATATCACACAGGAAAGAAGGCACGACTATTGGTGGAGTACTCCAAGGATCGGCAGGCATGCAAGATCCTGGATGGTACTCATGGTAATGATAGGTACCAAGTGATGGATGATGTTATCTACTACAAAGATAGGATTTATTTGTTACTAGGAACACAATTGAGGGAGAAGATCCTGCACGCAACTCATGTCTCACCTTTTGTAGGGCATCAGAGATTCTATAAGACTAACAAATCCATTAGGGAGCGCTTCACTTGGAGAGGTATTAAGGAGGATATTCTAAAGCATGTTAGGGAGTGTGAGAAATGCCAAAGGAACAAGGGAGTGAACACACACCCAGCTGGATTGTGTTGGGTCCCTATAATACTAGTGATTACCCCATTACTATTGTAGTTATACCCCTTATTTATATTGTTGTGCCCCTATTACCCCCATATTGTTATTTCTGTGCCCCATAGAATCCCTCTATTGTTATTTTTGTGGCTTTATATTATTATTGTTAGGTCGGCTGGATTATATTGTGACTCCTTAGACTCCTATATATAGAAAGGAGGTTTTGTCATTTGTATCATCCAAGAATTGTTCATTTATGTAATGTAAAGGAGGTTGCCCCCTCGAAGAGGCTGAATTCTAAGGCGTTGATCTATCTTTTCTATCTTTTCTTGAGCTGGTTTCATAACATTTGGTATCAGAGCTTTGGATTCTAGGGTTTCGCTGCTCCAAACAGGTCATCGTGGCATTTTCGCTATAACTTTTTTTCTGTGACGTTTCAGAAGTCGCAAAAAAAACCCATTTGAGAAGAAATCGCGCTGAACCTTGGGTCCAAATTTCAGAGCTTTTTGCGTGATATTTGCGGAGATATGATCTGAGGAAGTTGGTCTTTTTGCAGACTCCTGAATTACATTCAAAACAGGTGACCTGGGGAAAATCGTCATAACTTTCTCTCTGGGGATCGGATTGAAATTTCGTAAGAAGGTACAGAAAGAGGACGACTGTAGTTTCTTGTGTGTGTGTTTCAGATTCAAAGGTTGAAACAGTGACTCGTGGCACGTCGTACAAGTTCGCTCTACTGAACCAGTCTAAAAGCAAGTCACTGTGGGAGATTTCACATAACTCTTCCTTGGAGAATCCAATTTGGCTCAGACTTGTGGCATTGGAAAGAGGACGCAGAAGGCTACTACAGGTAGCAATTTCAGAACTGGATGATCGGAAATTACAGAGATACATCAGATTCAATATCAGGCTTCTATAAAGTGAAAAAAGGTGTGTAGTTTTTTTTTTTAAATTTTTGTGTAAGCTTGGTTTAACGAAATTCAAAGGGCATAGTAAAGCATTATTATCGGTAACTGATGCCCCGAGGAAAGAAAATGCAAACACCTAGTAAGGAACCTGAAAGCTCTAGCATGACTCATGAAGAAGAGGAAGAAATGCTACATGATATATCAAAATTACAAGAACAAGTGCAACAAATGTCACGCTCACAAAAGCTAACAGAAGCTAAGATAAGTGGCGTGGAATCTAAGATAAATGGCATGGAATCTAAGATAAAGGGCATGGAAGCTAAGATGGATGATTCGAAGATAGATTTGAAGAGAGACATGGCAGATTTGAAGATAGATTTGAAGACAGACATGGAAGAATTGAAGAAGTTGCTACAAGAAAGGGTCACTAATGGTGAAAAGGTAGTAAAGGAAACTCATGATGAGAACAAAAGAAATGTTAATCATGATTCCATAGACACTAATGTTGGATCGAAGAATCACCATATTCCAAAAATCGATATGAGGAAGTTTGATGGCAAGGATCCCGCCACATGGATATTACAGATGGAGCAATTCTTCGATCTCAATAATGTGCAAAACGCACAAAAGGTACGTATGGCAACTGTATATTTGGAACCAAATCAGTTTGTATGGTATCAATGGCTTTGCTCTCGTAAACAATTTATCACTTGGGCAATTTTTACGGAAGAATTGATAGCACATTATGAAGATACAAAAAGCAACACTTTTTTTAGCCAATTGATAAGTCTCAAACAAAAGGGTTCAATAATGGAGCACATTGAGGAGTTCCAAAAATTGAACATAAGGGTAAAAGATATTCCAGAGGAGCATAGGATTGATGTGTTCATAGGGTCTTTAAAGGATAATATCCAACATGATGTTCGCCTTTGGGAACCTGATTCATTAGAGAAGGCATTCAGGTTAGCAAGAAAAATGGAAAGCAAAATTATGGCAACCAGGAAGCATACCACTCACAACTATAAAGACGGAAGTGTTGTTGCCCCTAGTCTTCCACAACCTATAAGGTTGACACCACAACAATTGGAAGAAAAAAGAGCAAAAGGGCTTTGTTACAATTGTGATAGCAAATACACTAAAGGTCATAAGTGTGCTGAGAAGAAATTATTCTACATAGATTGTGAAGAGGAAGAAGAAAAGGAGCAAGAAAGGTCAAAAGAAGAAGATATACTCCAGGAACAAAGCCTAGATGAAGAACAAATAAATCCGACCATATCTTGTAATGCATTGGCGGGAATTACCACTCCTCAAACCATCAAGATAGAAGGACAAATCAAGAAGAAAAAGGTAATAGTGTTGATTGATTCAGGAAGCACCCACAATTTTATTCATTGTAGGGTAGCAAAAGAATTGAATTGCTTCCTATATCCAGCACCAGAGTGTCAAGTGATGATTGCAAATGGAGGAACAATAAATTGCTCTGGAAAGTGCCATAATATCAAGCTATCCATGGGAGAATATGTATTGACTAGCCCAATGCTTTCCATTCCAATGGGAGGTGCTGATGTTGTACTAGGAGTCCAATGGCTACAATCCTTGGGTACAATAGCTTTTAATTTTCAAGAACTTTTCATCAAATTTTCTACGGAAGGAAAGGAAGTTGAATTAAGGGGTATTGCAGGGAAACCAGGAAAGATAATCAGCTCTAATGGCATGACAAAGCTTCTAAAAAAGGAGCAAAGAGGTGTAATTGCACAATTATGTTCGCTAGATGTTTCCACATTGGAATCATCTATTTCTCCAGATCTCCAAAAAGTCTTGGACAATCATTCCAAGGTATTTGAGACTCCCAAAGGTCTCCCACCTATGCGTGATCATGATCATGCTATTCATCTGATTCCAGGAAGTGTTCCTCCAAACATCAGGCCGTACAGATATCCCTATGTCCAAAAAAGTGAAATTGAACGTATGGTTGCAGAAATGCTAGAGGCTGGTATAATTCAACCGAGTCAAAGTTCTTTCTCAGCTCCAGTAGTATTGGTGCACAAGAAGGATGGATCATGGCGCATGTGTCCGGATTATAGGGAGCTCAACAAGCTCACTATTAAAGATAAGTTCCCCATTCCTGTTATTGATGAATTACTGGATGAATTGCATGGATCAATTTACTTCACCAAGTTGGATCTTCGTTCGGGATATCATCAAATCAGAATGAAGATTGAAGACATTCCGAAAACGGCATTTAGAACTCATGAGGGTCATTATGAATTTTTGGTCATGCCTTTTGGCCTTACCAATGCACCTTCAACATTTCAAGGTTTGATGAATTCAATTTTCAAACCATTCCTTAGAAAATTTGTGTTAGTATTTTTTGATGATATACTAATCTACAGCAAGTCTTGGAAGGATCATGTTGAACATGTTGACAGGGTGCTACAACTATTGGAGGAGAAACAATTATATGCAAAAAGATCCAAATGTTTCTTTGGAGTCCAGGAGGTGGAATATTTGGGTCATATTGTATCTCATGAAGGAGTTAAGGTAGACCCTAGCAAAATTAAAGCCATTAAGGAATGGAAAATCCCCACATCCATAAAGCATCTGCGAGGATTTCTTGGGTTGACAGGGTATTATCGCAAGTTTGTTAAGAATTATGGGAGAATAGCAGCACCTCTAACAACATTATTGAAGAAAGATTCATTTTCATGGACTCCGGAAGCAACAAAGGCCTTTGAACATCTTAAAGAGGCAATGTGCCAAGCACCGGTCTTAGCTACACCGGACTTCACAAAAACCTTTATTGTGGAATGTGATGCTTCAGGAAATGGAATTGGTGTTGTTCTAATGCAAGATGAAAGACCCATTGCTTTTGAAAGTCGTCCAATCAAGGGAAAGTTTTTAAGCAAAGCTATTTATGAGAAGGAAATGTTGGCAATACTCCATGCACTTAAGAAATGGCGACCCTACCTAATGGGAAGACACTTCAAGGTAAAAACGGATCATGATAGCCTTAAATACTTTTTAGAACAAAGATTATCCTCTGAAGAGCAACAAAAGTGGGTCACAAAGATGTTGGGTTATGACTTTGAAATCATCTACAAAAAAGGGAAGCAAAATGTGGTGGCAGATGCACTCTCAAGAAAGGATGAGGATGTGGAAGCATTGTTGTGTGCCATTTCTATTATCCAACCAGATTGGATAAACGAAGCAAGGGAGGAATGGAAGAATGACGAAGAAGTGTGGGCACTTATTCGAAAGCTACAACAAGATTCCAGTACTTCTGATACATTTAGCTGGCAAAATGATTCGTTATGGTACAAAGATCGCTTATACCTCTGTAAGAATTCCCAGCTAAAACAAAAGATTCTTATGGAATTGCACACTTCTCCCTTAGGAGGGCACTCAGGATTTTTAAAAACTTACCACAGGGTTAAGAAGGAATTTTTTTGGGATGGCCTTAAATCAGATATTCAAAAGTTTGTGGCGGAATGTTTGGTTTGCCAACAAAATAAAGTTGAAACAATTAAGACACCGGGTCTATTACAACCTTTATCCATTCCAAGCCAACGTTGGGAGGAGGTTTCAATGGATTTTATCACAGGTTTACCCAAGTCTGAGGGAAAGAGTGTCATCATGGTGGTAGTTGACAGACTTACCAAGTATGCACACTTTTGTGCATTATCACATCCATTTAAAGCCAGTACAGTTTCTACTGCATTTATGGAAACAGTTCAAAAGCTACATGGAAACCCAAAGATTATTGTAAGTGACAGAGATCCCATTTTCACTGGAAATTTTTGGACAGAATTATTTTCTTGTCTTGGTACTCAGTTAGCTCATAGCTCATCTTATCATCCTCAATCTGATGGGCAAACTGAGATAGTAAACAAATGTTTGGAAGGATATCTTCGTTGCTTTGTATCTGATAAACAGACACAATGGGTCAAATGGTTGCCTCTGGCTGAATGGTGGTATAACACTTCCTTCCATACAGCAACAAAAATGACCCCATTTATGGCACTTTATGGGTATCAACCACCATCCATCACATCATATTTAAGAGAAAATTCTAAGGTTCAGGCAGTGGAACATCACATCGAACATCAACAACAAGTCCTCCAACTCTTAAAGGATAACCTCGTGTTGGCACAAAATAGAATGAAACAACAGGCAGATCAACATCGCAGTGAAAGAAGTTTTGATGTAGGTGATTGGGTATTCCTACGGCTACAACCATATAAGCAAATGTCCCTAAAGCAAGCTAAGAAGGATAATAAATTATCACCAAAGTATTATGGTCCGTACAAGGTGTTGCAAAAGATTGGTACTATGGCATACAAATTGGAGCTTCCTGCAGCTTCTCGATTGCACCCAGTTTTCCATGTTTCATGTTTAAAGAAGGTTATAGGTGACAAGCTCCCAATTCAAACAATATTGCCAGAACTTGACGAGGAAGGAAAAATTATATTGGAACCGGAAGCAGTCACAGAAACAAGAACTCGACAGCTACGAAATCGATCAATTTCAGAGTATCTTATCAAGTGGAAGAACTTATCCGCTGAAGATTCCACATGGGAGGATGAGAATTTTATGCAGAAGTATCCAGAACTACTCAAGCGTTGAGGACAACACTTTTTTGAAGGAGAGGGGCATGTTGGGTCCCTATAATACTAGTGATTACCCCATTACTATTGTAGTTATACCCCTTATTTATATTGTTGTGCCCCTATTACCCCCATATTGTTATTTCTGTGCCCCATAGAATCCCTCTATTGTTATTTTTGTGGCTTTATATTATTATTGTTAGGTCGGCTGGATTATATTGTGACTCCTTAGACTCCTATATATAGAAAGGAGGTTTTGTCATTTGTATCATCCAAGAATTGTTCATTTATGTAATGTAAAGGAGGTTGCCCCCTCGAAGAGGCTGAATTCTAAGGCGTTGATCTATCTTTTCTATCTTTTCTTGAGCTGGTTTCATAACAGATTGCTACAACTTCTTCCTATCCCTAAGAGGAAGTGGGAGAGAATATTGATGGATTTTATCACATTATTGCCAACAATATAGGGGAGATATTGCATCTATGTGGTTTTTGATAGACTAACGAAGTTTGCACACTTTTTCGCCATTCCAGCTTGATACTCAGCATCACAAGTAGCCAAGTTATTTTTCCAGGAGGTGTTTAGGTTACATGGGTTTCCTAAGACGATTGTTAGTGACAGGATACCATATTTATGGGAGGATTTTGGCAAGAGTTATTTTTCTTTGTGAGAAAGGAGTTGAAAACTAGCACTAGCTACCACCCTTAGATAGATGGGCAGACATATATAGTGAATAAGTGGCTGGAGGGATATCTGCGCAGCTATGTAACGGGACAACAGAGAGTGTGGGTGAAGTGGTTGCACCTTGGGGGGTATTGCTACAACACCACATACCATATGTCTATAGGTATAACACCCTTTCATGATTTGTATGGTTATGATGTATTGACTTTTGCTGATATGGTTTTTGGAGATAGAAGAGCTCCAAGGGCCAAAGATTGGATACAAGAGAGCCAATATATCCTTAAAGCACTCAAGGATAACTTGTAGATGGCACAAAACCAACAAAAGTTATATGCAGACAGGGGCAGAGTAGAGCAGAATTTTGAGGTGGAGATTTGGTTTTCCTAATATTGCAACCATAGAAGAAATCTACACTGAAGCAAAAGGGGGCTGAGAAGCTTCAGCCTCGTTTTTATGGGCCACACAGGGTGATCCGACGAGTGGGAGAGGTAGCTTATGAGTTGGAGCTTCCACCTAGAAGCTCGTTGCCTAATGTATTCCATTTCTCTTTCCTGAAAAAGGCTTTGGGACAACGAGTGAATTCTACCACTAATTTACCACCATTAGATGATGAGGGACATTTAATTTTGACACCAGAGGACATTTTAAGGAGAGGGAAGGGAATCTGAGGAGAAAGACCATTAGAGAATT
The DNA here is from genome assembly GCA_031772625.1 of Pinus tabuliformis. Lineage (NCBI taxonomy): Eukaryota > Viridiplantae > Streptophyta > Pinopsida > Pinales > Pinaceae > Pinus > Pinus tabuliformis. Next base: position 651,649,880 of record CM062807.1, on the reverse strand, counting down.
CCTTGTCGTGTCGAAGGATTTGCCTGAAGAGGATGCCACTTGGGAGGGAGAACAGATTTTGTAGCATCTAACACTATAGTTTCTTGAGGACAAGCAACATTTGGGAGGGGGGGACTGTTATGTCCCCAATTAAAAAATTTGATAAGTAAATTCTCAATTTTGCAATTTTTGAGATATATATGTATATGTATAGTGGAGATATTTAATTAATTTTGGAGAAAAGGCAATGGTTGGGACTTAGGAAAAGAAGAAAAATTAAAGTGAGTTAAGTTGTGGAGATTACCAAGCATGGAAATTGAACCATGGGAAGAACCAAACAATGGTATCAGAGCATAATGTGAAAGAAATTGAACCATGGTATGAGGAAGGTAAAGCATAGATAAAAGGAAGGTTAGAGCCTCATTTTGATCATTCTAGTTTTAGAATTTCATTTCTAAATTGGAGGTTTTCTTAATTTGTTGAGTTAAGTCAACCAATGTTGTGGAGCACAGAGATTTCCAAGCGGAGAATCCCAACTCTCTTTCAGTGAACTTAGAGTGTCACCTTAGGAGAGAAAACTTGGAGTCGACTGAACGTTTCTTTTCCTACATTTTGTGAGTCATTTCATCTCTACAATAGGTAGGACACATTTTTCAGTGGGATGCAGTAGCAGAAGTAGAGTTTCTTGGAGGAAGAGATTGTAGGGAAGATTTGTCTTAAGAGTTTGCCGGAATTTGGCTTGGAGGAGGATGAATTCCTTTGTGGATTTTCAAAGCCTAGATCAGTTGCATTTGTGTGGGTCATATTGTTCTTCCTCAGGGCTTGCACAGGGGGTTTTTGGGCCATTTTTGCTATAGTAGTTGCTGCAATCTTGTGTCAAGGAATAGCTTGAATTTCACTCTATCTTTTCAGCACTATCTTTCTGTGATTTTTCAGTTACTTTTGCGGAGGATTTTGGGTGGAGAAGCTGTATATTTTCTGGTGGGACGCAGAGTTGGGCAGTGGGTGATTTCACTTGATTTTTGGGTAATTTCATGAGGTTGGAATTAGCCCAAAATATTTCGGGTTTTGTTGGTCCGGGGTTGAAGAGAATTTTCCTAGTTTTTCAAAAAATTTGGAACAGATTTGAGGCCTCAAATATCATTTTTCCTCCAGCAGCAACAACAATAAATTTATGGATAGGGTGTACAACCACTGAACCATTTTTAGTGTAGAGTTTCCTTCATTCTCACCTAGGTTTTGCATTCTTTCTTTGGCAAGCCCAAGTGCACACATTCCACTATATTTTTTACTCAGCTTCTCAGTGAATATTTAATAAAATGGCTCATCTCTATTTCTGCTCAATGGTGTTATGAAATTATTGTTCTTGTGGAGTTTTCATATTACATGTTTATTTTGTTGTGTTATCTAGTTCATGTTTTGATATTTCACTATATTTATCTAGCTAGAATATTACATGTTGGTCCTTTCACTTCCTAATCTATAGCTCCTCAATCTGCCTCTATCAGTGAGCTCTGCTCCTTTAGGCCACTAAACTTGGCTCCAAGTCAATCTTTTGTCTAGTTTCTCCTTTGTCCTTCAATGTCACCCACTCATAGGATCTTCAATCAACTATTCGCAACTCCTTTTGTGAACAACTCTTTGATCTACCCACTTTTGCCTTCTTTTGTTGTTACAATGATGGAAATTATAGGGCTTGGAGGTTTCCCTTCTTCACATTGAATCAACCCTCTCCAACGCAGTGAACTAGCGCTAGTTGGTTGGCCCACTTGACTACTACTTAGTCCTTCAAATTCTGCACATCCTTAGGCCCAATACACCTACCCTTCTACTAGACATATTGTCCTTCACAAGTGTTGGACTTAGGGCTCTTTTGACAGTCACCTAACATCCCTCCAACTATACATGGATTGTGTTGATGGTTTTGATTTAAGTTAATTAAACTTAAATAATCAACTCCTTGAATCTTGTTATCCTAACAAGATAGTGAGACAGTTTGCCCAAATTGTACAACTAAGGACTAAATGTTTTCTTTTTGGATAAAGTTTATGTTACAGGAATGATAAGTAAATGAAAAGGAAAATAAGTATATACATCTGAAATATATTATTCACAACAAAATAGATGACAAAAAACTCAAAGTGAAAATCAAATTTAAATAGCAACGAGCTAATTAGAATTTTGGGTCAAAGACCTTAAATTTCGTAGAGCATAAGCTGTGAAAACTATGAAATTAAAGATATGACAAGAAGTAAGAGGTATACATGATAAAAAATACTGCAAAAATATAGGCTGATTTTATTAAATGGAAAAAGTATAGTTGATTTCTTAACAATATGTCTCTGCGAAGACCCTTGACTAGTTTCTGTTAAAACTACTGCAATGTACCAAATTATATATAATAGCCAAGGAAATCAAATTAAGATAGCAACATAATGGTCCTTCAAGAAAAGTACGAAGTTTGGGCAACTTACTTTCTGAATAAATATGACTGTTAGCACTGGTTATTAAAAAGCAGACCTTCAAAACAAGAAGGAAATAGTAAAAAACACAATATACCTTCACAAATCCTTGAGAGAATGGTGGAGTAACCCTAATTTATCTCTCATTTATCAAATGAATTTGTTTTCACCATTAAGATAAGCTCTCTGGTTTATAGAAAATAAAATCAAACGAATTAAAGATAACCTAAATATGTTGTAGCATACCTCTCTTCACAGTTTTTTTTCTCCTCCCTTCATAGATTCCTCTTCCTTTTAAAGGGCTACAAAATAGTTTGGGCAGTTGTCTTAATTAGTATATTGTGTTTAGTTTAGTTTCTAATCTGATTATTTAGAAAATAGGAGAAGGAATGCTCTAAAAGTCAACCGATAAAACCACCTTTGTTTTTTTTGTATGTTTTAAAAGAAGCGGCTATGTAACCCAATATCTTTCATATAACCATGATGATAAAACATATTAACATATGTAACATCACCCACTGTTTACTACGTGTAAATAAACAAAACAAAAATCATAGCATCATTAATCCATGGAGCCCCTTATCACTCCTTGTTTCTCCTTGTACTCTTGGTTCCTATGTGAGCCCACGTCAAATATATCAGCAAATGAATATAAAATGCCGCATGCATGATATTATGTATAAACTCATATCACAAGTCAAAAATAGTTTCATGAACATCCACGTAAGAAAAACTGAAGAAATGTCACCTTTCGAAGTGTATCTGACAACAGAAAGGAAATCGAAGAGTATCCATAAAAATATAAAAATAAACCACAAACAACCATAAATCATTGTCCGTGTCTGTGTGATGGAGTTGAGTCTACCTGATACTCCTCCTGGTGCAAACGATAAGTAACAAAGTGTGAGGACCCATGCGAAGAATCAGACAAGGTGACTTGTGTCTTTTGTCTTTTGTCACTTGGGACAGGTTGGGGAGGAGTTTGGTGTTTCATAGGCTGCTTGACGGGGACAAAAGGTTGTCTAGTGGTGTCTTCAATTAATGGAATACGTTGACTGCAAATAATTGAGGGCTAAGGTGCAGTACGAGGTGAGTGAACAATGCGTGAGGTTGTAGACTATAAACGAGAAACATGTGCTCGAGGAGGAGGAGGCAGTGAAGCAGGAGGCCAACCTTGGAAAGAATGAAGGGGTTATGTAGGGGTGGGGTTCTCCCAGCCATCATAGTTTGGGGAAACTAGAGGAGAAGATGCATGTAGTGGTATAGGGATGATTTCATTTGGTGGACAAGGATCAGACAGTTGCGGTGGTTGGGCAGCTGGTTAGGGAATGGGTTGGCCAGAAGGTTAACTAGGTCAGCACGCACAACTATCTGATTCCATCTGACTAAGCATTGAAATAGATTGAACCTCTTATTCTTTTGTCCCCCTTCATAATCAAATTTAGGTTTATGTTAGGTCCCCCTTTACCTTTGCCCCTGTCTCTATTCCTATTGAAAAATCTCATGCTGGAGGAATTAGTAACAATTGATTTCACAAGCAATAAAAATTAGGCATTTTTCTTTGACAAACTGATTAATTGTTTAAGAAAAAAACAAAAATACACAGAAATAACAAAGAGGGGAGGGGGCGGTCACCCAACAGATCAACATGATTAACTAATAAACAATTGTATCATTCAAAATTTATTTCAAAAAATAGTACCAATCGAATTGAAAAACCAATCAATAGGAATTCTTATGAAACCAGACTTTTGTCATGCATGTATTATAGAAAAAAGGCCATAACATGAACCAAAACCCAAGTGAAGCATGCTCGTATTGTTTTGTTTGTTGCGATGCAAGTTAAAATTAATATGAAAACATGATAAAGAACATAGCTTATATGTGTGTGAGGCAAAATGAGACAAATGATCGAGCGTAAGGGGTTTAAACATTGTGGTATATATATAAGTACAGTATATTGTTTTACATTCAGGTTCCATGTTACATAACGAGAAGACAAGGAATCAAAGCATGGGATGCTTATACTTATCTCTTTTTCTTCCTCTTTTTTGTGTAAATTTTTAATGGCTCATGTGTAACAAGTATGAACGATTAACCAAAATCTGTCTTGAATGACAGTTATGTAAATGGCAATAGGTGATTAACAATAATTTCGTTCGTTTGTGCACCGGAAAAGCCCAATGATTTTTTGACTGAGATGAAAGGCCTCAAAGGCTCCCATGGACCAATTAGTGTTCAGATTTTAACCATTGACCATAACAAATTACCCCCATAGTTAATTATATTTGATAACATGAGTGAAATATTAGGGAAAGATTAAGGAGAGAAACTTGTATTAGGAGGAAATCAACTCATGATGGCCCATATCATAATGTAATATGGACAAGAAAGACATTTTTTTGGCTCAAAATATAAGAAATATAACTTATGCAATTACACTGATAACCTTGGTAAAATGTCGGGACTATGTGACTGAGGAGGCCCTCGAAGGCTTCGACCTGTGGTGTGCACTAGCCACATACAAGGTGGGAAAAAAACTTTTGCATTTCCCAAACCTTTTTAGACCCAAAACAACAAATATGTGTTGGAAAGGAGAGCAACATGTCACACGCCAGGCCATGCCAAGTAACTGAAACCGAAAGGTAAGGAGGGGAAAATTTAGAGGGTAGACACCAGCAATCATCAATCTAATCATAAGAAAAAGCTCGTTGAAACATACCTATGAAATTAGAAAGGATAGGAGGAGAGACTTTGTCCACAATGGATGCCAAACAACTATTTTCCCCAAATTTCTCTACATGAACTGACGAGCCCTTAGCCGAAGAAAAATTCAGAAACTACTCATGGAGCCGCCATCATTACTCTATTGTCTCAACACTAGGGTTTATCTTGAGTTTTACTTCGTAGAATGCATGGATGGGGGAATGACCGACCTTCCATGGCTTGAGAGACAGACGAGAAAGGTGGTGAAGGTCAAGGTAACATTCAGTAAATGTAGGAGTAAAGGAAGAGTGGGGGATAACATGACGCATAAATCACACACAACCATTGAATACCATGTCACCATGATATACAACACATAGCAAGGGGAGATAGTCTGAGTTGGAAGTGTGGGAGACCAGTGGATAGGGACAACCATGATATACAACACATAGCAAGGGGAGATAGTCTGAGTTGGAAGTGTGGGAGACCGGTGGATAGGGACAACCATGATATACAACACATAGCAAGGGGAGATAGTCTGAGTTGGAAGTGTGGGAGACCGGTGGATAGGGACAACATCATATTGATGTTACAAAGAACAACCAGACCTAGCCAACACATCATGCCATGTTCATTGAATTGATATGTTAAGTCAACAATAAACATTTATTGTAATTTTTATTTGAGAGTTGCCAAAATTTTACCCATGTGCCAAATCTTATGGAGCCTACCACCACATAAACCATCCACAATGCCAAACCAAACAATGATCAACTCCTTGGCGATCAACAATCAGTTTTTGATGGGTATACTGTTTCACACTATAGTCTAATTGTTATGACAACCTCAGCACCATCAAATATTTAGAACAGTGAATGTGCCAAAAACATCATACACTAAAAAAACTTATAATTGATCATAAAAATGTGTGTATCCCTATTTTAAATTAATCTAACACTTTATGTTTTCAATGCTTCAAAGATTTATAATGATTCAATTTATACCAAATGTCTAATGTTACAAATGTGCCCTCACATATATAACATATATGTAAAACAACTAATCATAAACCGGTGATAAACCATTTAACATTTAATTTATCAAAGCTCCCCACTGTCGTGTAGGTCATATATATAATGTGAACCGCCATAAATGTAGCCCAAAACATAGACAATGCCTGCAACCATCATCATCATATCATATGAGCTCTTATAACCAATCAAAAAAATGTGCATGTAAGGCCTGCAATGCCTCAACTTTTCAACCTTTTATAATGATCTGATTTGTGCCAAACATGTAACATTACAAACTCGTTCTCAAATAAAAACCATATACACAATACAATCAACCAATAATGTGGTGAGAAACACATAAAACCATATATTCTGAAGGCACCCCCACTATTATAAGGCAACATCCAATATAAGGCAAGGGAGGTTTCCCTCATTATCATTATGTAATATACCTGTGAGTGAGATCTTTGTAGCGAGCTTTTTGGCATACACATTTAGTTTCAGCACAAAAATATTAAGTAGGGGTCCCACCTACTAGGCCAATTAAAATTATAAGTTGCTAAGAGAGTGTTAGTTTAGGATAACCGCAATGCTTTGTCGAGATTTGTTAACGTAAACAGTCGTCAGCATTGGTAACTCCACAGGGTGACTTGCTAGAGCAAGTCAGAACATAGTATCTGTGGTTAGAATCATGGAAACTTTAACCGTAAAGAGTAGACTATAGGTTGTCAAGGGTACAGGAAGCAAGGCACTGAGAAGAGCGACCAAGAAGGCATGATTTGAAGTGATTTTTTGCAAATAGTGATGAGGTTTAACATATTAAGGCTTGTCCTTGCAATGATAAGGGGAGAGGGTGTCTAGTTTCCTGTAAAAGATCTTGCTGCATGAGGTTTTGAAAAATACAGTGCATAAGATGTCAGAGAAGCATACTCCCCTTGAAATATAATTGTTGAAGGATATTGCCGCTAAATAGAGCTCCTTGCTATCAGAGTAAAGAAGCAGTAGAAATCAACGATAAAATAAAGAAAAAAATATATCATAAACAGTGAAGAATCATGAAAAACAAACCAAAAAGAAAACAGAAAAACTGAGACTGAAACAGACAAATAAAAGAAAACTACTATGTACAAAAAATTTGGTGAGCGATGGTGATCGAACCAAGTTTAGTTTCTACAAATTGCTTTATGTTTGAGGCATTTGTGGTGTAAGGGGAGAATATGATTATTCATATCTTTTAACAAATAAGTGTTTGGTCTAACAACCACAGAAAATTTTGAAAAGGTGGATTCAAAATTTCTAAAATTTATGATGATTGACTCTCTCAGTTTGAGCGTGGTTACTACGGTTTAATGATAACTTCCTCATCCAAGTTCAAATGCCATGACACGAATATGGTGATAATCTTGGAAAATGCATTTTATATACAGCTATGCCGTGCTTGCCCTGTACTGAAAAAAAAGAGTCCCAGAGGAAGACCTTTTGATTCACATCGAAATTAACATCTTTTCTATTTTTTATCAAAATACCCTTTTACAGTTTTCATCCCGCATTGAAGATTTTCTAAGGCATGGTTTCGTTGTTCTTCAAGGGTCAGGAGTTCCAAAACTCTCTGTGGGACATTGTTTGAGGTAAGTTCTTCAGCCTGTATAGTGAGGCGGATAGACAGTAATTCTAATTCAACACGCAATGTTGCATCCTGCCCATAAACAAGCTGAAAAGGTGTAGTACCAGTAGTGTATTTATGGTAGTACGATCTTCTCATACCGCAAATTTCTGAAGAGTATGCCAGATACAGGGCTTGTCATTAATGGGCTTCTTCAAAATTTGAATGAAGTTTTTATTAGTGGACTCAGCTAGTCGATTGCCTTGTGGGTAGTAAGTAGAAAAAGTAGAGTGTTTTACATTGTACTGATTGTAAAATATGGTAAATTACGCAGAGATGAAGGCAGGTCCATTGTCTGAAATCAACTCTAAAGGGAGCCCAAAACGTGAGAAAAAAACAATTCTCCAAGAAGTCAATGACCTATTCATCGCGAGCGTTCTTTAGAGGCACAACTTCTGCCCATTTAGTAAAGTAATCGGTAACAGTAAGTAATCAAATATGACCGGCTGAAGAAGGGGGATTGATCGAAACAATGAAATCTAAACCCCATTTGGCGAATTGGAACTCAGGGATAACCGGGCAGAGGGGCATGGCATGAAACTTCTCTTTTCTTACCATCTTGTTGGCATTCTTTGCAGCTCCTAACGTATTTAAAACAATCTGTGAAGATCATTGGCCAGTAAAAACCAAACCTTGGGATCTTAAAATCAGTAGACTTTGCCGCAAAATGACCACCAATGTGAAAACCTCCAAAAGAGGAACCATGAGCAACTGCTAGGAGTTTGGTTGTTGACTCATGATCAAACACATCGTAGTAACATACCATCATAAGATCTATGATGAAGGGTAGTGTTCAGAATTAAATATTTATAAGATTCCAAGCATAGAAGTCTCCACTATGCTTGGTTTAAGTTTTTAGGACATTTCTAGTTTTGAAGATAGAAAATTAGTTCCTCATACCATGGGTGGTCTGCAAGTTGGATTTGCTGCTCGTAAATTAAAAATAAAGTAGGCAATGATTTGTCATCATCAGTTGGATCATTTGGTTGGGGATGTTGGGCCAAATATAGAGCCAAGTCATGTCTCTTAATCGTTTTTTGGTTGTGATAGATAGGTCATGTTCCTAGATTTTAGCCAACCAATATGCCAACTTACTTAAGAGATAAGTTTCTGACATTAAAAAGTTAACAGTAAGTAAAGGGACTTTTAATTCTATGTGCTTTCCTAAGGTATAATGGCAAAAACTTTCAATTGATTTTACTAGAGAAAAAGCATTTTTTTCGATAAAATAATACTTGGATTCATCATCAAACAAGATTTGACTCATAAACGCAATAGGTTGATCAATTTTTTGGTCATTTTTTTGCATGAGATGCCAAAAATAACTTTATCAGTTGCATTGGTATAGATGCATAATTCTTTGTTGAAGTCAGGGTTTGCCAATACATGAGCGGAAGCAATGGCTTCCTTGATGGCAAGAAAATATCGCTGAGTGGAATTGTCCCATTTGAAAACATTATCCTACTTTGTTATATTATGAATGGGTTTTGTAATTTTGGAAAAATCATTAATACATATTCGAAGGAAATTCACTTTACCCATGAAAGGTTGAATTTCTTTCTTAGAAGTAGGAGGAGGAAGATATTTTATTACTTCTACTTTATCAGGATTGATATTGATGCATGTCTCAGAAATAATGTGGCCCAAGAGTTTTCTAGCAGTAACACCAACGACAATTTGTTTTAGATTTAATGAGATGTCAAACCTCCACAGACGGATTATTTTGGATTTAGTGAGATGTCAAACCTCCTGCATCTAGCAAAAACTTTCCTTAAGTGTTGAAAGTGATCCTCACAGTGTTTTGAGTATAATTCCATGTCATTGAGGTAAATATGTATGATATCCCTGATTAAATCATCAAATGATAATTTCATATCCATTTGGAAAGTGGCACCCATGTTGATAAGGCCAAAAGGAATACACTCATAAGCAAAGGTGCCCCATCGGGTGGTAAAGGTGGTTTTGTATTTGTCCATCCTCTTGAATCGGATCTAGTTGTAACCAGAGAATCCATCAAGAAGAGACATCATTTGAGAACATGCCACCTGTTGCACAATATGGTCCATGTTAGACAAGGGAAAGTTATCTTTAATACCTGCTTTGTTTAGAGAATGGTAATCAACGCATAAACGTATATCACCATTCTTTTTCCTAATTGGAACCAAGTTAGCTACCCAATTAGAATATTTAATTGGAAAGATGATTTGGGCCTGTAAAAGCTTGTCCTATTATTTTCTAATTGTGGCTTCAAGAGCGGGATTTATCGTTCTTTGTGTTTCCCTGACTGGCTTGGCATCTAGTTTGATAGGTATGGCATGCTAAATAACTCTAGGATCGAAGTCACGAAGGTATTTGAATGACCAGGGAAAGACGTCAGAGAATTCATTGAATAAGGAAATGAAATTCTCCTTTTCTTCTTGAGTAAATTAGGCCCCTATTTGTAATGTTTTTGGATCATCGTGGGTCTGGATGTTTACTATTATGGTTTCTCCTACCTTCCTTTTGGATCCTTCTTCTCGCTTTCTTTTCGATGAAGGGACATCACTGGGGGAGAAGTAATTTTCAAGTGGAGTTAATCCACAAGGATACATGTTATCCTTTAGCGAAATAATGTGTTCATCATTGATTGGTTGATCTTGGATGAAGGCGTAAATGCTTTCATCATCTCAGAAAAATTGCTAGTTTTCCTCATTATTTGAAAGGTGTGAGGCCTATATAAAGATCGAAATAAGAAATCAAGCCTATCGGGTAAAACTTGGCAAGAAGGAATGGAAATGTAAACAACCAAATGATTGGCTAAAGCATTAAGCTCTCTTTGTACATGAGTAATATTGAAGGCAGTGAAAAGAGAGATCTTCTCCCAAGCTAGTTGGGTGTAACATTTGATTAGCTTGTTATTAGGAGAATAGATTTTTTTATTAGGTTAATGACAAGCTCATAATCACCAAAAGCAGTCAAATATTTTCACCCTAGTGTTAAACCCTGTTCAATCCCAGGGAGAAGAGCTTCAAACTTGACAATGTTTTTGGTACAGTCAAATTCAAGTCTAAAAGAAAATTGATGCACTTTACCTTAGGGTGAGTATAAAAGGATACTAACACCATTTCCTTCGTGAGATGAAGCACCATCAAAATGAAAATTCCAATGTTGATCATATAATAAAGGCTTACTTGGTGGGAGAGAGTCTTATTTTGTGAAAAGAGAATAGACGCCCATTTCATCTTCAACATAATTGACATGAGGTTGAGGTAAACCTTCGATAAAAGGGGAGATCTGGTGTTCATTATAAACAATGATGTTTTTGGAATTTTTAGTAATGGTCATATGTGTCTCATCTAAAGACGGGTATCCACCTGTGCGGGTCTGCCAATCCCTTCCCAAAATGATTGAATGGTTCAAGAGCATATCCATTACTTGAATGTTACATGTGGTCCTAATTTCTATATGGGCACATACCACCAAGGTGACATCTTTAATTAGGCCAACAAAATCTTGCAATGAGTTATTGTAGCCTACTATCTTCTTTAGGGTATCATCGGTACATTTTAGGCCAATCTCTTCCATAATGATCTTGGGCATGACATTTGGTCCAGAACCCCCATCTACTAGACAACAATGTGCAATTTTATAATGAATTTTCATAGAGACATAAAATGGTGAGGTTCGAAAGGAAGTTGAAGGAGAATTATTATTTACAACAAGGGTTTTTTCTTGAGAAGACTCTTCAGGTTGAATTTCTAGATTATTAATGGAATAGAAAATCTTCCCTTCAGTAAAACCCTTTAGTTTCCTTTGTTGTTCAAGGATAGTGGCCATATCGAGTAATGAAATAGCAGCCTTAATATTGGCTATTTGGATTAGGATATTAAATCCTAAGGAGTTGGATAAAGAAGGAAGAGAATGTACATTTTGATAGGAAGCAGAAGTATTTACAGGCGAGGATTGGGAAACATGGGCGAAGGTCCTTTTGCTAGAAAAGTGTTTAAATGATTATTCCTTGTTAGTGTGGGCCTTATAGGCATTTTTGGTTTCAACAACCAAGACATATTCTTCATCAGCCCAATCAAGGTTAGCAACAGTAGGGTCGGTATTTTTACCTAAGATTTTATCTCTAGCAAGTTTCCGAATTTGACAAGTCTTCCTATAATGATATTCCTCGTAGAAGTCACACCATGGGTGAGAAAAAAAAAAGTATTAGGTTTGTATGAATATTAAACTACATTAACAAGAGTAAGAGAGGAAGGATTAGAGGAATACGGGGCGTTGAGTCTTATTTCACAGGTGATGAATCTATTACTCATATCATGCATGAGTTGAAAGATGGAATTCATATATGGCTGGTTAGTCTGGTTTTCTAGCAGAACTCCAGTCCTAAGTAGTTGCTCCTCATATTCAAGATAGATTTGAAGAACAGACTGCAAAATAGTAGCGTTCTTCTCCTCGAGGCACTCACTGTTGGGAGGAGGAAGTGAAATATAATAATGCATCATTATTGCTTGGTTTTGTGGGTGAATGACCTATGGAATATGACTGTAAAGTTTCTTGAAACGAAGATTAAAATATTTAATGTTTTCCCCTTTAGAAAATGAAACATTATTTTAATAAAAAAACAGATCAATCGGATTCTTCAGTTGACCATACGTTGACTTAAACTAGTAACATAACTCTTTCCAAGTTGTAAAGGCCCTAGGTGGCAATTCAAAGAAATCAACTGCTACTTTCCCTTGGAGGGAATTGAATAAAAGCCTCATACAAGTATAATTGTCATTTGTGCCTATATTATGATGGGCGTTAGAAAAATCAATGAGGTGTTCATTAGTGGTAATGCTACCATCGGTTGAAAACTTAGGTAGATTGTATTTAAATTTAGGAAGTGGCCCATTAGCAGGTGCCAAATTTAAATGAGATGGCACAGTATTATGATCTTATTCAAACTGGAAAAATCCATATTGTTGAAATACTTCCGCAGGGTTAGTAGTCGATTGGTGAGGGGTGAAGGATGAGTAAATGGACCCAATTGAAAGAGTATAAATAGAAGTGGATCCTGATGCAGAGGAGGAGGAACGAGAAGAAATAGAACCTTGGGTTCCAGAAGAATTTTGTTTTGAGTTCCTGACATTACGCGCGTTTCCAGAGATGTAGTCCTAGAAGAGCTTATGAGACTTGTTAAGAAACACCTACAGGCTTCTACTTGTAAGATGGTTTTTTGTCTTTAAACTTATTTAACAGGAGAATACTCCAGGCTATCACCTCTTATCCTTCTCGAGGATTGGGGTTCTTCACTCATACACAAACTTTATTCTCAGGGAGGGGGAAACTGTCTGCATTCGCATTCGTGACGTTGGTAACTTAATGCTTCATGCTCATTAGCTTGGTCTATATCAAGTGTGATTATTGACCAGTCATGGTTTAATTCTTTGACAGAGAAAGCATTATTTAGGATGTAATCGAGTAGGGAACTTACGATATTGCATTGATCATTCAATTGAGGGAGGAGACCAAGCTATTGATTGAATCGAATGGTCATTGATTACAAGTATATGGTTCAAAATCTGAAATTAGAGATGGTAAGGATGTTCATGCGACGTGCGTGATTAGACGGCTGGGGCTGATGGCTTTCGCTTCCCCCAGTCGGGATCGATTCCTGCGGCAGTGTTTCTGTGGACCGCGCTTTGGTCATCTGCTGGCTTCGGTCTTATGGACGATTTGTTATAGCTATGCCGTAAATATTTTGAAATTCTGCTGGCTTCGGCCATATGCTATAAAAATCTGTTGACTTCTGCCATATGTTGTAAAAAATCTGCGGGCCTCGGCCATATGTTGATTTTTCCTCTGAAAAAAAAGAGGTTCACATGGAAAATCTCTTTGGCATGAAAATTCAAAATCATGAGAAACAAATGACTACTTCCTAGCACACTCCTCGTTAGAGGCAGGATTCCTAAGGATGAAATTAAGTGAAGATCAAGCAATATCAGTTTGATCAGGAATCTGAAATGCTCAGGCAGGATTCCTAAGGATGAAGTTAAGTGAAGATCAAGCAATATCAGTTTGATCAGGAATCTGAAATTCAAGAGCAGGTTGCTCGAAAAACTGAATAATCATGGATTAGGTTAAGACATAGATGATCGAGGAATATGCGTCCCCAATATGGTCACCAAAATATGTTGGTGGTTTTGGTTTAAGTTAATTAAAATTAACTAATCAACTCCTCGAATCTTGTTATCCTAACTAGATAGTGAGACAGTTTGCTTGGAATGTACAACTGAGGACTAAATGTTTTTTTTATAAAGTTTATGTTAAGGAATGACAAGTAAACAAAAATGAAAATAATTATATACATATGAAATATAATATTCATAGATGACAAACAAAAATTGAAAGTGAAAAACAGATTTAAATAACAACGAGTGAATCATAATTTTGGGTCAAATACCTTAAATTATGTAAAACATATGCTGTGAAAACTGTGAATATAAAGATATGACAAGAAGTAAGAGGTATAAATAATAAAAATGTTGTAAAAATAGAGGAATGTACACTTAATTTCTTAATAGCAAGTCCATCCAAAGAGCCTTGACAGGTTTCAGATTCAAACTACTGCAATGTACAAAATCATATACAATAGACAAGGAAAACAAATTAAGATAGCATCATAATGATCTTTCAAGCAAAGTATAAAGTTTGGGCATCTTGTTTTCTACATAAAGATTACCAAGCACTGATTATTAAAAATCAAACTTTCAAAACAACAAGGAAACAATTAGAAAAACACAAGATACCTTCACAAATCCTTGAGAGATGGTGGAGTCACCCTAATTTGTCTCTCCTTTACAAAATGAAATTTTTGTCACCGTTAATATCAACTCTCTATTTGATAGAAAATAAAATCAAGGGAATAAAAGACAACCTAAAAATGTTGTAGAATACCTCTCTTCACAGTTTTTCTCCTACCTTCATACATTCGTCCTCTTTTTAAAGGGATCCAAAATAGTTTGCGCAGTTATATTCATTAGGAAATTTTGTTTGGTTTAGTTTCTAATCTAATCAATTAGAAAATAGGAGAAAGAATGTTCTAAAGGCCAACAAAGATAACCTTCTTTTTTTTTTTATTCTAATAAGTGGGATCCCTCTTTATTTTTTGTATGTTTTAAAAGAAGTGATGTAACCCAATGTCTTTCATATAACCATGATATTAAAATATATTAACATACGCACGAGCAATCAACCAAACATATTTCACATCACTCGATGTTTACTGTGTGTGAAAAAAATAAAACCAAAATCATAGCATCATTAACCCATGGTACCCCATGTCACTTCTTGTTTCTCCTTATACTCTTGGTTCCTCTGTGATCCCACATAAAATATATCATCAAATATATATAAAATTTTGCATGCATGATATCATGTATAAACTCATATCACTAGTTAAAATGAATGTCATGAACATCCACATGAACAAAACTGAAGAAATGTTGCTTTCCGAAGTGTATCTGACAACAAAAAACAAACCGGAGAGTATCCATACACATATCATAAATAAACCATAAACACCCATAAATCATTGTGCTTCTCTGTGTGATGGCATTGATTCCTCCTATTTATCCTCCTAGCATGGACGAGAAGTGATAGAGTGTGTGGACCCATACGAAGAATCAAACAAATAGTCCTATCCCTTTTGTCTTTTTTCGATTGGGACAAGTTGGGGAGGAGTCGGGTGTTTAACATACTAATTAACAGGTACATAAGGTTGTCTATAGGTCTCTTCAATTAATGGAATACATTGACTTATAGGCATTGAGGGCAAAGGTGAAGCACGAGGTGAGTGAACAATGCATGAGGTTGCAGACTGTAAATGAGAAAGATGTGCCTAGGGAGGAGGAGTCAGTGAAGCAGGAGACCAACATTGGAAAGAACAAATGGGTTGTGCAGGGATGGGGTTTTGCCAACCATTTTTGTTTAGGGGAACTAGAGGAGAAGATGCATGCATTTGTATAGGGATGTCTCCATTTGGTGGATCAGGATCAAAGGGTTGTGTTGGTTGGTAAGTTGGTTGGGCAATGGACTGGTCTAGAAGGTTAAATAGGTCAAAACGCACCAATTGTTTGTTTTCCTCTAACTAGGAATCGAAATGGATTGAAACTCTTAGTCTTTTGTCCCCCCTAACAACCAAATTTAGGTTTCTTTTGGATCCTCTCTACCTCTTCCCATGCCTCTATTCCTATTGAAAAATCTCATGCTAGAGCAACTGGTAACAATTGTTTTCACAGGCAATAAAACTTAGGCATTTTTCTTTGACAAATTGATTAATTGTTTGAGTAAAAAACAAACGAAGGCAAAAATAAAAAAGAGGGGAGGGGTTGGTCACTCGGAAGGTCAACATGATTAACCAATAAACAACCATATAATTCAAAGTTTATTTTAGAAAATAGTACCAATCAAATTGAAAAACCAATCAATAGGAATTCTTATGAACTCAAACTTTTTCCATGCATGTATTAGAGAAAAAAGGCCATAACATGAATCAAACCCAAGTGAAGTACATTCGTACTATTTTTTTTGTTGTGATGCAATTTAAAATTAATATGAAAACATAACGAAGAACATAGCTTATATGTGTGCAAGGTAGAAGGAGACAGAAGCTCGAGCATAATGGCTTTGAAGACCACTGTGTGTGTGTGTGCACGCGCGCGTTTGTGTGTGTGTGAAATAATCGAGTTTCCAATGCAGTATATTTTTTCACGTTCAGGTTTCATGCTACAGAACAAGAAGACAGGGAATCAAAGCATGGCAGAGTTATGAGAGGAGACTTCTCTCTTTTTATTATTTTTTTGTGTAAATTTTTAATAGCCCATGTGTAACCAAGTATGAATGAATAACCAAAACTAGTCTTGAATGACAGTTATGGAAATGCCAACAGGGGATTAACAATAAAATTTTTCATTTGCGCACTAACAAAGCCCATGGTTTTTTGCCTGAGACGAAAGGCCTCAAAGGCTCCCATGGACCAATTAGGGTTCATACATTAACAATTGACCATAAAAAATTACCCCCCATAATTAATTATATTTGATAAAGTGGGTGAAATATTAGGGCAAGACTAAGGAGAGAAACTTGTATTAGGAGGAAATCGACACATGATGGCCCATATCATAATGTAATGTGGATGAGAAATACATTCGTTTTTGGGTCAAAACATAAAAATATAACTTCTTCAATTATATTGATTACCTTGGTAAAATATCAAGTCTATCTGCCCAAGGAGGCCCTCAAAGGCTTTGACTTGTGGTGCGCACCAACCACATACAAGGTAGCAAAAAAAACTTAAGCATTTCCCAAACCTTTTTAGACCCAAAACAATAGACATGTTGGAAAGGAGACATAAAATAGAAACAGGTCATAAGTCAGGCCATGCCAAGTAATTGAAATCGAAAGGTAAGGAGGGGAAAATTTAGGGAGTAGACACAAACAATCATCAAGATCATCATAAGAAAAATCATGTCGAAGCATATCTGTGAAATCAGCACAACTGGGAGGAGACACTTTTTCCACAATGGATTCCAAACAATATTTTCCTCACATTTCTCTGGATGAGTTGACGAACTCCAAGCCAAAGAAAACTTCAGAAACTATTCACAGAGCCACCACCATTACTCTCTTGTCTCAAGACTAGGGTTTGTCTTAAGTTTTACTCCACACAATGCATGAATGGGGGGAATTACCGACCTCTTATGGCTTGAGAGATTAATGAGAAAGGTGGTGAAGGTTGAGGTAACATTCAGCAAATGCAAGAATAAAGGTGAAGTGGGGAGATAACACAACACATAAAGCATACATAACTATTGAATACCATGTCACCATGTTCTACATTACATAGTGAGGGGAGATATTCTAAGTTTCGTAGTGTGGGAGACCGGTGGATGGGGACAACATCATATTGGTGTTACAAGGAACAACCAGACCCGACCCACGCATCATGTCATGTTCATTGAATTAATATGTTGAGTCAACAATCAACATTTATAGTATTTTTTTTTTAGAGTTGCCAAAATTTGACCCATTGGACAAGTCTTACAAAGTGTGCCACCACATTAACCACCCACAATTCCAAACCAACCAACCATCAACTCTCAAGCAATCAACTATTAGTTTCCGATGGATAGATTGTTTCACACTATATTCTAATTGTTATGACAACATCAACACCATCAAACATTTGGAACATCGACTGTGTCAAACACATCATACACTACAAATCATATAATTTACCATAGAAATATGTGTATTTGTATTTTAAATTAATCCAACACTTTATGTTTTCAATGCTTCGAGTTGTACCAAATGTGTAATGTTACAAATGTGCCCATATATATATATATATATATATATATATATATATATATATATATAACAACTAATCATAACACGGTGATAAACCATTTAACAATTAATTTATCAAGGCCCCCAATGTCATGTATGTCGTATATATGATGTGAACAACCATAAATGTGGCCCAAAACCTATACAATGCATACTGCCATCATCAATCAAATAAATTTATATGTTCAAACCTTTAAGTCCTGCAATACCTCAAATTTTCAACCTTTTATATTGATCGTATTCGTGCCAAACATGTAACATTACAAACTCATTATCAAAATCCATATACACAGTACAATTGACCAATAATGTGGTGAGAAACACATAAAACTATGAATTTTAAAGGCACCCCCACTAGTGTAAGGAAACATCCAATATAAGGCAAGGGAGGTTTTCCCCATTCTCATTATGTAATATACCCAAGAGTAAGATATTTGTAGAGAGCTTCTCTGGCATACACATTAACTTTAGATTCGACACAGAAATCTTAATTAGGCGTTCCACCTATAAGCCCACTTAAAATTATAAGTTGTTAAGATAGTGTTAATTTAGGGTAACCGCAATGGTTTGTGGAGATATGTTAACGTCAACATTCTTCAACAGATTGTCCAACCAGATTTGTCCCACTTTCCATTATTCTTGTCACTTCATAAGTTTGATCCTAGGGCTACCAAAATTTCCCTAACCCTGTGAAAAATCAACTTCTCTTGTCACTCTCCTTAGGGATTTTAGATCTTCCCATCTTTAGTCATAATCTTGACAAATCTACAACCATATATTATGCCCTTTGTTCTGCAATTTGACTCCTCAAATTGCATGTGGAAATTCCAACTCTACTGCTCAAATCCTTTTCGACAATTGGAAATTATTTTTCTAATTATTAATTAATTTTGTTGAGAAATCTAGGGGCAACAAGTGTAGGAGATTTCTATTACTTTGATAATTGCTTCTTATGTATTTTTCCTTTACTAGATTAACTTCTTATTTTCTTTATTATTATTAGTGTTCTATATCATCAAATAGCTACCAAATCATAAAGAACAATGAGATAATAGGACATAATACATAGGAGATCAGCTAGTGCCAAAACCTCTCTAACTGAGAGGAAAACCCATTAGAATCCATCTCTTCTTATATAACTTCAATTGACTAATTCCAAGAACTATGACCCTTAACCAAGACCCTCCACCAAGACCCTCCAAAACCCTCCAAAACCAATTCATCCTTCCTTCTTGATGAGCTTTATTTTCAGCAACAAACTTTGACCTTCCAACGACTTCTATCCCAACAACAATTTCTGCAACTTCGACCTAGCAACTTCAACTTTGCAGCTTTGATGTAGCTTCAAAATTTCTTCTAGCCTAGAAAATGTAGAAACCCTAACGAAAGAGAGAGAGAGAGAAAGAGAGAGGCCCAAAAACTTCAATCTTGATCTTCTTCTTCTTCATCGTCCTTTTCCATCTTCTATCTTGAGGAGATCGAACTTTCCTGAGTGAGCGTGCGAATGAGGTCGAATTCCTTCTTATCTAAAAGCTTGTGAGGGGTATGAATTGCTATCTTGAGGCAAACTTGTCCCTTCATGTAGGCTGACTTGATCTTTGTTCCATGACGAGGCCTTGGAGGGTCTTTTGACTCTATTTTGACTCAATAACTTTTTCCTTACAATATGTAACATGCCCAAATGGGTCTTCAATACATGATAATGACAAAAATGACTTTATGACAAACCTCGAAGCACTCAATGGGTGCTTGACAAAAAAAAAGTTTCCCTTAAGCATGAAACCCATGCCTCAAGAATACAAATAATAATATATTTTTCTCTTTTCATTAAATACATAAAATCATGATTACATATGCCATTATGAAGACCGAACCTAGTTACATATTTCAACACTCCCTCTTAACTAGGGAGGTATTCATAATCCATACAAGGTACTTGGACATCCTCAACCTGAATAATTCTCATAAGAAGAGTCGAATTGGTAACCCATCTATATAGCATCATATCATCCAGCAATGTCACACAGCAAGCCCTTGACTAACAGAGCTATCCTTCCACAAGTTCAGAGCACAATGTGGGCGAGATAAATGATTTATAGACACTCTCATCATTGTCTCTCTCATAACACACCCCACCTACGTTCTCTTAGAGTATATTCCACCAGGAATATTCTTATCTTGGATTCCCAACCCTCAAAGAATATTGGTCCTCTACGACTACTCTTATCTTGGATGCCCTACCACATCCTCAAAGAGTATATGATTCCATATGCTTACCCAATCCTCCATTCTATCTTCCTAGGTGAAGACAAGAATGATGTGTCTATCTCTCTTCATGGCATGAACTAATACTTACACTTGTTAGTCCTGGTCTAGCGCATGACACATGAAGTAGAGAACCATATTCGTCACTCCCTCTTAACCACGGATGACCAACCCATTCCATAAAAGGAATGTACCCAAGTTCCCTCTTAATCAGGGACTTTTCCAAGCTCCCTCTTGACCAAGGACTTGCTTCCATCATCTCCTTAGGTGGAGATCATGGGAGAACTAGACGCTTGAAGAGTTCCTCCTTTCGATGTCATGAACTTATTTTTCTTTATTCAGGATTCTTCATATTTTTGGGACTTCTTCGTAGGCCATTAACCATCCATCACTTTCATTGATGAATTATCTCATTCATGTCATCCTTTCTTTCATTGGAAAGTGATCCGTTAGTCCATATTTGGCCTTTCCTTCATGCCTTTCTACCTTCTTCACAATATGTTTCCTTCAGGATCTTTCATCCTACCACATGAGTGTCAGTTTCATATGACATATATAGCTCTTCCTTTGGTAGCCCTACATTAGCCCATCCAAATATTGTTCAAAAATAGAAAATGAACATTAAATCAAAAAATACCTTTGTGATGGTCTTTCATCATGACATCTCCTTGTTTGCATCAACATCCTACATATATATTGACACATCTCCAAAAATATATACAACGTCAAGGGTCTCTTTCTTTTTCAGACTTTATCAGGATCTTCATATCTTTCCCATGGAGATATCATAGTCAAATCTTCTAGTCCTTGGATGTTGATTTCCTTCTCCATAGTTGCATTTTTCATGATCTCTTCCTTTTTTTATTCACACATTTCCTCCTTGGAACTTTCAATCATAGTTCCTTCAACTTTGTCAACCACCTCATATTTCATATGAGGACATATTGTGTTGATTTCATCTAGTCAATGTTCGAACCATGCCTTCATACATCCTTTCATGGGAGGATATCCTTTATTTTGATCATTCTTTTGAGATAGAGCACTCATTCATGGTATCTGCAACCATATGACATGACTCTATTTTATCAAGTACAAGCATACATACCTCATTTATTTCTTTTGGTTATCCAGACTTCCTTTGGCAGCTTCCTTGATTGAAATAACTTCAATCCCTTCACCTGCTCTACTTATTTTTGACATCATACCATCATCCTATGAATCCCATACAAGTTGGAATTCCTGGCGAAACACTTGCTTCTTCTAGTAGTTGAACCTTTCAATGAAGATTCCAATGGAGGATCTTGATCATCCTCATCTTACAAATGCTCCCTTTGAATGATGTATGATGAGCTCTATACTATATGACTTTCTTTTTCCCATAAGTACTACTTATGATTCTAATGAGGTTACTAAGAGCTACATCCTTCTATAGGTGACATCCATAGACTTCTATTTCAGCTAGCTTTCATGCTTCTTTATGATGATGTCACGAGCTCTTGCATTCAATCGTATGCTTCTATGATGCCATCTCCTAATGTTATGTGTCCTATCATGCTTCTAATGATTCCTACCATGATAGTTATACTTTACAATAGAAAACTTGAAAAAGAAACTTGAAAATAACTAGATGAGGAAGACTATCTCAATCATAGTAGAGACCTTTTACCTCCTCCTTCTTGGATTTCTTTTTCTCAGATTCTTCCACTTCTTAAGTGATATGGGATTCTTCCCTTCCTCTTTTTTTTTGTCCTTCTCAAGATTTGGACAATATCTCTTGTAGTGCCCATATTCATGACAGCCATAACATTGAACCTTTGACGTGTTCTTCTTCTTTTTTTGAGGACCAAGCTTCCCAAACTTCCCTTTTCTTCTAGCCATGACAGCAAATGCTTGAGCTTTCTCACTTGATCCTACATTGATTTTTGCCTTTAGCCTTGTTTATTTGATTTTTCACAATGACCATAGTTCATTTAATGGAGTAACCTCCTTCTTCCCATAGATGCTTGATGTGAAGTTGCCCCATTCCTCTGGTAGTGCATTGAGCATTATGGTAGTCATTTCCTTGTCAGGCATTATTTCTCCCAACTCTTGGAGTTGGTCTCTTATTTCTAACACCCTCATAAAGTATAAGGTTATTCCTTCTTCTTTTGATATATTCATCTTGTAGAGCTTGAGCTTTTTCTTTTGGAGATTCAACAATTGAACCCTTAACATGGCCAACGACTTCATTTTCTATGAGGATCAAATCTATCCTCTTCTTCCATGCAAGAAAGTTTGGCGAGCAAGCCAATTTGTTTCTCTCCTTGCAATATGAATTCATTTTGACATATTCAAATATATATATATATATATATATATATATACTTACTTGTCAAGTGAAGATACTCCTAGATGATGAAATCTTCAACTTAATGCCTTCTTGATTTTGATGATGATGTAGATAATAGAAGATGTCTTCTTGGTGAATATGTTTTTCTTCAAAAGTGATCCTTGGCTCAAAGGGAGAACACAATGATTCCTTGATGATGATGATAACGCTTTTCCCTTATTTTCTTCCTTCAAGACAATGCTAGTTACACTTGTTTCACAACTTCAAATTTCAGCCCTTCTTCAAACTTTCAGCTTGTTGTAGCAATTCTGCAATTTCAGCCTTTTCTACAATAACCCTAGTTCACACATATGGCTAGAAGATGGAAAAATTGTCCTCATTTCTACTTCACTTGACTTGACTACTTTTTCTTGTTATTTCAACTTGCAAAGGAGACCTTTCTTGGCACATAAATAGATCCTTGATGGTGGTTGCAATTCGATACTTGCTGCTACATAAGGATGTCTTAATACTTCGCACGAGTGGAGAATATAGCCCAGAAAAGCAAACTCAAAAATGCTTCGCTCTTCCTTCCTCGTGATAATGATTGTAGAATGTGAGATTCCCAAGAAAGCTTCAAGTGTGGAACCCTTCTTTAGATGAGCTAGGGTTTTTGAGGTCTTCTTTGATGCTCTTAATTATTCCCTTTCAATACGATGAGAGGGTTATTCCTTCTTTATAATTTATGTTTCCAAGATGATCTCTTTATACTTTGGCCCTAGAGTATCATTCTTTGTGTTTCCCTTCCTTGATGTAGTCACCTTATCTCTGACACCATGTTGAGAAATCTAAGGGACAACAAGTGTAGGAGATTTCTCTTACTTTGATAACTGCTTGTGATGTATTTTTAATTTACTAGATTAAATTATTATTTCCTTTATTATTATTGTTGTTCTCTATCATCAAAAAGCTACCGAATCATAAAGAAAAATGAGATAATAGCAATAGGACACAAGATATAGGCGATCAGTTAGAGCCAAAACATCTCCAACTGAGAGGAAAAGCCATCATAATCCTTCTCTTCTTATAGAAATTCAATTGATGAATTCCAAAACCTATGACCCTTGACCAAGACCCTCCAAGACCAAGTCATCCTTCCTTCTTGATGAGCTTTCTTTTTAGCAACAAACTTCGACCTTCCAATAACTTCGACCCCAACAACAATTTCTACAACTTCAACCTAGCAGCTTCAGCAACTTCATAGCTTCGACCTAGAAGTTTCGCAGCTTCAATCTAGAGGCATCTTCATAGCTTCAACCTTTCAGCTTCACAACTTTGATGCATCTTCAAAATTTTGTTTAGCCTATAAACTATAAAAACCCTAACGAAAGAGAGAGAAAGAGGCCCAAAAAAATTGACCTTGATCTTCTTCTTCTTCGTCATCCTTTTCCATCTTCTATCCTGAGGAGATCTAACTTGCTTGAGTGAATTTGAAAATGAGGTTGAATTCCTTCTTATTTATAGGTTTGTGAGGGGTATGAATTACTATCTTGAGGCCAACTTGTCCCTTCATGTAGGTTGACTTTATCTTTGTGCCATGATGAGGCCTTGGAGGGTCTTTTGACACTATTTTGACTCAATAAATTTTTCTTTACAATATGTAACATGCACAAATGCATCTTCAATACATGACTATGACTCAGAAGTACTCAATGGGTTCTTGACTTAAAAATAACTTTCCCTTGAGCATGAAACCCATGCCTCAAGAATGCAAATAATAAATTTATTTTTCTCTTTCATTAAATATATAAAATCATGATTGCATATGTCATTATGAAGACCGAACCTAGTTACATATTTCAACAAATTTAACAATTTATATATTATGGAAAATACCAAATAATTCACACTGTAACCTTCACAAATAAATTGTGGAAGAAAATAGCGTTGGAAACTGAGAAAATACTAGCACACACACATAAAATTAACGCAGTTATTTTTGGACAAATGTCCTTGGAAAAACCCAACTTGGGAAAATCAGTGCAGCAGTTAAGGGTTTTATTATGATGCAGCAGTGAGAAGAGTACAATCTGGATGCTAAAAACTAGCAATCTAGCAAATAAAATACTAGAAAAAATATCTTGAGGTAAATTACCCTCACTCCGAGCAATCCCGACTCTCAATTGCTACTGAAAAGAAAGTTGTCTGACTAGGCCTGCACAAGCTCTATGACAACCTAATGTTGCCTGCCACATGTGATGTCTGGATCGTCTACTAATCAAGTCATCATGACTGGGAAATGCTTCTTCAGCACTATGGAACCTATGTCCAGCCTCTGGAACTAAAAACCTCTTCCTTCCTAGTAAATCAAACTACCTACTTGAGGCTTCTGCGTTGCCTCTGCACAACCTCCTGGAGAAATATCGGCCTCTCGGAAAATGAACTCGTTGGATCAAGAAATATTCCTCCAACCTTGATGTCTCTACCCCTCACTATCTTTGCTTCCTTTTGAAGCTCAAAATCTTCCAGCGATTAACTAATGCTACTCTAGAAAATATAACTCTCTAAGGAAATCAATATCAATTTTGTTCTCCATCCACCCATTGACTTCTTCTTATAATCGTTTGTTGGAGCACCAATGACCAATTTTAAAAATTAATCAAGGACCAATATGATATCGGAGTCGACCCGTGTGAGTTTCTATAGAATTATCACCTTATCTTAATTAATTATGTTTAATTAACTAGTTTTCCTAAGTTTAGACTTAGGAAACCTTAAAGAATAGGTTAATAATCTAATTAAGACAATTCTAGGTGGAATTTCCATAAATGATTTCTAGGTTATGGAGAAACATTGTATTCTAGCCTCTCCATAAAGTTTTGAGACTAGAATACAATTGATGCTACAAAAACTAACACTCACCGTTAGTGAGGACTATGTTCTAGTGTTTCACACTCTGCCACAACACCATGTCTTTGTACCACCTCTTGTTAGGTTGTTGATGCCATACAAACCACCAACCACTACGCAATTCTGATGTTGTATATGTGTTGTTGCTGACACTACTATGTTGCTGCCAATTCTGCATCTGCACTGCAACTCCCTCTCAATTGTTGTTGTTGCAACTGTAACTACTACAATTGAGAAGCATTCAAAATGTTGAATCATTTGTGTATGTTGCATACGTCTCTAGAGTCCTGACTTCTATTATTTATTATAATGTCTACTGAAGAATTTGCATTGCTGCTGAATCTACTACTGAGCCTCATGCTTTGTTGTCAAATCTGCATTATGCTCCTCAGTAATTGACTGCTACTAGTATTTTCCTTCATCACTTAGGAATCTGACTTCAACTACTAACATTGATCCATCCTACTACTGAATACAGTGGGCCCCTAGCAAGGTGATGATCCATGAGGAGGACACCTCAATGGACCCTTCTCTAACCTATGCAGTTCTAGACTACAACTCCAAGTCACCCCACCTCACTCCTAGAGGTATGGCTTCCATCATAGCGAATTATTGTTCCAACCTAAACGACAACTTGTCTATCTCAATTGAACACTGCCTATTGGTCTTGTTTCTCCTGCTTGTCCTTCTTCCTGAGATGATACTACATTTTGTAGTAGCCAATATCACCACACCTGAAGCACTTGACCTTTGACAGGTCCTTCTCCTTCTTCTTTTTCTCCCCCTGCCCTTGACTGGGACCCTTGGATGCTAGGGCCACATTCTGCTCCTCCTTTGCACCCTTCGATTTGCTACTATTTCTACCATCGATGGAGCTCTTTAGCATAGCTCACCTCAACTCCTCATGTTGCAAGTCAGACCACATCATATCTCATTCTAGTAGCTTGTCTCTGCCCCATACACTTTGGACAAAAACTTTCCAATCATGTGAGACATTGTTCAGTGCCAATCCTACTAGCTCTATTAGTTGAGGTGTTGCCCCAATAGTTGCAAGTTGATCTCTGACCTCCTGAATCCTGCTGAGGAAGGGATCTATGCCTTCTCCCTTCTACATCCTGATGCATCTCATATTTTCTTCTAGTAACATCTTTTGATGCTCGGAAATACCCTAATATAGTTGGGTGAGAGCATCCCACATTTGTTTGGCAAAATCCTTACCAGATACATGTGAGACTATATGGTCTTGAAATCCATTTATGATTAACCACTTCACCTTCTCCATCTCCTTCCTATATTCCTTCAGTTGATCTTCATCTTGGGGAACTGCTACAACGTTGTTTATGTAGAGGTTCATGCCATATTCATCTAACAATAAGGATATCCTAGCCTTCCAGATGACATAGTTAAAGGAACCCTCCAACCTATCCTAATCTCTAAGCCCGATTATGGTCATCTCTGAATATGTCTAAAACTCCCTCTTTCCTTCTTCTTGGTTGTTGGTTTTGCTACACTCACTCACTTCTGGAGTGAGCAAATTTTCACTTAGCTACTACAAATCTGGAAAATCAAAATTCTGGAGCTTGAAATCCCTTGAGATAAATTTTCCCTCTATTGTGTCATTAGGGGAATTTTGAGGTATAAAATGGGCCTCCTAAAGAAATTATAAAATAATAGTGGAAATAATAAAATAATATTACATTCCATCGTCAAATATTAGAGGGAGAAATAAAAACTACCTTTTCAACTTGTATTTAACTTATCTCCCTATCAGTTTACTCAAATTTTGAGTGGGAACACTCATTGGATGCATAATTCGATTCATCGTCCAAGGAGTACCCATGTTGCATACTTTTGATGGACCCTGCTACACGAAAAATGAGAAATACATGAAAAACGTGATTTCAATCACGTTTTTTCATGTATTTCTCATTTTTCACATAGCAGGGTCCATCGAAAGTATGCAACATGGGTACTCCTTGGATGAGGAATTAATTTTGCATCCAATGAGTAATCACACTTGAAAGTTGAGTAAAACATTAGGGAGATAAGTTGAAAAAGTAGTTTTATTATTTTATTATTTTTTAATCTTTTTACTTTTTTACCCCAAAAATGGTGAATCATCCCCCATGGTTGACATTATCATCTTGAATCTTATTGGTTCTTATAAAATTTATTTTGGTTGTACATTTTTCTTAGGCGGCCCATTTTAGACCTCAACAGTTCTCTAATGGTCTTTTTCTCTTCCACCAAACGTTTATTCTGCTACTGCAAACTGCAGCAAAACCCTCTACGTCCAACCATGGAATCTTCTTAGCGAAAATATGAGTTGTTCTTGCTCCATCTACCTGTTGGAATCATTATTTTGGGTAGGTCGAATATTCTGCAACCCTGCAACCTAAAATCGAACTTCCTCAAGAAATTTGATCTTCTTGGCCTAGGATTTGCACAGTCTCTGAGGATTTCAGCCTGTTGCTCCCTCTGAACAGTGAAATTATCTTCTTTTGCTTCTGAACTTCCCGACTAATCAATCATGCTCCGATACCATGTGAAAATTTCAAATATACTACTGAAATTCTATTGCAGCAACTCGAAATTATTTTTCTAATTAGTAATTAATTTAACAATTTATCTACTACGACAAATACCAGATAATTCACACTACACCCTTCATAAATAAACTACAGAAGAAAATAGCATTGGAAACTGAGAAAATACTGGCACACGCACATAAAAATTAACACATTTATTTTTTGGCAAATTGTTCCCAGAAAAACACAACTTAGAAAAATTGGTGCAACAGCTGAGGGTTTTATTAATATGCAAGCAGTGAGAAATTTGAGTACAATCTGGATGTCGAAAATTGGCAATCTTGCAGAGAAAAAATTGTCAAAAAGATATTCAGGTAAATTACCCTCACTCCGAGCAATTTTGTCCCTTGAATGATAGTAAAAAGCAATTCGTCCAACTGGGCCTACGCAGGCTCCGCATCAACCTAATGTTGCCTGCCACATGTGCTGCCCAGGTCATCTGCTAATCAAGTTGTCCTGACTAGGAAAACACTTCTCCGAAAGTCTGAAAACTTTTTATGACCTCTGGAACTAAAATTTCTTCCTTACCAACAAATCGAACTGCCTACTTGAGGCTTTTGTGCAGCCTCTTGGAGAAATCTCATCCTCTTTGCAAATGCACTCGCTGGATCTGGAAATCTTCCACCAGCCTCATTGTCTCTACCCCTCACTGTCTTTGCTTCCTTCTAAAGCTCATATTCTTCCAGCAACTAACTATTGCTACTCTAGAAAATCAAACTCTCCAATATAATCAATCTCAAGTGTGTTCTCCATCTACCCATCGACTTCTTCTTATAATCTTCTGTTGTGTTAAGAAATCTAGGGCATCAAGGTTAGGTGATTTATCTATAATGATAACTACTTGTGAATGATTTTTACTTATTTAGATTAGTATCTTCTCTTTACTTAGATTATTATAGTGTTCTTCTTCATCAAACATCTACCAATGCATAAATAATAAAGAGAGAACAGACATAGAATGTAGGTGATCATTTAGGGCCAAAACCTCTCCAAACTGAGAGGAAAACCCAAACAAACTCTTCTTCTTATAGAGACTTCAATTGTTGGACACCAATACCAAGACCCTTGACTTAATTACCTCTCCAAGACCAAGTCAAAAGACTCCCTTGTTTAACTTCTTCTTCCTTCAGATAATGATAGTCAAACTTCTCTCTCCTCCCACTTCTCTTGCCTAGACTTCAGATTTCACTCCTTGACTCAGATCTGCACTTTTTTGCCCCTCTTTAGAATCCCTAGATTCGGTCCTTGAGAAACTTTGACCTTCAACCTTCTTCGCTTGAGATGGAGACTATCCTTCCTCAATTCGGCTTGACGATTCACTTGATTCCTTCCCAATTTCTCCTTCTTAAGATGATTGTAGTACTTTGTCCCTTTCTGCAATAGACAATACCATAATCTCTCACATTTGGAAGAGTAAAACATATCCAAATGAACTTGTTTATATTCCTACTTCTTTGCTTGGTGGTAATACTTCTCCTTTTGTTATCTTCACACATTTTCTTACTCATATTACCTTGACCGAAATTATGTTCTCCAAATAAAAGTCGAGTTGCCTATATATCATGTTTTGTCCATCAAATAAGTCGACTTGTGCCACTAGTAAGCCGACTTGTGTTCCAAGGAGCATCCTTTTCTTCCTTTGAAGGTTGACATGAGGAGGAGCTTGTGACAAGGTCTTGAAAGGTTTATAGCATAATATTTTACAATGTGTAACATACCCAAATGGGTCTTACATCTTAGACATTGACTCTATAGACTTTTATGACATGATGACTAATATTAAAGGCTCACAATGGGAGCCTTAACTAAAAATAAAAATTCCTTGCTCACAAAACTCATGAGAAAATCATTACAAAAATAATTTTATTTATCTTCTTTACATCAACATATAATCATAACTACACATGTCATTATGAAGACCAAACCTAGTTACACTTTTCAACACTCCCTCTTAACTAGGGAGGTATTCATAATCCATACAAGGTAGTTGGACATTCTTAATCTAAAGAATTCTCATAAGAAGAGTCGGATTGGTAACCCATTTGTATAGCATCATATCCACCAACATTGTCACATAGCAAGGCCTTGACTAACAACTCTACCTATCCACAAGATTAGAGCTCAATGCTGGTGAGACCAATGATGTATAGACACCCTCATCATTTACTCTTTGGTAACATATCCTACCCGGGTCCTCAAAGTGTGTTCCATTAGGACTATTCTTATCTTGGATTCCCAGTACTCAAATAATATCAATCCTCTGCAACTACTCTTATGTTGGATGCCCTAACTCATCCTCAAAGAGTATCAGATGCCAGATGTTTATCCAATCCTCCATTATGTCTTCCCAAGTGAATACAAGAATGATGTTTCTATCTCTCCCTCTTAATTAGGTAGGATATATCTATTCCAATGAAGGAATGTACTCATTCATACGGAAAGAATGTATCTAAGATTCCTCTTGGCTTAGGAATTTGCTTCCAAGTTTATACCAAGCTAGAAATTTGTTTCCAGACTCCCTCTTAGTTAGGGACCTACAATAGCTCTTTAGGTGGAGATGATGGGACAACCATCTTCTTGAAGAACTCCTCCTCGCGATGTCATTAACTTATTTTCTTTACTCACCAGTCTTCATGTTTTTGGGACTTCTTCGTAGGGCATAGACCATCCATCACTTTCATCCACGAGTCAGTCATGTCTTTATTTATTCCATCGGAAAGTGATCCATCGATTCCTATCTAGCCTTCCTTCATGCGATGTTTCCTTAAGGATCTTTCATCCTACAACATGGACATCAATAGTGGAAGATATCCATAGCTCTTCCCTTGGCAGCCCTGAGTAATCCCATCCAAATATCATTCAAAAATAAGGAATGTGTTGGGTTGTGTTATATTCTTTCATTGTTCCGATTGCGCAGCAGGGGGGTCACATGGGGGGTAGCAGCCCCCCCTCTCCAGGGGGTTTGAGGGGGGGGTAGCCCCCCTCTACGGGGTCAAGAGCAGTGCCCCGAGGAAAAATTTTTGGGACCCTATATTAGGTGGGACAAACCTACCTATGGTTTTGTGCATGGTTTTAGCACATGGTTTTGGACACGATGGTGTTTCAGTCCATGGTTTTGGGCACGATGGTTTTCGGTCTGTGGTATTGGATGCTTCGGCATGTATATATATGTATTGTAACATTGAAAGGAACATAATGAAAAATCAAGCTAGTAGTCTCGGTTTTGGGATCCAGGGAAAAATCTCTGTGTATGTGTGTTTTATGTGTTATGCTCTGGCATTGTTTATTTTTTGTGTTTTAGAATTCGTATGCAGGTAATTTCTATATAATCTTAAAACCTACAGAATGAACATTAAATCAAAATTACCTTTGTGATTGTCTTTCATCATGACATCATCTAGTTTGCATCGCCATCTTTCATACACATTGACACACACACACACAGATATATATATATATATATATATATATATATATATATATATATATATATATATATATATATATATATATATATATATATATATATATATATTGTCAAGGGTCTCATTCTTTTTCCGACTTCATCAAAGTCTTCATATATTTCATGGAGATATCTAGTCAAATCTCTCATTCCTTATATGTTGATTTCATTTTCCATAGTTTCATATTTCATGATCTCTTCCTTTCTTTCTTCACACATTTCCTTCTAGAAACTTCTAGTCATAGCTCCCCCAATTTTCGTCAACTACTTCATATTTAATATGATGACATATTTATGTTGATTTCATCTAAACAATGTGTGACCCATGCCTTCCTGCATCCTTTGAAAGGAGGATATCCTTTCTTTTAATCATGCTCTCGAGATAGAGCATTTATCCATGTTACTTGTAACCATATGACATGACTCTACAATATTGAATACAAGCATACATACCTCATTTTTCTTTAGGTCATATAGACTTCTCTCAGCAAATTCCTTGATTGAAAGAACATTAATCCCTTGATATACTTCACCTCTTTTTTCATCATACCATCATCCCACGAATTCCCACAAGTTGGAATTTATTATGAAACACTTGCTTCCTTTTGATTGGCAAATCTTCCGATGAATATTCCAATAGAGGATCTTGAGTATCCTCATCCCGTAGATGTTTCCTTTTGACTGGTGTATGATGAGATTTGTACTAGATGACTTTTTCTTTTTTTCCCATAAGTACCACTTATGTTTCTAATGAGGTTACCAAGAGTTATATCCTTTCATGGGTGGCTGCCATAGACTTTAGTTATCTTTTATGCTTCTCTATGACGGTGTCGTGAGCTCTTGATTTTAATGTTTCTATGATGCCATGATGCATCCTATAATTTTCCTTAGAGACTCATGATAGCCATATATTACAACATAAAACTCGAAAAGAACTAGGTGAGAAATACTATCTCAATCATAGTAGAGATCTCTTACTTCCTCTTTCTTGGAATTATTTTTTCCATATTCCTCCTTCAATGATATGAGCTTATTCTCTTCCTCTTTTTTATTTTCCTTCTATAGCTTAGGAAAATATCTTTCCTTGACATCCATAGCATTGAACCTTAGCCAGGTTCTTCTTCTTTTTATGAGGACCAAATTTCCTAGACTTTCCTCTTCTCTTTGCCATAGAAACATATGCTTGATTTTTCTCACTTGATCCCACATCAGTTTTAGCTTTCAGCCTGGTTTCTTCAATCTTGCATAGTGACCATAGATCCTATAATGGAGTAGCTTCTTTCTTCCCATAAATACTTGAATTAAAGTTACCCCACTCCTCTGGTAGTGCATTTAGTACTATAGTGGTCATCTCCTTGTTAGACATTATTTCTCCTAGATCTTGAAGTTGATCCCTTATTTTATATATCCTCATAAAGTATGAGGTTATTCCTTATTATTTTGATATCCTTAGATTTTATAGTTCTTTCCTTAGAGAGATAACTTCTCCTGCAATGCTTATAGAAAACAACTCTACCAATTTGTCATATATTTCTTTCAGGGTGTCGAGTTTAGATACATATGGAATGAGTGAATCCTTTATGGATTATATGAGAATGCTTTGAGCCCTCACTTCCATTTCATAAACTTTGAATGTTCTTGAGCATCATCCTTTAATGGTTTGGTGATAGAACCTTTGACATGATACATCACCTCATTTTCAATGAGATTGAGATTTTTCATCTTCTTCCACGCAAGATAGTTTGAAGCCCCGACCAATTTGTTTCTTTCCTTACAAAAAGACATTTTGACAAATTTAGACATAAATATACTTATTTGTGAAGATACTTCCACTTGTTACCTCCTTGAATTTGATGATAATATAGATGATAGAAAACTCCTCCTTGATGAATATAGAACTCTTCAAGCGTGATCCTTGACTCCACAAAGAAGGAGATCACTTTAGATCCTTTGATAGTGATGTCATTTTTGATAGTGATGTCATTTTTTATAATGATGACTTCTTGATGATGTCTTGATGCTTCTTGGATGATCTTCTTCAATGGCAAGGTCCTTGCTTCAATGAGAGGAAATTTCCTTATAACTTTTCGCGATGATGACAACGTATTTGATCTTGCTTCTCTATGATGAATAGTCTTCAAGAAACTTGATTTATAGGTCCCTTAAACTTGAGTGGGGTCTTTGTGGTCCCTTAAGGATCCCAAGACTTCTTCCAGTGTAGACTTATTTCGATGTAGAGTTCTTCTTCGATCTAGGGTTTTGACACTTCTTGACTTCACTTTGATATCCTACAAGATTTGATCCCTGAGTGTTTTTGTGTTCCTTGATGAGATGCCCTTTCCTTGATTTGTCACCTTAGCTCTGATACCATGTTAAGAAATCTAGGGCATCAATAGGTGATTTATCTATAATGATAACTGGTTGTGAATTATTTTTACTTCTTTATATTAGGATCTTCTCTTTACTTATATTATTATAGTGTTCTTCTTCATCAAACAGCTACCAATGCATAAACAATAAAGAGACAAGAGACACAGAATGTAGGTGATCAGCCAATGCCAAAACCTCTCCAAACTTGAGAGGAAAACCCAAACGAATTATTCTTCTTATATATACTTCAATTGATGAACACCAAGACCAATACCCTTGACCTATTTAACTCTCCAAGACCAAGTCACAAGACTCACTTGTTTAACTTCTTCTTCCTTGAGACAATGATATTCAAACTTCTTCCTCCTCCCACTTCCCTTTCCTAGACTTCAGATTTCACTGCTTGACTCAGACCTGCACTTTTTGGCCCCTCATTAGAAGCCCTAGATTTGGTCCCTAAGAAAAATTGACCTTCAACCTTCTTCACTTGAGATGGATACTATCCTTCCTCAATTTGCCTTGAGGATTCACTTGATTCGTTCCCAATTCCTCCTTCTGAAGATGACGGTAGTACTTCGTCCCTTTCTACAATAGAAAGTACTATAATATCGCATGTGTGGAAGAGTTTAGCCTTAAAACATATCCAAATGAACTAGGTTATCATCCTCCTACTTCGCTTTATGGTAAGACTTCTCCTTTTGTGATCTTCCCACCGTTTCTTACTCAGATTGCCTTGACCGAAATTGTGTTCTCCAAATGAATGTCAAGTTGCCTATATATAGTGATTTTTCCATCAAATAAGCCGACTTGTGCCAAGGCTAAGCCGACTTGTCTTCCACGGAGCACAATTTTATTCTTTTCAAGGCCAGAGGAGGAGCTTGTGACAAGGTCTTGGAGGGTTTATAAAATAATCTCTTACACTGTGCAACATACCCAAATGGGTCTTACATCTTAGACATTGACTCTATAGACTTTTATGACATGATCACTAATCGTAAAGGCTCACAATGGGAGTCTTAACTAAAAATAAAAATTCCTTGCTCATGAAACTCATGAGAAAAGCATTACAAAAATAATTTTATTTTTCTTCTTTACATCAATTACATAAAATCATAATTACACATGCCATTATGAAGACCGAACCTAGTTACACTTTTCAACATGTTGGAGAATTGATGGACAATATTAAAACTTAATCAAGGGCCAAGATCATATCAGAGTCTACCTGTGTGAGTTTCTAGATAATTATCACCTTATCTTAATTAATGTTGATTAATTAACCAGTTTTCCTAAGTTTAGACTTAGGAAATATTAAAAAATATGTTAATAATCTAATTAAGACACTTCTAGGTGGAATTTACATAAACGGTTTATGGGTTATGGAGAAATCCTATATTCTAGCCTCTCCATAAAGTTTTGATACTATAACACATCCGATGCTACAAAAACTAACATTGCACAGATCTAAGCTCCTTCAATCTGTTGTTCAAGCCCATGAATTCCTTCCAAAATACTTCAACTTGTGCTCCTCTTCATGACAATTCTGACTGTCCTTCTTCTGCCTCATATTTATGCTTAGGGTAAGGCCGCCTTTTGGATCTTTATCGCACAAAAATGCTCGCTCTCTACCTCAGGGTCTGTGGTCTTATTTGTTGAGATAGCTTCCCAATATAAGGGATTTGACCCTTCCTCTTCTACTCAGCTATGGAGTGGTATGATGCACACTGTAGGCACATATATTTGGATTGATAATGTACTAAAGCTACCCTAAACTAGGGGTTGCATATCTGTTGTCCTAAGTCCTTTTTGACATCCTTCTCCACACTAGCAACAACCCTCCTTGGAATCAAATTAATTAGCAACCTTCCCACATACTAGATCTCATCTTCGACCACCCTTTTATGTCACTGTAACCTACAACAAGGACTTGGCCTATGATTCAAGTTTGTAGTTATCCTACTAGGCTTGGAACAACCCTTATCTCGACCCGATTAGCCCTCCTACACTTGCATTTTTCTTTTAGGCTTCTAGGGTTCCTTTTCTGTGAGCAAACAGGCCTTATAGCCTCCTCTTCTGAGGTTTGACCCTGTCCCGAGATCTTCGGCCCTTTTCCTCTATAGAATAGGGATATTGGCCCTATATTTATGCGATTCTCATTGTCCAAACTCTCCTAACGCATCTGCCACTTGAGGATGGTTGTACTTGGGATCAGATCTAGACTTCTCTAGTAGCCCTACTTGGCCTACTAGCTCAACCTCTCTTTCGCTACATCTCTAGCAACCCTACAACCAAATGAGATCCTCTCACTTGATGTTTCTAGCCTTGATCATAAGGCATCCTTAAATAACCTCTTCCTTAGGCCTCTTGGGAACCCTCTAGAACTTAGGGGTTTTGATCCTCTAGACCTTAAGAATTAATTTTTCCCTTTAATTTTATTTTTAATTAATTATTTATATTTTAAACCCCATCATGGGTCTAAAACCACTTCACTTAGTTTCTTTGCCAACAAATCCTTTTTTGACCAAACTCACACAAACCCAAATCTAAGCAAGTGGAGCACCTCCCAAGCTACACAATTCAACATGGAGGTGACTTGGAGGAGCGCTATACTTGAGGTTTTGGTGGCAGTTTTAAGTCTAGTCTTGCTCTTGGGTATCTCATTTTAATCTAATTCTATAAGAGAAGGATTGTTGTTGGGTTTTCCACCTTGTGGGGTTTTTCCCTCACTTGGAGCCTAATTTCTGGTGTCTTTTGTCTCTTGTGCATTATTTTCTCTATACTTTGCTAATGTGTAATTACTTGATGACATAAATAACAAGTAAAAACTAAAGAATGAATATCAATGACAAGTAATTACCATGAAAAGAAATTCAATCATCTATACGAATTTCAACATGGTATCAAAACTATGGTAAGGACAAGAACACCACTGAAGAATCCAGAAAATGAAGAAGCATCCTCTTGTCGCTCTTGTAATTTATTTCCTTTAATGGGTAATTTCTATTAGTATAGTTAATTGATTATGCTATTGTTAGTGTTTTAACATATTAAAATTATCAGGGTTTTAACCCTAGGATTCCTCTGTAGGTAGATTCAAGTTTATTTATCCAACATCCTTTTTGACTCGGCCTTTTAATCTTCAAGAAATTGTGTTCTCAGTTATTTTGGTTCTTTTTAGAACGACTTGTCTGCTTTCAAGTAATTAAAAAAGATACGAATGTTTTCATCTATTTTCTTTTGTATTATTTTTTCTTCGTGGTTAGGATTTTGTTGTAACCCTAATATTTCCACAACATACATTTATATATTTTCCTTACCCTGCTAATTCTAAGATTTAGGGTTCTTAATATATAAACCTTAATTTTTAGAGTATAACTTGGTATTATTTTTATTTTAATTGTTTCATGCCTAAACATAGGTCTTGTCCATGCATATACTAGTATGTAAATGACCATTAATTCATTGTTTATCGTGTGTTTTGATGAGACCCAACTACACCACAATTAGGGTTTTAACCCTACGAATGTACTTAAGTTACATTAGCTCACCTCCAGTTCTGGTTTAGAAATAATATAGGGTTTTAAACCCTAATCATCTTTCAATTAAAAAAATTATCATATTTTTCTTTTCTTTCTATTTTTTGGGTTTAGCCAAAATTATATATTTTCCCCGTCGTTTAATATGAGATTGTTTATTTGTTTACAAAGTTTTGTCAAAGGCATGATTAGAGGAAATTCACTCTAGGTTATTACCCTTCTAGTTACTACTTGCACTTTGATATATAATAGTTTTGATTATAATTTGATATATGAATGACACTTGTATTTTACTACTTGGTCATAGGTAATATTATTTTCAGAGTTAATTTCGAAATATTTTCATTAGCCGGTGAAATTTAAAGTCTTCTCATTGCTCATGGAAATTTCAGCCGCCAT
Organism: Pinus tabuliformis; assembly: GCA_031772625.1. Classification (NCBI taxonomy): domain Eukaryota; kingdom Viridiplantae; phylum Streptophyta; class Pinopsida; order Pinales; family Pinaceae; genus Pinus; species Pinus tabuliformis. Next base: position 651,611,838 of record CM062807.1, on the reverse strand, counting down.
CTTCAAGGTTAGATGATCTGAAACCTTGGATTCCTTATATATCTAAGTATGACATATGTGTTTGAGGACAAGAGACCAGGGTTTTCAGTCATAGTTATACATTTGTTCAATTATTTTTCCATAATTACATCATGTCAAGAAATTTGTAGTTTAAAGGATTTAAGTCTATGATGTACTTGGTTAATGGGAAATGTTATTCCAAGATTTGATACATTTATAATTTTTGTTTATTGTCCTTATGGTCATCTCCAACAATACCTATATTTCCTTAACAATGAATTTTCAAGTCAATAAACTTTGACATGTTACTGACAAATGTTTATGTTATTTTTTTCAGACATTTTTGTCTCTTTTATATTATGAATATATATTTGAGATATTTTTCTATTCATGCTCAAATACTTTTTTCCAATGTATTTTCCATTCATTTTTACTATGAATAGTTTTATGTGTATAAATGAAATATTTGTAGGTTATTGTAGCATCCTAAGGATACTCTTCTAGGAGGTTTTGTATACTGTTGTAGCGGCTGCAACACCCTCCAAAATTTTGGCCTGCAATCAATTTCAAAGCCTCCTTTGATATTTTTTACTTGATGACTGCACGCACTCGGGTTCGCTCCGTGAGCTCGTGTGAGTCTTCGCACCCACCTTGCTTAATCATTCCACCGACAACTTTTTCATGTTGATGCCAGTGTCATGCTTGCAACCATGTTCTGGTCATACACAAGGTCTTCGCCTCGTGTGTACATGTTGTGTTCGTTATGTAAACATTTGTCGTGCTCGCACATAGAGTCATATTCACTATCGCGCAAGCATCGTCGCGGTCGTCCAACAATCAATCACAAGCATCGCGCTTATCGCTCACACCGTCAGTCAGTCATGTTGAACATATGTGTCTGGATGGTTTGATTCGTCTCATCGTCAAGTCATGTAAGTGTGTGTTTGCAAGAACACATATGCACCTTTCCACTCGTTCACACACTTAGTCATTTTGTTAAAGTTATGACGACCAGATCCCCCCTCTGACAATCGGACCTTCACCCCGCCATCATCTCGATCGATTGTCACTCAGAACACCACAGAAGCACTAAGCAAGCCCTTTTAAGCTGTGTTGCCCACAAGCTGATCAATCAACCTTCATGTTGGTCAATCGAAGGGTTTGACCCGGTAGTCACCCCGGAACTAACTACCCTAGAAAATTGTGCAGGGGCTATAGACCTTACCCGCTCCGCTGACTGATGAAATTGTGCAGACAAGTCAAAAAGACACCCAGTGCCCGTCCCTGTCTCCCTCAGAAAATTGCGTAGTTTTTCCAACCATCCCACCAGTCAATCTGTCAGCTTCTCACCCGAAAAACTGCGCAGTTTTCATGAGCAAGCTCTCTGCTGCCCAGCAGTCCACTCAGCTCAGAAACTGCGCAGAGGAGATCAGCAGGCCAGCCTCCCAACATCAACAAAGTTTTTCCCTCCAACAGCTGACTGCCAGTTCCCTTAAGGAATTATGAAGTTTATGCTACCAAGCACCAGCAGCTGACTGTTGGTTCCCTCCAGGAATTGCACAGTTTTTGCTACCAAGGTCCCAGCAGCCAGCTCCCAGTTCCCTCCATGAATTGTGCATTTGTGGATGTCAGGCTCCCACTGCCCGCTCCTTCCAAAAATTGCGTATATTTTCTCTGCCCAGCCTTCTCACAGCCCAGACTGCTCCTCTCAACAATTTGTCCTCCAACTGAGCTAGACCCCACAGACAGTCACAGTCGATCTAGATTTTCCATCTCCATCACAGATGTGATGTGTAGTTTTCACCATTAGTGCTCGGAACCTCCATCCCAGCTCACAACTCGCAACCTGGTCTCCTCTCCCCAACACCTATAGCCAAAATGATCATGCATCATGGTAGACTAGGAGGTTTATGGATTTGATGTCGTCTCGTCATGAGTGACTGTAGATATAGGTACACAAACAAACATGGCACGACGACAAATGGGATTAACAAAGGGAGTACATGCAGAATGACATGTTCACCAATGGAAGGACAAACGATGCATGCAAAGAGATGCACTCGCGGACGGACGAACATGCAAGGATGTGTTCGCACACACACGGACGGACGAGCGAACATGCAAGATGTGTTCACGGACGGACGGACAGACGAACATGCACTTTTCTCGAAGGAGCAACGTGAAAATGAAACATAAATCGAACCCAACGACCATTGAAGACTCCGTGCACTTTGCCATGCAGAGGTGAACCTGTGACACACCATGAGGACATCCATCACCCAGCAACATTGTATCTCGACATGCACACTAGCAGCAGCACGAATGTACCAACATTGTCAGGTCAAGTCTCGTCATGAGTCATGTCATCCACATCTCTACTGTGGGCCATATTGTCAATCAATGTAATGTAATGTGGAAGTCTAAGAGATCCACTTGTTATATGAAGAGTCATGTAAAGTCAAAAGGTCATGGAAGTCAAACGGTCATGAGGGCAGTTGAACAGCCACAAGGGTTAGTTTCACCCTTGGCTATAAATACCCTCTCATTTGTACATGCAAAGGACTTTTCACCTCAGCTCCTCCCACATAGCCTAAGAGTCCGTAATCTTTTCTTTGAGGAATAATTAGTGGCTCCAACACCTCGCCCACGGGGTTAGTGATGTATGGTGTAATGATGTTTCTTGGAACTTTCACTTAATTCATAAGCTGCTAACAGGCCAGCAAGCACATTTTCACACGTGTTGTAATTGTTGTAAGACTCATCTTGAACACTTTTAATGCATGTTGCTTTAACCTATTTTTAACACTTGAACTCATTCAATTGTTGTAATACAAATATATTAATGAAAATGTGTTGTATGAGCTTTTAATTTTGTTCTGCCTGTGTTGGTTACCTCCCCGAACATCAGACAAACCTTTCACATAAACTTGCTAGAACAACCGTTGCACTCGCGCAGACTCCACCATTGTGTGTTGTACGTGTTATGTTTCCTTGGGTGTTGTGGTTGTCACATCCGTGTGGACTGCTCTTTCAGAAGTTGTGCACGTCCTGTTGTGTTGTGTGCTCCTAACAGAGTTGGGGCTTCCTCCCATCCGACTTGCGACTCACTCCCGCCCTCTCCCTCTATAGTGAAAAAACCATTGACACAAGTAACACTAGCAATCACCAAGCACGTGAACCTCACTACTCGAAGACAAAGCAGACCACTCTCCTGTGCTAACAAGCAAGAGCTCAGGCAAATCTTTAATATAATGGCAACCGGATCATCATACCAGATCGGACTCCCACACCAAACAGTGTGAGGTCTAGTTGCGACTTCATGCAGGGGTGATCCCCTAAATGTTGGTGGGTCCAACACCGTCAACATTTCTTGTGCTATAAGGAGGGTCGCCAGTTGTTTGTGGTTGAACGTCTTCTCACACTCACTCATCAACCGTCTTGGCAAGGTAGTAACTCGCATTCCATCTCACCTACACACGAGTCTGCAGTTGGTTACTTCTCACCTCCCAAGACTGAACACAAAATTCCATATCATCACCTTCACTCTATCCGCCCCATCACACTCTAGTTTGTAAAATCATTCAGATTGATCCCAAGAATACATCATCTTCCATATGCATCAAGGAAGCCAAATGCCACTCCCATAGGGATTGTTGTATCGTCAGTGGAAGAAACAGTCCTTGCCACACTTGAAGTTCTGGCGGAAGCTATTGAAGATGGAGAGGAACCTGTGATCCTCCGACAAGGGGAAAAACACACCCTTGTGATCTTGGGATTAGAGTCTAGTACAAGAGGCGGAGGGGAAGGCAGCAGAGGAGGCGGAGGCGGAGACGAACCAACAGATTCAGAGCCAAAACTATCAAATTCTGAAGGAGACGAGGAGGACGAAGATGAAGAAGAGATGGCTGACCAAAATCTGGAATGGATGACTCAGGAACCATTGGCTCTCCTAGGTGCTTTGCACAAGATCCCAAAGCCAGTGGAGAGAATGAACATCAAGTTCAACCCTAACATCACAGTGAAGGTAGAAGACCATTTGGACAACTTCTACCTACAACTGCAGACCCTTGACGTACGGTATGACGACGTAGCGTGTAGATTGTTCCCATGTACCTTGGACAGTCGCAACGTTGCATGGTATCACAGTCGTCTAGCCAACTCCATACAGAACTGGGATGCATTCAAACGCATGTTTCTTGAAATGTTTGTTGATGAAAAGACCCCAGCCATGTTACTCAAAGAATTGGGAAGCCTAAAGATGGAGGGGAAAGAAAAGGTAAAATATTTCAATCAGAGGTTTACATGCATATTGAACAAGTTTGCAGCGGACACCAAACCTCATGACTCCATCATTGTTAATTACTACACGTCTGCACTGCCGACCAGCATTGCATAGTTCATCAAGCAAGCTGCGAAACCAACACTACTGGAAAACTGCAAAGAGGCTATTGTTGTTGAGAAATACATGCGCATGATTGGAGTCATCAAGGATGATGAACCAGCAAAGGACTCCAAAGACGCAAGCAGAAAGTCCCAGGCGATGGTGAGCAAAGGTAGAGACAAGGAAACAAATGATATTGAAACCCTCACTCGCCTCATCAAGAACTTGACAAGAGAAGTGTATGATCTTAAACAACGAAAAATAGACACATCTGCAAGCAACCATCTGCTCAAATAGAGATAAGGAAGCGTGTCATTAGGCAGCAACTAGTACCCTACAAAAACTACGTAGAGCTCTATGTTCCACTTAGATCAGTGTGCAAATTCTAAATTATGTTCATTCCACGAAGAACGTCACCCCAAGAACTCTTATTCGGACTGGAAGTGAGTCGCAAGCTCTGTATGCAGTCATACATTCCATGCAAAAAACAATATGCAAGAATTAATGGAAGACACGGATAATGACCAAGTTATTGCACCTGATGAAGCATCAAGTTATGGGCATGTGGTGAACGTGTATCAGTGCTCGCAAGAAACATTGATGACGAACACCGAGAAATAGACCCCAAAGAAAAATGAACGTTACAATCTTAGGAGTAAAGGGGCTCCCCTTACACTTGGGGAAGCACAAGAAAATATGAGATTGTTGTTGAGGAAGGTTGATCCACCAGCCGCCCCAAAGCAGAAAACACAGAACAAGTCCGAGAAGACAGCGGCAGACAAGAGTACATCCATAAGCAACAAACTGCAAAACACTCATCCGGATAAGATGAACATCAGTCCTACCCCGGATACCTCAGTGAGTCTACCACCTTTGGACTACAACATTGTAGATTACATGAAGAAAACTTGCGTGAACATTAGTTTATTCGAGTTGGCCAAGATTCAAAGTCAGTGAGACATCCTACTGCACGCATTGGGATAGACAGCAACGGACAGCGCAGCCTCTACCAATAAGGGAGCAAGCACACCTCTTGGATCACTTTCCACTATGCTAAACACACTCTGGATGGAAGAAGAAAACTCAGGTTTCCCTCAATTCCTGCTCTCATTTGAAGTTTTTAACTATAATTTTCACAATTGCTTGGTTGATTATGACGCAGCAACCAACGTCATGCCACTCTCCATTGCCAAAAAGATCAATGCACAATGGAATGAGACATCCACACAAATCATCCAACTTAATCGAACATTTGTACCAGTGATTGGTGAACTTCGAGACGTAATCATCTGACTATCTCATGACAGTCAATTCCACCAATGCATCAACATAGTTGTTGTGGACATACCAGAAGCATATGGTTTACTACTTAGCAGAGATTGGTCTAGCAAGATGAACAGATATTTTGCTACAGAATGGTCACACATGTGGCTTCCGCACAAGGGGAAAAACAACCAAATCTGGGTGTTATTTGAGAGGTATATGAGGCACATTGTCACTCCCATCAATGGAAAGAATGAACCGTTGGCCTTCATAAAACTTATGTTTGGCAATTGCCTCCTGGAGACAATGTTGGGGTGTTATCCTGCACGGCCAGCTCCAACCCCACCTGACACGCAGTTGGGACTCCTTCCTTGCCCAACTGATGGTAATAAAAAATGTACAATAAATTGTACCAATAGTAGCAGTAGCAGTAATAAAAATGCGTCAAACGGTCCATGTACAAACAACTTGTGGACCATGTAATTTGACGGATCAAAGACACAAGACGGTTCAGGAGTCGGGTGTGTCTTGATCGACCCATACAATAGGAAGCATCTGGTTTCAAGTTGCTTGGAGTTCGAGTGCACGAACAACATTGTTGAGTATGAAGCACTTGGGCTTGCAGAAAGCCACCAGCCTCAACGTGGTCGCACTCAAAGTGGTACGTGATTCAAAGATAGTGGTATGGCAGGTACGTAACACCATTCATTGTTTGTTGTCGCATCTCAAAAGTTACCAGCAAGAGGTATGGCGATTAATCTCTAACTTCCAAGCATTTAACATCATTGTTGTACCACGTACGCGTAATGCAGCTGCCAATGCTCTAGCAAACACAGCTTCAAGAATGTCACCGATTAGGGATAGATTTACTATTGAAATTTTGTACAAACCATCTATCATGGATAACATAACTAATTTACGTGTGTTTAATGATGATCAACATATACTACATTTCATGGCCAATGTTGATGTCTTCAAAGATGCAGTGATAGATGATGACAAGCACGAGTGCTTTCTGCAAGTGGAAGTTGGTAACAGTAAAGGCCACCTTATCACAAAGGGTCTAGCATCTTTGGAAAATATTTATGACTTGCAAGAACGTTTTCAGGGGCCAAGGAATAGCAAAACCCACAGCTCCACCATGATGCACGAACTGATCAATCTGGGAACAAAACAACAGTTAAAGTTCGTCAATCTTGGCACATGTTACACACAGCAAGAGCAAAAAGCCTTTGTCCGCTTGTTCAAACAGTATCGAGATGTGTTCATGTGGATGTACGATGATTTGAAAACTTATGACACGCGAATAATCCAGCACATCATTCCAATCAAAGAAGGGATCAAGCCATATCAGTAGAAGTTGAGGAAAGCACACCTATCACTCGAACCCCTCATACAGAAAGAGCTCACCAAGTTGTTGGATGCATGGATCATATACAAAGTTCGTCATTCCACGCGGGTTTCAAACCTTGTTCATGTACGCAAGAAGTCCGGGGAAATCCACTTGCGTGTTGATTTCTAGAACGTGAATCGCGCCTCGGACAAAGACAATTACCCCATGCCGTCTATGGAACACATTCTGCAAACAGTATCTGGGGCACAGAAGTTTTCCCTGCTCGATGGTTTTTCAGGATACAATCAATTTCTGGTAGCAAAACCTGACAGACTTAAGACTACCTTCCCTACCAAGTGGGGTTCGTTCGCTTACAAACGAATGCCATTTGGGATTGTGTAGGTGCAACCTTTCAGTGCGCCATGGATATCGTTTTTCGCGGACTCATCAGATAGAGTGCAGTGTTATACCTCGATGATGTGACTGTGTTCTCAAGAAGACGTGAGGACCACATACACCATCTGAAGAAAAAATTTGAGCAATGCCAGAAACACAGTATTTCCTTAAATCCAAAAAGGAGTGTATTTGCAGTGTCTGAGGGGAACCTTCTCGGACACATTGTTGTCAAAAGTAGGATCAAGGTTGAGCTAGACCGGGGTCAAACTATCACACAGATCCCTCACCCAGCCACTAAGAAAGCCATGCAGTCCTTCTTGGGAAAGATAAACTTCCTCTGGAAGTTTATCTCGGATTATGCGCAAATAGTCAAGCCCATGCAGGACATGATCAAGAAACATGCAATCTATAGTTGGGGCAAGAGGGAAAAGTATGCATTCACCTGGATCAAGAAGGCTATTACATAAGTTCTTGCACTCTATAGCGCAAACATCAAGAAGGATTTCCTTCTATACACCTTCACCCTCCGATAATTCGCTCGCTGCAGTACTCACTTAGAGGGACGAGATGAATGATGAATGTCCCATCTCATTCATGAGCGCAAGAATGCGGGGACCAGAACACAACTACCTCGTCTTTGAAAAGCAATCATATGTAGTTTACAAGGCAATGAAACACTTCAGGCCCTACTTGTTGAAGAACCATTGCATAGTCTACGTCCCTCACCCAGCAGTCTGCACACTTCTTGTACAACAAGAACTAGGTGAATGACGTGCAAACTGGATGATAGGCTTGCAAGAGTATGATCTTGAAATCAAGCCAGTTCCACGGTCAAAGGACATGAGCTCTACAGACTTGCAGTTGAAGTAGTACACGCATCACAGAGTGAAGAAGATCTTGTTGGCTGGGAGCAGGAAGTTGAGATGTATGATATAAGGTGAGAAACACCCACTGAAGACGGAACCTATTGGTACACAAATGTGCGCCAATACCTTCAGCACGGCACCGTACCCTCTCACTTTTCCATTAGAAAGAAGAGGTCATTGCGCCTTAAAGATTTAGCATATCAGTCGGTGCACAAAATGCTTTACAGGAAGCGTAGCAACAGAGTTTTTCTCAAGTGACTAGAGGCACATGAATCAGAGAAGGTATTACAAGATCTACATGATGGACCTGTCGAGGGTCACTTTGTGAGAAACACCACTTCACACAAAGTTATGCGAGCCATTTCTACTGACCCACATTTTTCAAGGATATGCCTGTAAGTGCCCAATCTATCAGCAATGCGCCGGCAGAATACGAAGGTCGGTAGCCCAACTGCACCCTGTTGCAATGACTGAACCATTCCAACAATGAGGCTTGGACATCATTGGGGAGATTTTCCCACATTCATCAAAACAACACCGCTACATTCTAACGGCAACTGATTACTTCACGTGGTGGACAAAAGCAGTTCCGCTCAAACAATCAATCACAGTCGTCCAACGATCATCCAACGATCAATTACAAGCATCGCGTTTATCGCTCACACCGTCGGTCAGTCATGTTGAGCATATGTGTCTGGATGGTTTGAGTCGTCTCATCGTCAAGTCATGTAAGTGTGTGTTTGCAAGATCATATATGCACCTTCCCACTCATTCACACACTTAGTCATTTTGTTGAAGTTCTGATGACCGGATGGTTTGAGTCATCTCATCATCAAGTCATGTAAGTGTGTGTTTGCAAGATCATGTATGCACCTTCCCACTCATTCACACACTTAGTCATTTCGTTGAACTTTTGATGATCGGATCCCCCCTCTGACAGCTAGACCTTCATCCCGCCATCGACTCGATCGATTGTCACCCAGAACAGCGCAGAAGCACCAAGCAATCCCTTTCAAGATGCACTACCTGCAAGCTGATCAATCAACCTTCATGTTGATCAACCTGAGAGTTTGACCGGATAGTCGCCCCTGGACTGACTCCCCTCGAAAAGTGCGTAGAGGCTGCAGACCTTTCCCTCTCCGCTAACTGAGAAAATTGCACAGACAGGTCGAACAGACACCCAATTCCCATCCCTGTCTCCCTCACAAAATTGCACAGTTTTTCTAGCCAACCCACCAGTCAGTCAGTCGGCTACTCACCCGGAAAACTGCGCAGTTTTCATGGAAAATCCCTCTATTGCCCAACATTCCGCTCAGCTCAGAAAATGTGCAGAGGTGATCAGCAAGCCAACCTCCCAGCATCAGTGCATTTTTTCCCACCAGCAGGTGACTACCAGTTCCCTCCAGGAATTGTGCAGTTTTTATTGTGAAGCTCTAGCAGCTAATTGTCGGTTCCCTCCAGGAATTCCTCAGCTTTTGTTGCCAAGGTCTGAGTAACCAGTTATCAGTGCCCTCCAGGAATTGCACAGTTTTGGCTGCTTGGCTCCCACTTCCCCCTCCTTTCAAAAATTGCACAGATTTTGTCTGCCTAGCCTTCCCACAGCCCGGACCACTCCTCTAAAAAATTGTGCAGTTTTTTCCTCTAGATGATCTAGACCCCGTGGACATTCACTGTTGATCTATATTTTCCATCTCCATCACCGAGTGACTTCTGCGCAATTTTCACTAGCAGTGCACGGAGCCTCCATCCCAACTCGCAACTCGCAACTCACAACCTTGTCTCCTCTCCTGGTCACCCGCAGCCAAAACGATCATGCATCATGGTAGACTACGAGGTTTATGGATTTGATGTCGTCTCGTCATGAGTGACTGCAGATATAGGTACACAAACAAACATGGCACAATGACAGATGGGATGAACAAAGGGAGTACATGCAGAAGGACATATTCGCCATAGGTCGAACAAACGATGCATGCAAAGAAGTGTGCTCGTGAATGGACGAACATGTAAGGATGTGCCCGCACACTGACAGACGGGCGAGAGAACATGCAAGATGTGTTCACGGACAGATGGATGGAGGAACATGCACTTTTCGCGAACGGGCGAACCTGTCAAGCATGCCAACATGCAATAAAGGAGCAACATACAAATGCAACATCAAGGGAACCAAATGACCATCGAAGACTCCACACACTTTTCCATATGGAGGTAAAGTTGTGATGCACCATAAGGACATGCATCACCCAACAACATTGCAACTCGACATGCACACTAGCAGTAGCACGAATGTACCATCACTGTCATGTCAAGTCTTGTCATGATTCATGTCGTCCACATCTCTACTGTGGGCCATACTATCAATCAATGTAATGTAACATGGAAGTCCAAGAGATCCACTTGTCATATAAAGAGTCATGTAAAGTTGAAAGGTCATGGAAGTCAAATGGTCATGAGGGCAGTTGAACAGCCACAAAGGTCAGTTTCACCCTTGGCTATAAATACCCCCTCATTTGTACATGCAAAGGACTTTTCACCTCAGCTCCTCCCACATAGACTTGAGAGTCTGTAATCTTTTCTTTGAGAAGTAGTGGCTCCAACATCCCGCCGACAGGGTTAGTGATGTATGGTGTAACGATGTGTCTTCGAACTTTCGCTTAATTCAGAAGCCTACTAACAGGTCATCACATTTTCACACATGTAACTGTTGTAAGACTCATCTTGAACACTTGTAATGCATGTTGTTTTAACCTATTTTTAACACTTGAACTCATTCAATTGTTGTAATACATATATATTAATGAAAATGTGTTGTATGAGTTGTTAATGTTGTCCTTCCCATGTTGGTTACCTCCCTGGACATCAACCAGACATTTCACGTAAACTTGCTATAACAACCTTCGCACTCGTGCGGACTCCTCAGTTGTGTGTTGTATGTGCTATCTTTCCTTGTGTGTTGTGACTGCCACATCCGTGTGGAATGCTCTTCTAGAAGCTATGCACGTCCTGTTGTGTTGTGTGTTCCTAACAGAGTTGGGGCTTCCTCTGATCTAACTTGGGACTCACTCCCACCCTCTCCCTCTACAGTGAAAGAACCATTGACACAAGTAACACTAGCAATCACGAGGCACGCGAACCTCACTACTTGAAGACAAAGTAAACCACTCTCTTGTGCTGACAAGCAAGAGCCGAGGCAAATATTTAAAATAATGGAAATCAGGTCATCATACCGGATGGGACTCCCACACCAAACGGTGTGAGGTCTAGTTGGGACTTCATACCGAGGTGATCCCCTAAATGTTGGCGGGTCCAGCACCGTCAACATATACCCATATAGCTTATATACTATATGTCTTATATGACCATTTACTATAAATACCGTATTATATATATTCCGTTTTGTTTTTTCCTTTTTTTCATAACTAATATCTTTAAAGTCTAAATATTGTTATTCTACATTATTATTTACACTACATTGTCCTAGTAAATACGTATTGTCCTTAAATTATACTTTGTATGATTAATTTAACCAGCATGATTCCACAAATTTGTATTAATAATATGAATACTTGATTAAACTACTAATCCAAGTAAAATATATTCAATTACATATCATTTTCTCTTCTATGTACGCAAAGGTTATTGTATATGCATTCACTGAATATATATTCCAAAGGGTAATTTTATTTAAGCTAACTACTTAATATTTTTGGAATAAGTATTTAAAGTCTACATGAGTGCATGTATAATTGAATATATCCATTAAGTATCAAGCTTCATACTATTTCACATCATAAAAACATTCATATGATAGAGGATTAGGGTATCGACTTAATATTATGAGACTGGAAACTAATACGAAAGCTCACCAGCTCCACCCAACCTTTGACATTATTCTCAAAAGTGTCACACTGAGCATTGTCTGCAAGTTCTTATTTTTTCTCACTTCTATCCCTTTTAACCTCTCACCAAATTAACTCTGTATGACTCTTTTTTTTTCCAGCAAGATAACAAAAATGGATTACCCTCTTATCAACCAATTGATAATTGGTAACTACCTCCACCTCACCAAGCAGATGATAGGTAGTTACTAGCTCATTTATGAGCTCCACTTCCCCACTCTCAAAGATAGTTCCCTGTATTTTACGGAAGTTAATGATCAATTATTTCCATGATCATTAATAATCTAATCATTTATATTAGATGCCTAGGACTTAATGTGTAGTAATCAATATCCAATAATTAACTTGCAATCATAATTCATTCAACCAGATGTAACTTCAAAATCAGTTTCCAAATATCTTATTTTATTAAAGATGTCATAAATACAAATTTACATTTAACTTTTATCAATTTTATCACATTGATCAACTATTTCCATATAAGTCTTTAAAGTTAAATCACAACCACACTTAACCATATATACAATTTTTCAACATAAACTCCAAGTTAGGGGATATCACATTAGGGTTAGAGTAGTTAATGAATGCTCAGATGGCTCCCTCCGGGTTTATACCAAATGGATAGATTGAAGTGCTAGGGAAACTATGAAAATGTAATAAAACCTAGGGTAATTTATGTGATAGTAGTGAAGGGTGTCTCTCTCTTAAGTTGCAAGCTCTCTTAAGGATATTGATGAGTGAATTGAGCAATGTGAATCATGAATAAGGATGATGGGTAAGAGTCAAAGTGATGACCTATATAATTTTAAAATGTCAAAATATGAAGTTATGAACTAGAACACTCATAATTAGTGACATATGATAAGCAATGGATTGAGAAAAAATTTAATGGTTTAAAATGATTTAATTTTTGGCAAAAAAAATAGACTTTGTGATAGATTATGTCATAGAGACCGATGAGGAAACACATAACATGAAGAATACAAAGCTTATATGCTTATGACCAGTTACATATTTGGATTAAACAAGCCAGTATTTATTAGGGTGAACAATGATAATTGCATATAAAATATATATTTCTAGGGCTTAACCATTTCTTTATGGAAGTGAATTAAGCATGACATAATACTTAAATCATGATGATCTAGTCTTTACATGTATTGGGTATAATAGTCCTTGAATGAGTAAGCTAGAGATGTAAAGTGATGTAAGAGCTTTGGGTAACAATCAAAAGATATACCAAACTAAGAAATTAGATATCAATGAACTATGGCATGCTCGTAAGGCCAATAATAACTCAAATTATAAATTTCATCAAATTTTCCTAGGTGGGAAAGAATACATGTGGCTCTAGATAATGGGTGATTCATAAAAGGTTAAAGATGTATTCTAATAATGAAACTATATGAAAATTTTGACATATTTATAGGGTGACTATACATATCACCTAAATTATCAAATTTCAAGTTGAACGAAGAGGAAATGATAATAAAATAATGATCAGTGTATAGATGATCACATCGCACTCATAGTACTAATGATCATTTGTAGAATTAGCCCAAGCTAAAAAACTTAATCAAGATGATGCATGTACTAGATGGATGTTTCAAATATATTTCTTTGTTTGAATACAAAAGTTAATATCCAATATTGATTTATGTAAGATTGTGAATTTGATTTCGGTAATGAATTATATAAAATGTTCTTGATGCTTTATTTCTCTACATATGATATATGTGGAGATGACTATCATATTCATGATGTTATGTTATAATGTTTACGTTAACATGTCATTCTATTTATTATTTTTATGTAATGCCATATGTTTGATAAAGATATTTTGAGGTTATAACATTGTTGGGTATGTGTTGTATTCCTCGCACAACTTAGCTCCATGTGTGATTCATATGAATTGGGCGCAAGAAGGGGGCCATGGGGTGGAAACCCCCTTGTTCGACGGGATTGTAGGGGGGATAGAGCCCCTCCAAAATATATTTGGGTAGTTTTTACATCCATTTTAGTTGTTTTTAGCACACAATTTTTTTTATGGTTTTATGGCACATGGGAGTTTAGACCATGGTTTTCTAATTTCAATTAAGGGATTATGGTTGTAATATAATATGAGTTAATATATTAAAGGTGGTGGATGTCAAGGGATCATATATATTGTATTGTAGACAAAAATAATAGAGGTGTAGCTTTTAACAGTTTTTTTAGTTTTCCTGATTTTGGTTTCCAAGGTAAACCTATGTGTAATATGTGATTGTCATTGATTTACTTTTTTTCTTATTAAGAATCTATGTATGCATTGTGTTACTATAGGATGATATGAAAATTACAAATGGTGGGAGTTCTTAATATGACAAAGATGAACAATTGTGTCTTGGAAAACCCTAAAGGCTTAGTGGGAAAATGCATCATGAAGAGAGCCAAGACTAACAATCATGATAAATTTATGAAGATTCTAGTGATGTGCTTGCACTAGACAACCTTGGTTACCTTAGGGTTCAATTTGAAGGATTCAAATGTATTTGAAACTAGAATCCACATGATGATTAACCTTGGTATTGACATTGTTGTGTACAGTTTTTTATGCCCATTTTGCCTTGACCTAAACCCTCATCCAACCTAATAAACCTATTTTATACTTTGTTTTGTCTACTTTATCCTCATTTTGGCCTAATGCATCAAAAATTTATTTAAATCATTCTCTCTTAATCCATTATTTTTTTAAAACATTTGTGCTAGAGAAAATAAATCTAACTAGGGAATTTAACAAAATTTGGAATTTCAAGTAGATACTCATTCATCGGAATATGTGTAGGGCAATTGGACAAATTCTAGAATGTGGATTTTGTTTCTTGGGAACCAAGGATGTATGAATACATATTAGTTCTCCAAAACTCAACTCACACATCCTTGGTCAATGCTTGGTCGACACGGCCTATTTTCAATGAAATACATAGTTTTAGGCTTGAAAACAAAATTGTTTTGATTTTTTGGAGATCAAATCAAATATTTGTCTCTAAATTTATATTTAGTTGATGGTTAGAGCATTCATAGAATTTCAGTTTCAAAACTTTAGGTATAAATATCCAAACATGTAAAGACTTTCATAAGTTCGTAATTTCCATATTTCAGTTTTTTAAAGTTTTGGCTTTAGTCAGTTGTCCAAAGTTGTATTGCAGCTTTGGACATGTTTCTTTCATTAATACATTAAACTTATTGATTTTTCTTAATTGGTAGTCTCAGAAGTGTGCAAGTTAAAGTACGGAGAACCCCCACAATCCCAACATGTACACGTGTTTCCACTTACTATCCATAATTGTATATGTTGGTATATATTTTCACATGTTTTCCTTTTATGTTTGTCCATGTATGCAAGAAAATGATTATTTTCATGAGATTTGAGTAATATTGTTCATATTTTCCATTTCATGACATTTATGCTATCTTGTTCATAGTCTCGAATCTCATGCATCTAGTTGTTCATATATATTTATAATTTGTTGTTTACATTATCAGCCTGATTATTTTAGTTTTAGTGTTGTTCATGAATAGATTGTATTTTGTTAATGTTCTTGAAGGCAGGTTTATTGATGGGATAAGTAAATGACTATAAGTGTCCATCCATGAGAAAATGCCTCAGTGCATGCATAGATTAGCAACTAGTTTTGCATCAAAGCATTATAGATATTTTTTCATTAATAGACATCTTGAAAAACAAGCTTATTGTCGGGTTATATAAAAGACTAGGAGTGTCCATCCATGAGAAAGGGCCCTCATACATGCAACTCCACCAAACTAGGCTTACTCCAGCATTATTTCATTGTAGATATTGTTTTCATAGATTAGATGTCTTGAGAAACAAGCTTATTGCTAGGTTATGTAAAAGAATAGGGGTGTCATATATGAAAAAGGGCCCTAATGCATGAAAATCCACCAAAGTAGACTTACTCGAGCATTCTTTCATTGTAGATCTTGTTTTCATACAATAGTAAATGTAGAGTAACAAGTTTATTGTTGAGTGTAAATGATTAAAAGTCTCCATCCCTAAGAAAAGGCCCTAATGCATGCAAGACCACCAAGGTATACTTGCTCAACCATTTTTTTATTATAGATCTTGTTTTCATAAATTAGCAAATGTCTTAAGAAACAAGCTTATTGTTTTGTTATGTAAACAATCCACCAAAGTAGACTTACTCGAGCATTCTTTCATTATAGATCTTGTTTTCATACAATAGTAAATGTCGAGTAACAAGTTTATTGTTGAGTTTAAATGATAAAAAGTCTCCATCCATGAGAAAAGGCCTAATGCATGCAATTCCATCAAATTAGACTTACTCAAACAGAGTTTCCATTTTTCAAGTGTTCCTTTGCTTTCACAAAGTATGATTTTACTTTCAAACAATTTTCTTTTATTTTCAAGAAGTGTGAGTAGTTTCTTTTAGTTGATTGAGTTATTAGATTAGTTTTGTTTCATGTTTTCTTGATTTTGTCAATTTGGAGTTTTAGATTTTAAACTGCCTAGTAGTTAACCCAAACCACTTAGCTATAACATTTAGAACTAGTAGATATTTTCCATTTCTTAACGTGGCAACAAATCTAAGTCTAATTCTCTACATGTATTCATGCTTCTAAGTTTGTGAACACCCGGATATATGAAATTAACATGCCCATTGCCAAGGAAGCACATGTTGAGTTAGAGTTACATCTAAAAACTTTTCTTTAAATTTTGCATTCAATTTTTCAAAGTACAAACATTTAAGACAAGCACTGCAAGAAGTAAGATGAGAGGTAAGACTATGCGCATTCAATTTGGTGAATATTTAGTCTTTGTCATGTTTGTACTATCTACATATATTAATTAGATAATAGGAGTAGGTTTCTTAGAAGTATAGAAAGAGTAGTTTAACTATAACAATTATTTCAATTAAAGGTGTTGTAAGAACCCCCAACTACTAATCCATCTGCAAGATAGGTATTATCAACCAACAAAGGAAGATGCTAAATAATTTATTCAATAAAAAGTCATGCCAATAGAAGGATCTTCTCAAATCATTATCCACAATTCAAAATTTTCACTAGATATGAATTTTCATTTCAAAAGATAGAAGAGGAATAGGAGATCCATGAAGAGGATTTAGAATTTTTTTTTAATCGTCCTTATTAGCATATAAAGGTGATCAAGAATTTAGGGACTAGAGCCAAAGACTGAAGAATTTTTTTCTTGTTTATCACCAGAGCCCTTCTACTTTAAGGAATGCAATGGACAACTTTATGGAAAACAATCAAAGAGAGCCAAGAAAACAAAAATTACATCGAAATTAAGTTCCAAACAATCATCAAGCCATGGTACCACTCCACTTTTCGACATTTCTTGGTGATCTGAGTCTCTTAGCTACCAAACTTAACCAAGATCTTTTACTTTTGTGATGTTAGTAAAATTACATGTGAAAGAGTATGAAAAAACCACGTGTGCGTACTTTAAAGAAGAGGAAACAACAAGGAAACCATCAAATCAAAGAATGGAAACAAATTGATAACGGAATTCACCCAGTGTGGGTTATGTCTCTGGGCCTGGTGTCAAGAGTGGGGAGGTTGTTTCATTAATTGTTGCAAGATGATGATAAATACATGATGTGTTCTTTGTTAATACAAGGAAGAAATCCCTTTACTAGAGTGGCATGTCTCTCTACAATACGCTCTTCTATAAGAACTCTCACTCATAAAATCTCTTCTTCAGCTTGACAAAATATCAAACTCTCACATGAAGTGGCATACAAAGATCCTCCAACAAAGTGACAAACAAGGATCTCAACATCAAATCATCATCTCAACAAAAATCAAAAGAAGAGATGGCATCAATACACCTTATACCTCCACTTCTGGGGATGGATTAAAATGCACCTCCACTCAGGGAATGGGCTACACGGTTGAATTCCTAGATAAAAATCATGAAATATCACTGTAAATTTGACCCCTTTTTTCTACAGTCAAACTTGGGCTCCTAGGAATCTTTTAGATTCCTCACAAGATTTTCTTATAGCGATGGGTGAAAAGTCTGTTGCTCAAATGAAGAAATGGACCGCACGGCTAAACTCCTGGCAAGATTCTAGTTAATTTGAGTATAAACATGATATATTTTTGTCATTGTCAAAATTCGGAACATAGGGAATATTTTAGATTCCTCAAGATTTTATGGAAGGAATATTCCTCTATAATCTAGAATATTCATTTAAAATATTGTGCCGCAAAATTCATGCCCATGGTGGGCTCCTCCAGGCTAGTTATGTTGCTTGGTGTGGTTCCTCCTCTTTGTTCTTCGCTCAGCGTTAGTTCTCCGCTCATGCAAATGACAACGCTTTTATATAATATTCATGGGTGGAATTTACAAAGACAGACATTGGCTTATTGGTTGGCAATGATAACTTAGGCAATTAGTTGGGGGAGATCCCGGGGTCAAACCCGCGAGCCTCCTCACCATTATTTAATTCCGTGCATCGTTTATTAAAAGGATGGAGCGTTATTTCTTTGTTTACATTTTGGGGTCGCCCGTTGGGTGGGCCGACCTTTTCGGTCGAGCGGAGCCGATCCCCGTCAGCCCTCTATATAGTGGTCATGGTTAGTATGGTCACTGGCCATACTATTTTAATATGTATATGTTGACCGCGGGGGTGACAGGATGGCGGGGGTGGTGGCCCACCACCCATTTTTAAAAGTTTTTTGTTTTTTAACAATAATATAGTCAAAAACCAATTGACAAATTTTGGGGGTCACCAGAAATTTTAAAGAGACAACAATTTCTCCCTTTCCAACTGTTAGAAACTGTCACTGTAAAGTTCCATTTTTTGTCTTCCAATTTTAGTTAGCGCTCTGCTAAATTTAGCCAATGGGCCAAGTTGACCAAAACTTTCACTGTGGGTACCTTGAGCATACAAATCCAGATTTGAGATTCGTTTGCACCATTCGAATCGGGACGACAAGCTCTACGTTCTAGTTCTGGTTTCGACGAAATTTGAAAACTTTGATTTTTGAGTCTTTCTAGAGCCACCTGGATCATTCTTCCCCACTCAGAAGCTTTTAATCTTCCAAAAGCATGAACATTATCTACAATTTGTTATACTCCATTTTCTACACAACGAGTGCCCTGTCAAGCCACACTCTATTCTCCTTCACCTTTCTACTTCAAAACCATAAGTGATGAACCAACACCTGCGTTATATGCAAACTTGTAGTACATTCTTTGCAAAATACATATTCAAATTAAAAAGACCTTTCATGACCCAAACAGTCCCCATACTTGCCAAGTGTTTATCAAACACTCTTTGGTCAAGTTTACATCAAAATCATAGCAGAAACCAATACTCCATATATCAAAAAAAATGCCAAAAGTATCAATATGTTGCTTCCATAAGTGATGGAAAATACTTCATCACTTTACAAGCATATTACAACATGTGATTTACAAAATGTGGCCATGTTCAACTACTTGAAAATGCTACCCATATCTTACCCAACCAGCTTGATAGGCTCTCTTCCTATAGTTGGCTTCCTCGTTGATTTCCTTCACTGATTGGTTCCTTCACAGGTTCTTTCTATTCCTTCAGTCGCTGCTCTAGATGGAGCTCCTAACATGTAGCTCTCACATGCCCATGTTTGTTACAATGGCTACAAAAATTCTTCTTCCTCCAGACTTGTCTAACCTTCTTCCTAACCTGATGTGGAGAAGCATTTACATGTCTTGTCATTTTCCTTGCTTCCATTATCTTCCAACACTCGACAACCACATGGTTATACAAGCCACAAAAAACTACATGGTTTTTTATGCCATAAGTTTTGTTCATTATTACCAATTTGCTTGTAATCAAAATGAACTTTAGAATTCTGGACTTTTTATACCTTGTTTTATCCATCTTTGGAATGCTCACTTCCATTTAGAAATGACCTACAATCTCGGTCACTGGAGGATTTTGATGTACTCTCAGCATCCTTTATTGTCTCGAACTTATTACTTGAAGATTCTCTTGTCTCTTACCTTTTTACTTAGCCCAATCCTGCATGTCGTGGTAATTCCACCACTTGGATGGGATTCACAATGCTTTTCCCATTGGCTCCTAGGCCCTCGTCTTCATATCCCATCTTCTTCATTAATCTTGAACCAGTGCTTGTAATGTGTTTTTCAAAAGCACCCAAATCATTATCATCATGTGAAAATGAAATTGAAGAACTATCAACATTGTTTACCTCTGAAGCAGATGATGATGGCTTCGTTAAGCCCTCGCTGCTCTTCAACCTTTCCAAGGCCTCTTCTGTGGCTCATAACTGAAGTTGCAATATCTGCGTTTCTTTTTCTGCTTCTTGTAGAAGTCTCTTCAATTCAACATTTTCCGCTTGAAATCTCTAATTGATCTCTTCATTTAAATGATGAGAAGAAGATGAAGAAGAAGAATATCCACTTGAAAATGGAGATGGAGCATCATTCTCTGCTCTCTCTTTCTCTTGTTTCTCTTTTTCCATTTTCTCCTCATAATTTGCATACATTATATCTGCCATGTTTTCCATCATGTATAAGGCCTCGTAGAGATCTTTGTGATCCTCCATTTTCTTTCTTGTTGCACGTTCAATCTCTGATTATCATTCACACTCACAATTCGTATCAACAAGAAGATCGATCTGATACCAAAACTTGATCTGGATCTCTTAGTTACCAGAGTTAACCAAGATCTTTTACTTTTGTGATGTTAGCAAAATTGCATGTGAAAAAATATGAAAAAAAACATGTGCATACTTTAAAGAAGAAAAAACATCAAGGTGACCATTAAATCATAGAACACACACAAGTTGATATCGAAGTTCACCCGGTGTGGGTTATGTCTTTGGCTCTGATTTCCAGAATGGAGAGGTTGCTTCATTAATTGTTGCAAGATGATGATGAATACATGATGTGTTGTTTGTCAATACAAGAAAAAACTCCCTTAACTAGAGTTGCATGTCTCTCCACGAAACACTCTTCTATCAGAATTTTCACTCATAAAATCTCTCCTTCGGCATGACAAAATATCAAACTCTCACATGAAGTGGCATACAAAGATCCTCCAACAAAGTAACAAATAAGGATCTCAAGATCAAATCATCATCTCAACAAAGAAAAAGACATGGCATCAATGCATCTTATACCTCCACTTTATGGGATGGCCTAAAAATGCATACATCTGCTTAAAAAACGAGCTGCACGGTTGAATTCCTGGCAAAAATTCATGAAATCTTACTGTAAACTTGACACCTTTCTGCCACGGTCAAATTTGGGCTCCCTGGGAATCTTTAGATTCCTCACAATATTTTCTTTTGGCAATGGGCGAAAAATTCGTTGCTCAAATGAAGAAATGGATTGCACGGCTGAAGTTTGGGCAAGATTCTGGTTAGTTTGAATATAAAATTGATATAATTTTGTCATTGTCAAACTTCGGCACCTAGGGAATCTTTTAGATTCCTTAAGATTATATGAAAGGAATATTCTTCTAAAATCTCAAAAATTCACTTAGAATATTCTACCGAATATTTTGACTTGAAATTTGCTCCCATGGTGGGCCCCTCCAACCTGGTTTCGTTGCTTGGCGTGGTTCCTCCTCTTTGTTCTTCGCTTGACCTTCGTTCTCCACTCATGCAAATGACAAAGTGCTTCTATATAATATTCATGGGTGGAATTTACAAAGAGATTCGTTGGCTCATTGGTTAGGAACGATAAGTTAGGTGATTGGTTAGAGGAGTTCCTGGGATCAAACTCGTTGTATTCCTCTTTATTCAATTTGGTGCGCAACTTATTAAAGGGATGGGGTGTTATTTCTTTTGTTTACATTTTGGGGTCGCTCATTGGGCGGGTCAGCAATTTTCGTCGAGCGGGTTAGATCCCCACCAGCCCCAATTCTACATAGTGGCCACAGTTAGTATGGTCATTGGCCATATTATTTTAATATGTATATGTTGACCATGGGGGTGGCAGCCCGCCGCCCATTTATAATTTAAGAAAAAGATCATTTTTTAATAATAATATATTTAAAAACCCATCGATGGATTTCGGGGGTCACTGGAAATTTTAAAGAGGCAACAATTTCCCCCTTTCCGACTATTGGAAACCATTACTATAAAATGTCATTTTTTGGTCTGGTTAATTGCTACCAAATTTAGCAACTCCACCAAATTTAGTTGGTATTCTACTAAATTTAGCCAATGGGCCAAGTTGACCAAAACTTTGATTGCGAGTATCTTGAGCATACAAACTCAGATTTGAGTTTCATTTGCACAGCTAGAATCACGACGACAAGTTCTATGTTCTAGTTTTGGTTTTGACGAAATCCGAAAACTTCGATTTTTGGGCCTTTCTAGAGCCATTTGGATCACTTTGCATCAAACCTTATATAAGCAATTGATTTTTCATGTACAAACATTCATTCAGGTATATTTCTCAAACTTGGATATCTATCTACTTATGATTCTATTACGCTGATGGATGCATAAGAAGTTCTCCTACACTTGAGAGTGGATTATTTTGCCAGATTGAGTAGAACAGTAGAGAGAAATAAATAAATTAGTAAAAACTAAATTTTGCATAATAATGATGAATTATTATTATTATTATTAATTATCCAATTTTAAGGTAATGGCCAAGCCAAACACCAAATTGGTGTATGAGACCCCCTTGTTTGTGGGACAAGGGACCCACCTCCGTGCAACGATTTCACTGCTAAGTGTACAAAGGCATACATACTCTACCCCCCTCTGGTTTTGAACTTGTGACCTCTTAAGAGGAAACACGTGCTCTTAACCATTAGGCATGTGTGGATTTTAGGAATAGTCTTTCATTTTATTAATCATGCGTGGATTTTATGGCAAAACACAACCTAATAGGGGTCATATAGTATTATTTTCAAAAGATGTTTCAACAAAAGTTAGCCCTTAAAATTTAGAATATCAAATAGAAAAAAAAGTGGTCAAAATACCTACAAGGTGTCGAACATAAGATTTAGAGACAAAATTGGCACTGTTAGATTTCATGAACCCAACGCCCAGTGTTCACTTCCCAACAATTATTAACTGAACAAATACATGCCTAAGTTCCTAACCAAAATATTTAGCTGAAGCAAAATTACTTGATTTGAATTACAAACACAAAAAACATATTTTTTCCCAATCAATAGTTCTTCATTAATAAATTAATCATAGAACTTACATAGGCTCTCGTCCTGGAATAATGGCCCAATTAAGGAAATATAGATTACAAAATTGATCACCATCCTCTTTACACTCTCTCGGACCTAGCACATGCTCACTGAGAAGCGTCTCTCTCAATATTGTGTTGTTGTGTCTTAGTCTCAACACTTAGGCTCAATTTATAATGACTTTCTTAATCTAAGATTGACGGCCAAAATTAGCTCATCGAGTTAACTGAAGATAAGTGACTTTACTTTAGTTAATTGTCATATATTTAGCTTTCTCTACTTTGCCCCAAGTACAAGTCGTAAATTTAGCTTGTTTTACATGCACATCTCATGCATGTCACATGCAACACATTTGCATGTGTGCAACTCACCTGCACACTCTACATGTCGTGTGCAAGCTCCTAAGGAAATCAAGGTCTTTCTAATCAAAAGACAAAAGTAGAAGTACCTTACGAAGCTATAAAACTCAACATTCCCTCTTAGCGAGGGAGGTACTTCTAGAAGAACCTCCACCTAGATCTGTCTCAAACACCACCACATTAGTCGATGTTGTAGATGGCTCCCTCTTAACTAGAAGACCTCCTTGCTTCCTGCTTCGAAATTTGAATTGAAGACATCCCTTTCAACTATGCTCCTAGAATCCTGCTCTTGAGTGTCTAACAATGTCATATCATACCAGCGGAGGCTCCTTACATTACCTAAAGAATCACTCTTCCTCACCACCTACTCCTTAGTAACTGACAATGATCCTATATTCAAGATCCTCTCAAACATTTACCCATAGGTTGTCCCAACATGTATGATTGCCCCTATCTGATGTCAAGCACTACAACTGCATGCAACGTCGCTCCCTCTAAATATAGAAGCACTTGTCCATCCTCTAACAAAACTATATATCCAACATCCTCCAAGGTTGATACTTAGACCATGTGTACGATCAATATTGGAACAAATAACATCCTTGTAACCTCCATAAAACCTCCTAGCTCTAGTTGGAATCTAACACATCCAACCCCTTTCATTGCATGTGTGGTGCTAGCTCCACAACTCACATGGAGTCTGTCTCTGAAACACTATAGAACACTGACCTCATCCCCATCATGTGATTGGACACTCTATTGTCCACTAGCTATAACCCATTGTCCTCATCCACAACAACACTATTGTCTGAAGAAGTATAAGGAACAAGAGAAAATCATTTTTCATTTTTTCTTGTAAAATCATCAATCTCAATTGATGTTGATGCAGCCACCTGAGCACCCCCCTCCTCCTTCTTGTATGGACACTAGCTCGCATAGTGACCAATCTTGTGACATGCAAAGCACTTCACTTTGCTCATGTCCTTCACAGAAGCATATCTCACACTTCCCTTTTCTTTTACAGCAAAAGCAAAATTGTCCTCATCATCCTTACAATCATGTTGGTTTGCAATTTGAAATGTATCCTTGTCTCGTCATGTACGAAATCATCCCATAATCTATCCCAATTGGGTAGATTCTTCCATGCAATGATCTCATCAACAAAGACGTCCCATTTCGAGGGTAAGCCACTAAAAGTTGATCTTGCCAACTCTTCACTAGCAGGTTCCCCCATTGCTACCAAGTCATCTCTAATGTGAGTGACCCTAGTTAAGTATGATGCAACTATGTTAGTTTCAGACATCTTGGCGTTTCTTAGTTTCTCCTTCAACACAATCTTTCTTTGTTGGTTTGTACTCTAGTATAACTTGGTTAAAGATGCCCATATCTCAA
The DNA here is from genome assembly GCA_031772625.1 of Pinus tabuliformis. Classification (NCBI taxonomy): domain Eukaryota; kingdom Viridiplantae; phylum Streptophyta; class Pinopsida; order Pinales; family Pinaceae; genus Pinus; species Pinus tabuliformis. Next base: position 651,586,730 of record CM062807.1, on the reverse strand, counting down.
AGGCATTCTTCTTCCCTATCACACAAGGAATAATAAAGTTTTTAATTGTGTCCAAGATTATTCTCTTAGCCTTCATGTTCTTCTTATTAAACTCAATAAGTTGAGTAGGATCTGTGGGAATTTGGATGACCTTCTTCATGATGTGTCTCAAATAACAGAACAATCCACTCCTTCCATGAACTAACATTATTGTCCCATCCAATCTGTCCTTGTAATGCAACCCAGTAGTCATCTCAAACCTCTAAACCTTTTACACAACATAATCCCTTGCACTCCTTGCAGCGCAACTGTGTAAAAAAAAATCATTGTATGTGACTCAATCTACTGCCAAACACCCTTGTTGAATTGTCTTTGTGTAGTCCTCAGTTCCTCACGTCGTGTATTGTACCCTTGCACGTCGATTTCAGTTATCCTGACACGCTGGTAAGATTTGTTGACTATTGCTAGCTCCCTATGCACGCCCTTAGTCAATCGCTTTTATGCAAAATACGTTGGTGGGTCCTTACACTAATCCTCAACCACCTCTAACAGTTTGTATATTTCGCCTAACTCCACTATGGCTTGTTCCTAGCAATCAGCCAACTAAGTGCGGCTAACTTGTCAACCACTCAGTTCGTCAACCTGTTCTCACCACCACAACTTGCTAGATTCACAGTTTCAAGCCTCCTCACACCGCAGCCTTGTACGGCCTCTAAACCCGAGGTCTCTACCTTCACATGAATGTGTCCCCCTTACCACGCAACTAGAAGCCTATTGTGTTGTTTGCCTGAGCCGTTAATCTATTTGCGGCTCAACCAAAATCTCTAGCGATTTTGTCACAATCATGTATTTACCCTCTGTGTGGTTTCAAACTTAGCGGCCCCAAACCTTTGAGAAGTGTCGGAAAGTTCGTTAGTTGTCCACTGCCCTGTCGGCGACTAATGTCAATGACTAGTGGCTTTAGGGAACCACTGGATGGTCTACCACGAAGCCCTTCTAATTTTTATTATATTTTTTTCTTTTTTCCTTTTCCCTCTTTTCTAAAAAAAAAAATCCTACTCTTTTCTTTTCTTTTTCGACTCAAAAATTGTCCATAAATAAATAAAAGAACAAAAAAATATTCTCAACCCTTCATAAACACAATTCTGGTTTGTATGATCCCAACTAACCTGGCTCAAGCGATCTAACAGGAACCATAACACCTGCAATTTTGAAATCAATTCACAGTTGGGGCTCTAATACCATGTTACATTTCCTAACTCTGGTACCCGAAATTCGATTCCCAACCATTATTAATTGAAAATAATGCACAACTAAGTTCCTAACCAAAATATTTAGCAAAAGCAAAATCACTTTATATAAATCACATACACATATTTTTGCGCAATCAACAATACTTCATTAATAAATTAACCAAGAAACTTACTTGAGCTCCCATCCTAGGATAATGGCCCAACTGAGAAAATATAGATTACAAAACTAATCACCAACTTCTTTGCACTCTCTCGTACTCTGCACACGCTCACTGAAAAAAAGTTGTGTTGTTGCCTTAGCCTCAACACTCAGGGTCAATTTATAACATCCTTAAGCTAAGATTGATAGCCAAAATTAGTTCGTCAAGGCAACTAAAGATAAAGTGACTTTACTTGTATCATATCTTTAACTATCATATCTTTAGTTTTCTCTATTTTAACTCAAGTACAAGTCATAAATTTAATTTGTTTTACATGCACATCTCATGCATATCACATGAAACACATTCACACATGTGCAACTCACTTGCACTTTATATGTCGTATACAAGCTCCTAAAAATCAAATCAAGGTCCTTCTAGTTAATAGACGGAGTAGAAATACTTTTCGAGCTACAAAACTCAACAAAGACAATCAATTTTGGAAAACCCTAATAAATGGATTTTTTGAATTTTGTTTCTAAAATACATTGTAGCAATAAATATCATGTGCAATTGTACAATCCCTAAATTTTAAAAAACTAGATAAGTTCCCTACAATCATGTAACATCTCACCACAATTAATGTTAATGAAATCTCATATCTAATACTTACAACGAATAAAAAATAAACAACAACAATGTAATATCGAATATAATAATAATAACAACAACGAGGTAGAATGTGTATGTTGCCAAATGTGGCAATTACGGAACAAAATTTAAATAGTTTTGTAACTCTTGGGCTGTAACCACCCTCTACGAGATGATTCCCTGGAACAAAATTTAAATAGTTTTGTAACTCTTGGGAGCTGTAACCACCCTCTACGAGATGATTCCATGGTTAGAGAGAAATCATCGTCAACCACTCTACACCAGGTCAATCATAAAGAGCCACCTCTATTAATGTATTTAACCTTCCAATCTTCCAGTTTTGCATATATGTGCATATCATTCTATAATAATAATAATAACAACAACGAGGTAGATGTGTATGTTGCCCAATGTGGCAATTACGCAACAACATTTAAATAGTTTTGTTACTCTTGGGAGGTGTAACCACCCTCTACGAGATGATTCCATGGGTAGAGAGAAATCATCCTCTACCACTCTACACCAGGTCAATCATAAAGAGCCACCTCTATTAATGTATTTAATCTTCCAGTTTTGCATATATGTGCATATCATTCTATTGTTTTTGCTGTCGTTATTTTTATATGAAGTCACTGCTTTCATAATCTTACAATGCTGTGAAGATTTTTTATTTACTCTGGTATTGATAATAATATTATGTACAATCAAGCCATCACTAAATTCTAAGATCAAGTAATATTAGGTAGATTATGCCATTACTAAATTCTAAGATAAGTAATATTATGTAGATTATGAGATCATCGTATCAGGTTGCAACACATTATTAGAAAGATTTAGGGGATAAAGAAGAAGTATTTTGTTGCTTTATTGGCTTTAAAAAAATATTTGACATGGTCCTTAGAAATAAGTTGTGGCATAGAATGGAAGAACTTGAAATTCCTTTGCAATATAGAGTTATTGTTGGCTTTATGAAAATGTGACAGTCAAAATTAAAACTTCATTAGACATTTCAGAAAGTTTTAGAAGTGACATCGGAGTCGAGCAAGGCCGCCCATTATCCCCTACCATTTTTGGTTTATATATTAACAAATTGGAAGAGTGGCTAAATCTGCAAGGTGGGGATGGTGTTCGGTTTGGGGAGTTTATGATGAAGATTCTTTTATATGCTGATGATCTTGCATTGATTGCTAAATCGGCCAATGGATCGCAAATCCACCTATATGCCCTTGAGCTTTTTTGTAAAGCATTAGGAATGCAAGTCAATATCAATAACACCAAAAAAATGATTTTCTCTAATAAAAAAACAAAGTCAGCATACATTCTTCTTTGGAGGCAACATTCTTGAAGAAGTAAATGAATACAAGTACCTCAGATAGATTTGAACAAGAAGCTTAATTGGGAGGATTGCAGAAAGAAAAGAATTTTAAGAAAGTTGAAAGCATTATATGCACTTCAAAACAAGATGTAGAGAAGCAAAGTCATGGGATTGAAAAATGATTAAATTTATTTTTGGACTTCTAGTTTGTCCAGTGATTTTATATGAGTGTGAACTGTAGACTGGCAACGTCCCTATTTCAAAATGGAAACAAATTGAGAAAATCCAAAAACGCATGATCATGAGCAAGTTCAAAATAAAAAGTTCAGTTTCTTATGAAATAATGTTGAGTGAAACAAGGGCAGCTCCCATCGAATCAATTGCTATGGTGTCTTATAAGCTAAGTAACCAAATTTGTCATATAGGGACCACGTGTCCAAATCCTGCGAATCAAACACGATTCGTTGGGGATTCAAATCCCAGAAGGGGACACGTTGTGTCCTAACGGGATTCGTATGAATCTTGTACAGATCCCGTTAGGACACAATGTGTCCCAATTCTGCAGGACATTAAGGCTGATCTCATCACTTTAAACAAATATTATAAAACAAGGACAAGTGATAAGTATAAGACAAATGCAACCTACAAGTGAATTAGAAAAGTTCACAAATCAATGAGAGATGACAAGGATGGATGAGATGGCGGCTAAACGCCTACAAGCAGGAACAAGCGTCAGCAAGGCCACCAGACACTGGAGGCTAGCCAAAGCCATGGAGAGCATAGCGGAACTAATTACAGGGATGAGAGGCATTGTCTTCCAGACCGTAAGGAGAAAGGCGAATGGATTGGCGGATTTTTTGGCAAACTATGGAGCTGACAACCCGAACAATATTATGGACAGGTGTTGGCAGGAGGTTGCTTGCCCAATCATCAAGGTAACATGCGCCCAGTTGGCGGAAAAAGGTTTACTCCAGGCCAGCCAATCCTAATTGGTGACGGCATTCGGCTTTGGTACCAGAATTTTGAGGAAACCGGTTATAGGTGTAAGGCCAAACCAGACAACGGGATGACAGGACGTCTCAAACGGTGGAGATCCTGGCGGCGGCAGGCTGTTCAGAAAAGCGATCATTACAGATCGAGAAACAGAATGCACAGCATCAGCAAGAACACAATCAATACACTTGGAGGGGATCCGTATAGCAAGGCTTCAATTACATTTATGGCAATTCTGAATGAGGAGGGGTGGATCGAGGCTCCGCGGAGGAAGGTCGAGCATGCAGGCATACGGGGCAATTTAAACACAACTTTCCACCATCCCCACCGTTGGAACGTACAAAACACATGGCACAAGGTCAGTCGGATTGGGTGCAGCCATTTTCATTCCAATTCGACCTGCCTCGGCTCCGCTTGTGCGATCCTCATTCATACTTATTGTCATAGTACTCCCACCTCCAACGACATTAATACCATCCTCATGAGGATTCACAAGAGAAATCGCTATAAAGCAGCGGGCAATCGCCCTGTCTTCCTCACAGTTTTTCATGTTAGTGTCGAGCACGAGACCGTGAACGGGATTTGCTTAAGCTGGGAGGAGCACGAAGCGTTAGTTATGGATGCGGGAGGAAGCCGTTGTGCTGCTGCAAATCGGGACCTTCAGGAGGCGAAGGGAGGTTATGAAACCCGGACAGCAGCCAAAATCAAACAGAAGATCGCTGAACTGGAAGCACAAGCCAAGCAGGAGGAGGAAGGGCGAACGGAGGAGGAAGTTGCAGAGGAGGTGGATTGGCTGAAGGACCCGGGAACCCCCTCGAAAAGGGCAACTCAGTTTGTCAGAACAAAGGCGGAGAGCTGGCGTACCAAGACTCTCATCGCCAAGGCTCTGGAGTCGATTGAAAAGGAGAAGCAGCATATTGTGACTGAGGTGAACCTCACGGAGGCTCAAATGGCTAAAATTATTGACTACAACAGCTCGCTGGATGGCCGGATCTCCACTGTGCATGAGGCGGTTAAGACACTCAATAGGATGCTGACTCTGCTCATTAGGCTTCTGAGAGACACTGTCAACTCGGCTCCCCTGACCCCACAGCCGGCAACCACTGAAGCGCACGAGCCCGAATCCCTTGCAGCCATGCAAGCGAAGGTGGATCGTCATGTTCGGGAGATAGGGCTGGATACCATCAGCCAAATGGGCAAATATATCTAGGGCGGCACCTTTGTAGCTCTCTTCTGCTTTCTTTCTGTTTCGGCTTTAGTCTTTCTGTGTTGTTGTCTTTCACTGTAATGTGTCGGTAGTATCAGTTTTAAGGAATTTGCTCAGCTCGGGCCACCCTGCGCGGTGTGCTTTTTGCTTGTTTCTTTTTGTTTGAACTCTTGAGCAGGTGATTAGCTTTGGATTATTGTACATCCCTGCTTTCGATCTGCTTCTGCAGATTTTTTGTACTATACTCTGTTCTATAATATAAACTTTTGACTTACACAAAAAAAAAGACAAGGATGGATGAGATACAAGAAGCTATCAAGAGAGAAATGCAAGAGGAGATCACAATTAGGATCTGCTTTAATGAAACTGCAAATGTGAAAAGTGCTTGTATCTAATTTAACCAAATACCATTTGTCAATCAGGATTCAAATAATAAAACGGTGATAGCAATACTTCCTTGTTGCCTATGTGTGCTTTATTAAGATTTCTCTTTTACTTACGAGATTATCAAGTAGAACAAGAGAAGTCTTCAAGATTTCTTAAGCACAATCAATAAGATAAGCTAATCATGTAATGAAATGCAAGAGAGAAGAAATGTGCAATTCAACTAGTGAAGAAATGAGAGAGGGACAAATAGTAATCCAACAAGGCTATCTTCAAGAATCAATGCAATCTGCTGTCCAATATATTTTCAACATGTCACAATAATGCATGAGAAAACCAATGACAGACTAATGAATGCACCAGACTTTAAGATATACCAATGTTAGTCCACTGTCAACAAGAGATCAGACTGTTGCAGTTTATTGCCAAGTATATAACAGTGAATTAAATGATGAGATCAGCCTTAATGATGACTTAATAAGAAAACTACAGCTGTCAGTGTCTTTATCTTACTATCTTGTAGTTGTAAGTTGTCTTTCATTTATGAATCATGATTTATGTGACCACTGACATGTATTTGAATTTTGCATGTACTATGCATGCTATAGATAAAGATCTATGTTTGAAATCAATGAATTTGTATCATTAATTAGAATTTGTGTAAAAAATATCTAATTTTTAATATATATATATATATATATATATTTAATAAAATAATATATAACGAATCCTACGTGTCCTGTTCCAGGGGTCAACGTGTCTGAATCCGACACTTGAATCCCCATATCCTACAAATCTCAAATCCCCATGTCAGGTATAACGAATCCTACGTGTCCTGTTCCAGGGGTCAACGTGTCTGAATCCGACACTTGAATCCCCATATTCTACAAATCTCAAATCCCCGTGTCAGGTAACTTAGCTTATAAGATATCTAAAAAGAATTGAGCAAATGGAAGAAAGTATATGGCCGAAAGTTATCTTCAATGAAGGCATGAGTGAAAGAAAGAAATCATGAATGAGACAAAACAACAAATGGATGCAAAAATGAAATATTTACCTCAATGCATGTCCCACAAATAACAAGGAGTTAAAGAATGTTGTTATGGAGAAGTTCTGTAAGCGTATATGGGGGAAAGAGTTGGGTAGAAAGAAGTACTATGTTCAAGAATTCAACCCGACTTGTGATCTCCAACAAAAAGAGTACATTGGAGCTAGCTAGCATTTCGTGGAGAGCAAAGATTCTTATTGCTCAATTAATAACTAACAACAAATTTAGTGTGAAACGGGTCGGTGGAAGAGATCTAAAGAAGCTTGGGGAGAACGGGTGTGAAATTTTTGCACTTTTGGGGCAATGGAATCAGAAAAGCATTTCATTTTGGAATGTGATGCTTTCAGAGACATCAGGGACAGTTATGGCAGTATATTAGCATCAATTCCTTGACATTGTCTTTTCAGTAAAGGGCCTGTTAGAAAGTTGAGTCAGCTCATCATCAGTTTGAGTAAGAAAAGAATTGAATTGCAAAAAGAAAAAAACAGGGAGGTTGGTTGTCCCATAGACTATGTTTAGTCTTGTGGACGTTAAAATATCATTCATTCATTCATTCTAACCAACCACGATGAATTGCCTACAATCACATAACGTCTCACCACATTTAAAGGAGATGAAGTCTCATATTTAATACTAAATAAACTGAAAAAAGACCGAAAGAACTTCACAAAACCAACATTAGAGTTCGGAATGTATGTGTTGCAACTCACAACACTCAAAATTCTGACTGTACTTGAAACAGGTTGAACAACACAAGGGAATAAACATACGAAGTGTAAATGTATATGCTGCCACTCCCAACACTCAATAGTGGCAGTGAAGCAACAACATTTCTAAGCCTTTTTAGACATTGGAGAGTAGAGACTCTGTCGTCAGTGACCGCTGAGATACCTAGATTTCCGTCGTTAGACCTCTATCACTGGTGACATGAATTGTTTATGTTGACTATCATACAGCGGGTTGTCGTGCAACCGTGTGTTTCGTTTTGATGCACGTATGCGAGATGGATAGTTGTGTCACCTAATATTGTGCTTCCTTAACTTGTCACTTGAATTTGCCTTGGTAACCTGTCACCTGAACGGAAAACTGAGATGGTGTTCAAATACCATACATTGGTTGGATGGCTAGTTTACCTATCAACAAATGTGTCGGATGGCAAGTTTACGCCTAAAAAGCCCCTCTCTCTCTATCATTCTCAATTGGATGCATGTTTGGTACCCTTTATGATGGGGCATCATGATGCTGCAATCCCACAAGGGCAATGTCGCATTCTTGGTGCAACGTTTGCAATCTATACCATAGTAGCAATTTTGTTTCGTTTTGATGAACGTATGCGAGATGGATAGTTGTGTCACCTAATATTGTGCTTCCTTAACTTGTCACTTGAATTTGCCTTGGTAACCTGTCACCTGAACGGAAAGCTGAGATGGGATTCAAATACTGGCTAGTTTACCTATTAACAAATGTGTCGGATGGCAAGTTTACCCCTAAAAATCCCCTCTCTCTATCATTCTCAATTGGATGTATGTCTGGTACCCTTTCTGATGGGGCGTCATGATGCTGTAATCTCACCATGATGCTGTACCCTTTCTTGGTGCAACGTTTGCAATCTATACCATAGTAGCAATTTTGCTAGGTCTAACATGCTCACAAATTGTCGTGTTTTTTAGAATTTGATCGTCTATCTCAACATCAGTTGTACTTCTCTAAAATCATCGGTAAGAACCTATTCTTTCAAAAATCACTTTTCACTTATTTTAACTTATCATCGAGAGCCTCTTAAAATATAAGGTAGTGATTTCGTGGCTTTCTATTAAATTGGAATCGTCACCAAATGTCCTTTGATTGATCGACTGAACTTCCAACAATTCGACAAGATTTGACGTTAAGAAATTCCAATTCCTGCAATTGAACATGTGATGATTTCACAAATTTCCATTTGGGCAACTCAACATCCTAATTTCCTTGCCATTCCAGTATACTGTCAGAAGTGACAAAAAAAAAATACACTGGAAATGCCCCCAAAAAGGACACTACGTGAAGATTACCGCCTTAATCATCAATGCTATTTGCGTAGTGATAATCGATCAAAAATTGCCAACATTGACAGCTGTGGTTGGATCTTCTCACACTCGCCTTATGAATTCGCGCTAACAGCATCCCCGCAATGTCATTGAAGATAAGGGAACGTCCTATCGTTCAGTGGCGACACCATGACTCATGTCTAGATTAAGTTTGATCGATCAGCATTCCAATGGCTATGAGTGTCTAGGTTGACTACTTTATCGATCTCCATTCCAATTGACAAATAAATAAAAATTGCTCTACCGAGACCATCCCTTTGCTATTCAACCAACGTCAAACTCCACGATTCTCTAGGTGTAAATTATATTCAAAGCTGGTATTAAATGATATTCATATTTATAGTTATAGGGCACTATTATGGTTTGCAAATATTCAATAAAAAAACATGTAATTTAATATTAAATTCAAAGCTGGTATTAAATGATATTCATATTTATAGTTATAGGGCACTATTATGGTTTGCAAATATTCAATAAAAAAACATGTAATTTAATATTAAAATGGGTCAATTTTTAGTGAGTATTATCTAGTGAGTATTATCCATTTAAATATATATAAATATATATATATATATTGCTTAAAATAGACAAATTTTAACTGAACGGCTTGTTTTTGAGAATTAGCAATTTTTTGTTCCATGATGCTTACCAAGCGTACAAACCGAAAATGGAATTGACCCACGTGCAACAACAGAGATCGCTGTATGTTTCTCGCTTCCCAGGATGCAATCGTGACCTTCATGAGGAACTCTACTGGAACTAAATCTTAATCCCAGACGAGTGTAACGACGAGATGTAGCTATACCTTTAACGTACACTCTCCCAAACAATCCCACCACCTTTAAACCTTCAATGTATACCATCCCAAACCATCACTACCTGCAACTAAATAATTTGAAATGGTACCTCGAGGGTTTAAATTCCTCTTGGTCGGTGTTCTCATTACAATGAACACTATAATTTCATGCTAGCTACCAACCCATTATCTAGAACTAATCCCCAAGATAGGCAAATAGATAAAAGTCTGAGACAACCCTAGGCATGCTTATGAAGACGCTTCATTGTAAATGACTGTTTACCCAATTGTCGTATATGAATAATTAAAATTAATAAGTTTTTCCAAATGTTAAAAATGACCACACTGGATTTGAGAGTCAAGACTCTGAATTTGCGGGACATAGACTCGAGATTTTTGTTGTCATTCAAGTAGCCCAGATCCATCTCTAACCGAGTTTCATATGTGCCTGGAGGTTGCAAGCTCGAGATTGCAGATCTCGTCCCACTTAGGCATGGGCCATGAGTACCTAGTCAAAATATGTCTTCTTGAACTTAGCAACTTAAAGTGGATACTAAACCCAAGTTTTGATGGAAATCTAGATTGGTGTCCATATAAAATGAACTTATCATCACCCTTACCTCAGTGTGTAAACCCAAAAAGTTAAAAGACCAACTACCTGTGGATATGGATCCTTAACCAAAATGCCAGACCAGGGCAATTCAGCAAGTTACCCACGTCATTGATACACAACTCAACGCAAATTAAAGAGAGAAATGTTTGTGCAATGCACACGCAAAAAAAATAACTCTGCCACCATTTTTTGCAGAAGCAACCAGCATTATGAAATTTTTAACGTTCAACATTCTATAGATCATGCACTAGAAATCTGCAGCATGTCCATTAACATGTCCATGCCTGTTATGAAACATCCTACCTCAACTATCTCCCTTTTCAAGTGTTTCCATGCTTTTGTATTTTAATCTTTCGTCAAACTGTGAAAATCCTTGAAAATACAGAAGAAGTTATTTGTAACTCCCGTACCGCAGCTAAACCAATCAGACAAGAAATCATTATTTACATGATCGCAAGAATCTAATCCTTCAGCCTGCAAAGCTCGCATGTGAATTTTCTTAATTCTTCCAAGGATCACTCTCAGTTCGTACTTCAGATGGCTCAACTATCTCTGCTTCTGATGCTTCTCCAGCTACTGCTTCAGAGGATGGTTCACTTTCCTCTGCCTCCACACTTTCTGATGGTTTAAATTCCGCACTTTCTGATTCCTCGCTTTTCCATCTTCCACCAAGTGCCATAGCCATCATCTCATAAATCTTTCCACCTAACTCAGCTGGATTCTCAGGCTATTAAGTCACAATGACAAAAGGCAGCCACGGTTAGGTTCTACAAAATCTTTGTAAACATATCATGACTAATAAACTTTAACCCAATTCATCAAGAAGTTGAACACTTACAACAAATCCACTAGATATCAGTGCAGTATCATATAAAAGTTCAACCGCCCTCTGAGCTTCAGGATTGTTAGGAGCATCCTTGCATGCACCCTAGAGACAAACAAAGCAAACAGAAGAATTAAATCCAAAATTAAACTTGACTCTCTGCATCGAAAATCTATAAAACGAATGGGCAAAGGGTCCAAAATGTCAAATGCCTAATTATAAGTGTGGTACTATGATTGATTTGGTTTGGTTTTACAGAAAATAGTATTTACACATCAATTCTGGATCACTAATGTATAATATCAGCATCCCTGACGTTGTTTTGAAAATGCCCAGGCATCATCATGCTTGTTCCAGCTTAACAGAGTGATATTTAACTAACAATTTGTATATATAATCAATCCTATATTATCCTAAAATATGCCAAATTGACATTCATATTTTAATTTAGCAGGTCAGTAACCCCATTTGAATTTCATAAAGAGGAATACACCAAATAATGCATCCAATGTAGATTAATAGACTGAAACCCAAAGTTAAACATTGCGCATTTGTAAATTAGCATTCTACGTAATGAGAAAAGTAACTATATGGACAAAGGGCAGACTCCATTGATATATCTTAGAAGAACACAGACAAACGGCAAACTTACATTGAGATCTTGGATGATTGGGTGATCTGGGTTTATCTCTAAGATTCGTCTTCCACGCATAAACTCCAGACTAGACGTATCACCCAGAGTCTGTGCCTTCATAAGCCTTCAAAAGCAACTAATATGTCAATAAAAATGAATGTAACTAATATTCCATTGTACTTTATAAGTAATCAAATTACCTTTCCATGTTTGCTGACCACCCAAACTTTCCTGCAACAAGCACACACGGGGATGAGCTTAAGCGCTTTGATATTTGAACTTTTGCTACTTTATCTCCCAATTGTTGCTTCATCCAGTCACAAAGTACAGCATATTCCTTCTCGGCTTCTCTGTCCTTCACTTCGTCCAAATCACCTGTGGCACAAATTCAAAAAATTGCTCAAAGAATTTACTTTATTTTCACAAGCAATACAAACCATTCATCAGTAAAGTCAAACTTGCAACATGCAGTTAAATAATAACTAAGATGACCATCTAGCACTATACAAAAGCTAATATAAGAGAAATGTCTGCCAAAAAATACATCTTTAAATGGTTCAAAACTTATCATTTGCCATGCAACCTAACACAAGCCAACCAACCTCACAATGACGAACATTCTGAATCTCAAGCCCATGTGACACATCAACATCACCATCAAGCTGTAGGGACAGATTGCAGGTATGTGAAGTATTACGAGGAAAATGATATTGTCAGATGGAACAAAGAAGGTTAAGGTTCCAAGAAACTCCCCAGGAACTGAGCTCTGAGGTAAAGGCATCAGAAATCGTGGACAAGCATATGACAGAAGGCTGAATTGGGTCGTGAGGTTGCATCTGTAAACTAGGAGGGCGCATATTTCAAGATGATATAAAGGATTTGAGAGATCAGTGAAAAACTATCGTTAAAAAGCACTAAGTATCAAAGGTAACGAAGTCCAACTTGTGAAATCAGTGAAAAACTATCGTTAGAATGCACGAAGTATCAAAGGTAAGCAAGTCCAACTTGTGAGGTCAATAAAGGTACCAAGACGTTAATGGATAGTAAATCACCAGTCACTTATGTAAAAGGAGGTACTAAATGGGTGTCAATGAAGTGACTATGAAAAGTTGTATCCAATAAGAGCATTTTGATAAATGAAAAAGAAAGGGATTGAACTTACATAGTTGGACAGCGTACGTGTATACGTGGCCAATCTCAAGAAGATAGGTAGTGGACCACGTGGACAGACAGAATGAAGACTTTTTCCAATTGTGGAAAAGAAGACCAGGAATATGAAATACCATAACCCGGTAGTTGAAAAAGTGGGTAATTGAAAATAAAACAGCTATAGTGGTCAAAAGGAAAACTGTCATGGCTCATTGCAGTACTATCGAGGAACAACTATCAGTATTACGCACAACGTATCGAAGGTAAACAGGCCCCGTTGGCAAGAACAATGTAATTAATTATTTTCTAAAATTTTGATAAATCTTCTCTTCAGAATGTTGGAATCAACCCCGTTGGCAAGAACAATGTAATTAATTATTTTCTAAAATTTTGATAAATCGTCTCTTCAGAATGTTGGAATCACAATGGCCGTTAAACCAAATCCTGAAGGTGCTAGTAAACAAATGCATGTTAACGGATCCCCGAGATGCAGTTAAGCACATGTCGTGAAACACAAGGTAAGTATTGGCTTATCCAATACCCAGCAATCTCCCCCTAGCATGAGCTGCGGGTGTTTTGAACTCAAGACCTTTGGCTTTGATACCACTTGTTGGAATCATGATTGTCGTTACACCAAAACCCACGGTGTCAGTAAACAAACGAATAGCTAGAATTACCAGATCCCCAAGAGGCGGATATGCACATGTCACGAAACACAAGGAGAATTGGATTATCCAATGCCCAACACATAATTCTTTAAAAAAATTACACAAATAATTTTGGATTATCCAATGCCCAACACATAATTCTTTAGAAAATTTACCGCAAATTTAAATAACACCATGCCATTTTTGCAAAAACTTAGCAAGAAAAACATAGACCATATTTATTAGAAACTCGTCCTTATTTTATTAACTAGAATATGATATTACATGTCAAATCTGGATCAAAACCTGTTAAAACACCAACAAAATATCTAAATGGATGACAATAGCTCCTCCAACATTATGCCCCCACAAGTGATCTAATTCACCTATCCTTGTGATCTCCACATTAAGCCCAATGAGCGGATCTTATTTGATCCCTCCTCTTTGAGTGGCTAGGGTATATCTCTCAATACCGAAACCCCTCCTCACTAGATCAACTAGGGTGGACTACTAACCACTGAAATTAACCCTCTACATAATGTGCACACTCACCCAAGCAAGCTTCAAGAACTCAACTCAACAACAACAAAACAATAATCCAAATGCATGCCTAAGGAGTGAGCTCCCATCTCCTTTAATAGTCATAGACTATCAAAATACCATGGGTCATTTGAATACCGTGGGCCTTTTTCTTTTTCTATTAAAGTGACTTGTAATATTTCTCTTTTCTTTGGTCACTTTTTAATTAATAATTTCTCTCATAGCCCGTAATTAAATTTAGTTTGCAAGTCAAGGTAATGAAATACTCTCCTTTCCCAATGTCCAAAAAAAAAGGGACATTAGAAATCCTCCCTTCCCAAAATTGTTTGTCCTCAAGCAATTTATACATCTATACCAGGGTCCCAACAAAATCTAAAGAATCCATGTTGTATAACTGAGATGGAATCCAAAATCTAGATGCCAAGACCAATTCCGGGATCCCACTGCCAAATAGGAAATCTAGCATCCCCAATGTCCGAACAGTCCCACTATGTAGTACCCCTAGCTAGAAGTAATTGTTGAGAAATCTAGGGGCAACAAGTGAAGGTGATTTATCCTATAATGATAACTGCTTGTGAAGACTTTTTATTTTTCTTAATTAGGTTCTTCTTTAGCTTGATTAATATTGTGTTCTCTTCATCAAACAATTACCAAAACATAAAGAACAATGAGACAAAGGACACAAGATATAGGCAATCAGCCAGGGCCAAAACCTCTCCAATCTTGAGAGGAAAACCCATAGAATTCTTCTTCTTATAGAATCTTCAATTGACGAATTCCAAGACCTAGACCCTTGACAATGAACCTCTCCAAGACCAAGTCAAACTTGCCTCAAGTCAAAGTTAACTTCTGCAATCTCTTCTTCAACTTCAACCTTCAACCCCTGCAATAATTGTCTGAAATTCTCAGCCTTCTTGACCGCAATTCTCGGCTCACTGTAATGACTGTACTTTTCACGTGTGACAATTTTGAGGATGTTAGAGACTTCTTTCCTTTGCTTAGGTAGGCTTCCTTTCTTTGACTATTCAGCTTGTTATTTCAGACTTCTTTCACCCTTGATTCACCTTCCTGGACTAACTGTAATTTCAATCTTTTGTAGCTGAGATTGTGCCCTAGTTGCAGTCCACACATGTGAGGAAATGAGCCTAAAACAAATCTGAAAGACAGCGATTTTATCCTTACTCTAATCCTCTTCTTCTTCGCTTGATGTGAGACCCTTCCTTGCCTTGATGATCGAACTTTTGTAGTTTGATTGATGATTCTAGAATGAGGTCGAGTCCTCCTATATATAGACTTCCTCATCCATGATTTTAGGCCGACTTGATGTTGAGAAGGCCAACTTGTACTTTGCATTTTGACTTGGTCTTGGAGAGTTCTTTGACTAGACTTTGACTTAAATAAATTCATCTTACAATATGTAACATGCCCAAGTGGGTCTTTCATACATAACAATGACTCATAAGCCCTAGATGCTCTCAATAGGAACTTGACCTATAAAATAAATTCCTATTGAGCATGAAACCCATGCCTCAAGAAAACAATAACAAATTTATTTTTCTTATTACATAAAATCATGATTACATATGTTATTATGAAGATCGAACCTAATTACATATTTCAACAGTAATATCTCCTAAATGTCCAATTTGATAAAGTACTGACTCATAATCTCCTTCCAGTCTAACTGTTGGGCTCCTCTATCATAGTAGGATACCAACTGCCACCAGAACATCTCTGGAGTGTTGAATTTCCACGACCTTAGGTCTAGGTTAGAGTCTTAAAATCTCTTACGCTACCAAACCAAGAATCTCAACGATTCTACTTTGCACAATAGAATATAAATAGCAGTAAATCTCCTATGCACAGAATATAGGCAACTTTTTACAATTTTCAACCCAACTTCGTTATATTAAACAACATAAAATACAACAGTCTAGGGCTCGCGTACCAGGGATAATGGCCCTCATACATCCACGAGTACAAAATACAAACTATGGCTTGGTGTCAGTCCATCGACAACCAATCCGCCATCAACAAGATACTCTCACCATTTGGTTGTCGCATGCTCACTCAACTCCTCTCGGTCATACCCTGTACCTGCCCAGTCCTTCGACTCTCGATTTGCAACCCCTGCCTCTGCCAATGCTCCAAATCCATCTAACCACTGAATCTCGGCTATTCAAATTGCTCTCTAGTTGTGCCTTCGTCCATCAAGACCACAACACATCATGACTCCTATCAAGTTGTTCACAGCTCCACTTGTGAATAAATCTCAACTACCCACTGCTGCTCCTCAGCTACTCAGGGACTTTAGCCCACTATGGTCTTCTTGCATTGCACCGATGACGACCAACATAAGGAACAAAGGGTTGCCACCTATCACTACAAGATGTCCATCAACAATAAACATGGGCTAGGAGGATTGCCCATGGGCTAGATGTCTTTCTCCACACACAAATCTCGGGCTCCACAACTGCTCCTCTGGTTCGTCAACCTTTGAGCTCAACAACTACCTCTCTCGCAACTTGGATACTATCACGTTGTCCTCCAATGGACCATAAGTGCCGAATCTCATCCACACTTGGTCCACTCTCATGCTACCCTCCAACAGACCACGAGTGACCAAGTCCACGTTGTAGCATGTGCACCTAGTTAGAGCATCCTCACACCTAGGAGACCCTTACACACGACTACCCACACACTTCTCATCAACTGCCCTTTGCTTCTGCAATAGAGGAGCTATTGCACAAATTTGGGCGCCAATCATGTCCTCACTTAGGACATCTATCCAACTGTCATCAAGGTAACATTTGCAACTCTCCTTCTTGTTGTCCTCTTGCCTCTCATATCATGTGTTTGTTGTCACCTTGGCTGCGTGGTAGGCTTCCCAACAATCCACGTGGGCTTCTCCAAACAACTCCTAAGGCCTCCTCAAGTTGCCCATCAACTGATCCATGCTCTGGTCAAACTCTTTGACCTAACACACATTAAACTTCCACTCAAGCCTATTGCTCAATCACTGTGGAAACTGTCACTAGTTTAGGGAATCTAACCATGAGGATGCCCCTCCTCATGGTAGTGTTTTTTGATGCCCTAGATGACAGACATGCTCATCATCAACTTGAACTTCATCATCAGATAGTAATTCTTCCTCATTGAAGTTCATCATTTCCATCAACATTGCGGCATGGCTTAGAGATTGTCTTGTCTGCCTTACCATCAATGTTTTGTTGCTCTTTTTGTGCACTAGGGAGTCTTGTGGGATCATTTGGGTCTCCAGTGCCAGCATTGATACCTTCCGTGGTATCTGCATAAAATGAGCTTTAACTATAGTAAAGCGCCCTTTCCATTCAAGCTGACAGAAACTGCATTTTGTTGTTGTTGTCCCCCAGCACCCTTTGGAGGTTTTTGCCTATCCACATATTTCCAAAGTGGATATTATGGATTTGATGAAGACAGTTTTATTTTGCAAATTTTTGAAGACAATTTGAATGTGTCTAACAAATTTCAAAGTAAAATTTATGTTAAAGGAGGTTAAACAGTGAATGCCAAATGGACAACAAGAAGCCACATTTATGGTACAAGTAGTAGGCTACTAGACAGTTAAAAAAAACAACCAAACAAAAATCTGCAAGAAAACATGCAAAGAGTCCACAAATAGTTGAGATGGATATGGAAAAACTTGCAATAAAGTTGGAGAGAGGTATGAAAAATTAAAACTGAAATGGATAATATGAATAGAGAAAAGTCTTACCACAAATGAGAAAAAAAATGCAAAATTTGAAAGCAAAATATTGTTAATGAGAGACTAAGCTAGAATTTGTGTGAAAACCCCACAAGCAAACAAAAAAATGTTAAAAGGTTATATAACAAGGAAAAGTAGCCCACATTTTTGGACCCAATTGTTTTTTGATACAGGTCAAAATAGGATTGCATCAACGTATTCAGTCTTGAGAAGATTGTACAGATTTGGTAGGTTGTAAGAATTAAAATTTCACAAAATTTGGATAAAAGATGTGTTAAAATTGGCAACTAGGGCCAAACTCCATGTGGGTCATCTTATTAATGGACGCTGATATTTTTCTCGGATCCCTCTCATCGAGAGGTGTACGATTTATTTAAATATCAACCGATTCTGATAACTATTCATGGAGATATGAATTTATTTGTGCTATGGGACAATTCATCAAGGTCGGCGACCAACCAAATAAACCCCACTTGTGCTCAGCGTTTTAGTATAAATAGAGGTGGCCTTCAAGTCATTTCAACACACTTGGGATCTCTTCCTCTCTACTTGTCTTTGGGTTTTAGTAGGAGGAGAGATCCAAAGGGATAACGCTACCCTAATCCAGAGGGAAGAAGTCGGAATTGCCGGAACTCTCGAAACTGCCCGGAACTGTCAGGAAAAGTCGGAACTGCCGAGAAAAGCCAAAATTGCCAGGACTGCCAAGAAACGCTGGAATTGTCAGGATTGGTGGAATTGTCGAAAACTGCCGAAATTCCCCGGAATAGCCGAAACTGCCGGGAATAGCCGAAACTGCCGGAAATAGCCGAAACTGCTGGGAAAGCTGACAAAAAGGGCAAAATCCGGAATTGCCAAGAACTGCCAAGAATTGTCGGGAACTGCCGAAACTGCCGGGAATAGCCAAAATTGCCAGAATCGTCGGGAACAGCCGAAATTGTCAAAGCAGCCAGAGCATCTATCTCCGAAGGAGAGCAACATGCAAAAGACAACTAACTAACATTGGGACAATTGTATGGTACTTAGCAACAAATACACCAAGCATGCAATGTTACAACTAGCATGCAACAGCAAGCATGCAAAGGACAACAAGCATGCAAAGGACAACAAGCATGCTAGGGACAACACGCAAGCTAGGGACAACAGGCAAGCAAGATGCAGCTAGCACATAGGTCAGTATGGCAACATGGTGCAGCAATGGCACATAATGCAGTACAGTTATGGGTACAGTCATGATTAATGAAGCTTGATGAGATGCAGCATATTGATGATGGGTGCAACATGGTGCAGCATGATGACAAAATGAAACACAACAATCGCTGAAGGAGTCACCTTGGAGAATCACTTAAAGCAACATGTCTTCAACTGATCTCATGTATCATCTTCTTAGATATCATCTATGCTCTTATCTAGATAAGTCAAAGTGTTGACTTTTGTTGTAAACGTACTATCTCTCTCTCTCTGTTGAACTATTGAAGAACATATAAGAAAATTGATCAAGGGTTTCCCCACATTGGGGTTTGTCCCTAGCTAGCACCACATCTTGTGTCCTCTTGTCTTGGCTTGTCTTCTGCGATCTATGTTTATGTTCTATCTACAGTTTACTTTAATGCTGATGCGATTGCTAATCTGAAAAAGATATTAAGCTAGCTGTGAAAATTGAAATAAATTGCTCTAAGCATAAAACATACCTAAAATTAACATGGTATCAGAGCTGAAGTGAAGACAATGCCCAAGCAAGAGTGAAAGAGCAATCACCGAAGATAATTGGGAAAGGAAAAAAGGATCAATGGATTCCTCATCCCTCTTCAAATTCACCAAGGGTGAAGTTGAAGCAGAGAATATTATCAGAATGGCACAACGGAAGTTTCTGATGGCCTACCTAAAGATCACTTCATTGGGAAGTCCGGACCTAAGGGTGGAAGGAAAGGCAGATACCCTGACTGCAATAAGTTCGACCATTATGCAAAGGAGTGTCTGAGGTAGGGACACATCACTTGATGATGATAACAATTATTCCAGGGACATCTTCAATGATCAGAGGAATGACAGGTAATGCAAGTCATCAAGGAAACGACCAACTCTTCAGAGAAAGCAAGGAACCTCGGGTTTGAAGAATCAAATGTTGTTTCTGATAAGATAAAGAAGCATTATCTTGTATTGGCCCTCTCCTTCAAATTCTTTGGAAATCTGGCTTATTGATCATAGTGCTTCAAGGCACCTCATCGGATAGAAGGGTGCTCTATCGAATTTGGTAGAGACAAAAACAGCCATGGGATTATACTTAGAGTCGATGCCACATATCCCGAAAAGGGTGTAGGGAATGTTACGCCTTAATTGAATGAGGGTAACTCCATTCATTTACAAGAATCTGTTTTATGTACCTAATCGCAAGAAGAACCTGGTGTCCATCTCGGAAATGGAAGTCAAAGGTTTCAGGGTGGCATTCATCGATGGAAAAGTACATGTTAAAAAATAGAATTTTCAAAGATGCTTTTTCTCATGGGTTCAAGGTTGGAAATTTGTATCAAGTTGCAAGATAGTCCATTGGAGATCATGTCAATTGACATATCTCATCTATAGCACCGGAGGTCTACTTATTATGGGACCCTACCCGATGTGAGTCAAATGATGACAGGGATGCCTGAATTCAAGAAAAGCATTAAAGTACATGTCTGAGATGTACCGAATGAAAATCTTACAAGGGGATCATTCCCCTCATGTAGTAGGTCCACAGATTTGGAACAACCCGAGAGGTTTGAGATTCATGATTGGGAATCTCATGTATACAGATGAAAAAAATCCCTCTATGACTTGAAGCAAAACACCCCGGGCCTAATATGAGAAGATTGATAGCTGTCTGATGAAGCAAAGATTCACTAAAAGTGAAGCCGATCCAATCCATTGTTTGAAGGTTGTGGGTGATAGACCTCTCATACTAGCAACTTCCGAAAAACAACCTATTTCTAACAGGTGCAGACCCTCTCACTTGCAGAAGTAAGAGGGAGTTGGATTCTAGATATGGAATGCTAAACTGCAAGCCCGTGACTACCTCGAGGATCAACTTTCAAAAGTTATATGGTGGTGATGCCGGACCAGATTTGGGAAATGCCTCTGAGTTTCATAAACTCATTTGCATTGATGTTCATGGTGAACATCTATCCGGACACATGTTTTGCAGTTAGCATGGTGAGCTCATATTTGGTTGAGCCTTACTGGATTGGTGACAAGAATCTTTTAAGATATCTTCGGGGCACAATCTCTCATGGATTGAGATACACTACAGGAAATATGAAGCTGCATGATTATTCGAATGCTAATTGGGTAGGCAGTTTGGAGGATCATTAGAGCACTTCTCAATGTTGGTTCTCTTTGGATTCTGCTTCGATATCATGGATGAGCAGGAAGCAAAAGTCAGTTGCTATAAGCACTGCCAAGACCGAATACATAGCTATGAGTATGATCTCGTGTGAAGCTGCATGGTTGCAGAAGCTCTTAAGTGAGTTGTTTGTACATATGATGAATACCATTGTGATTCTCTGTGACAACTAGAGGGGGGATTCGATAATTGAAGAATCTTGTATTCGATGATTGCTCCAACAGATAGACATCAAATACTACCTTATCTGGGATATGGTAAGTCGATGAGAGTGGAGGCTCCATCGCATTGACACTGATGTACAGGTCGCAGACATTTTGTCAAAGCCCCGGGCAAAAGGTGAAATCTTTGATTTTTTCGAATGACTTGGAGTCGTTGAGAGACCTTATAAGGATCCTGCATGTTGCATGCATTGAGCTCTGGGAGCTCTGGGGGCTTGGCGTACTTACTGGAGAAACATATGACCACAGGGCGACTTACCCTCCCCTGGTGGTGCGCTATGTACAAGATGACAGGTTCAACCTTCCCCTGTGATACCTCGTGGAAACTATGGAACAGGATGATTAGTTCTCCTATGGGCCAGGGTGATTAGTTCTCCTGTGGCAACTGTCGAACAAGATGATTAGTTCTCCTGTGGGCCAGGATGATTAGTTCTCCCGTGGAACCTGTGGAATAGAATGATTAGTTACCCCATGGCAACTAATGAACAAGATGATTAGTTCTCGTGTGGGATAGGATGATTAGTTCTCATGTGGCAACTGTGGAACAAGATGATTAGTTCTCATGTGGGTCGGGATGATTAGTTCTCCTGTGGCAACTGTGGAACAGGATGATTAGTTCTCCTATGGGTCGAGATGATTAGTTCTCCCGTGGCAACTGTGGAACAGGATGATTAGTTCTCCTGTGGGCCGGATGATTAGTTCTCCCGTGGCAACTGTGGAACAAGATGATTAGTTCTCTTGTGGGCCGAGATGATTAGTTCTCCCATGGCAACTGTGAAACAGGATGATTAGTTCTCCGGTGGGCCGGGATGATTAGTTCTCCCGTGGCAACTGTGAAACGGGATGATTAGTTCTCTTATGGGCCGAGATGATTACTTCTCCCGTGGCGACTATGGGGCAGGATGATTCGTTCTCCTATGGACAGGATGATTAGTTCTCCTGTCGAGGCATCCTACCCATGCAGTCTGGGACTCATGGGAAGTACCTCTCATCTGATCAATGAGCAGGGAAATGGGATTAGGGACCATAGTAGTACTATCAATGGACGCATCGATCTATCTACCGTACTCCCTATTCTAGGATGACCTCCATTGATCTGGGATCAATATGAGTGGTTTGAGACACTCTCTTGTGATATTGATCTGGGATCAATAAAAATGACTTCGAGCCAGTAAGAGTGATGTGCCACACTCTCTTTAGATGAAACTGACTTCGGGTCAATAGAGAATGGTATGAGACATTCTCAATCAATTCTTCTTCTTCATGGTTCAGCAGAGCTCAGCAAAGCAGAGCAGTGCAGGGCACTGATGGCAGAGATAGTACAGTCGGACATATGGATCAGCGAATGGAGTTCTCCCTAGTTGAGGAGTGTTAAAATTGGCAACTAGGGCCAAAATCCATGTGGGTCATCTTATTAATGGAAGCTGATATTTTTCTTGCATCCCTCTCATCGAGAGATGTAGGTTTGATCTAAAGATCATCCGATTCCGATAAGTATTCATGGAGATATGAATTTATTTGTGTTATGGGACAATTCATCAAGATCGGCCAGCAACCAAATAAACCCCACTTGTGCTCAACGTTTTAGTATAAATCGAGGTGGCCTTCAAGTCATTTCAACACACTTGGAATCTCTTCCTCTCTACTTGTCTTTCGGTTTTAATAGGAGGAGAGATCCTAAGGGATAAACCTGCCCTAATCCAAAGGGCAGAAGCCTGAACTGTCAAAATTACCAGAACTGTCGAGAACAGCCAGGAAAAGCCAGAACTGTCGGGAAAAGCCGAAAGTGCCGGAATTGCGTGAACTATCGGGTATTTCCGGAACTGTCGGAACTGTCGAGAACTGCCGGAACTGCCAGGAACTACCGGAACTGCCGGAAAAAGTCGAAATTGCCGGGAATAGCTGGAATTGTTGGAACTGCAAAACTGCCGAGAACCGAAATTGTCGAAACAGCCAGAGCATCTATCTCCGAAGGAGAGAAAGATGCAAGGGACAACTAACTAACATTGGGACAGTGGTATGGTACTTAGCAGCAAATACACCAAGCATGCAATCTTACAACGAGCATGCAAGGGACAGCTAGCATGCAAAGGACAACAAGCAAGCAAGATGCAACCAGCACATAGGTCAGTATGGCAACATGGTGCAACAATGGCACATAATACAATACAGTGATGAGTACAATCATGATTAATGAAGCATGATGAGATGCAGCAGAGTGATGATGGGTGCAGCACGGTGAGGTGCAGCGTGATGACAAAATGCAGCACAATGATAGGTGAAGAAGTCACCTTGGACAATCAGTTGAAGCATCATGTCTTCAACTAATCTCATGTATCATCTTCTTAGAGATGACCTATGCTCTTATCTAGATAAGTCAAAGTGTTGACTTCTGTTGTAAACGTACTATCTCTCTCTCTCTCTGCTAAACTATTGAAGAACATAAAAGAAGAATTGATCAAGGGTTTCCCCACATTGAGGTTTGTCCCTAGCTAGAGCCACATTTTGTGTCCTCTTGTCTTGGCTTGTCTTCTGCGATTTGTGTTTATGTTCTATCTGCAGTTTACTTTAATGTTGATGTGATTGCTAATCTGGAAAAGATATTGAGCTCACTGTGAAAATTGAAATAAATTGCTCTAAGCATAGAACATACCTAAAATTAACAAGATGAAACTCCACAAAACGAGGAAATTGTACAAATTCTGCAAAGTATAAACTTTAAAGTCAATTTTTGAAATGTAAGGAAATGCAAGCTTGAAGCAAGTGAATGCAAGTCAAATAAGATATCATTTAAGATTAAGTGTGGGGGATCTGCTTAGCAGATTAACCATATTTTTTCATAAGAAGAGGTTAGTTTAAAACTTTAAACATTGAAATTCTCTCCAAATTCACCATTGGTAGATGAAAGAAACAAGCATAAATGCATTGTCCCTTTAAGTGAAGGAATTAACTGAAGCGTATAAAAATTGTAGAGTTTGTTTCACAAGGTTTTATCATCAAAATTTGAAGCATGATAACTTGGCCTTCTAAACTTTTTGTAAAAGTAGATGATGCAGATAGGTCTATAAAGGAGATGCAGCATTAGATTGCCTTACTCCATCTTACTCCTAAGGGATAAATAATTCTGACGCAAAGAGAGGGGATGTGATAATGTGTAAAACCAAGAACAAAAATTACTAACTAGCAGACCAGTGAACTCTTCTCAAGGTGTCGGCATCGGCGTTGGTGTCAAGTCCCAATCCCTGCACATACACCAACGAATGCATAGCGTCAGCGTCTCTATGGAGGAAACCTCCAGTCCCTGCCATATGAATGCCTCCCCTCCTGTTGAATGCTCGTCCTCTATAGACGTCAAAGGGTGAATAGGGTCGTCGAACAATCCCTACACATACGAATGCCTCCCCTCTCGTCAAATGCTCATCCACTGCCACAAGGGTGAACGAAGTTGTCGAAGGGTGAACGAGAAACTAAATGCAAATAGACTTAGCCTTTAGGTTTTACAATTCAATAATTTTTTTTAATTTTAAGTTTTAACTTTTATTAATTTTAAATTTTAAATTTCAATAAGAAAAATTATTTAAATTTTTGGTCTAAAATTGGACTGCACGAACCCCAAAGAGCCCAATTTTAGTGTTTCAAGTACCCATCATCAGGGTTCGTCGTCCCTATCAAGACAAAAGAACCCAAATTTTTTTGAAGAACCCAGTTCTCCATAGAAGAAACTGGTTTTATGGGTTCTTCTCAAAAGCACCCATACCTGAATCTAGTACTTGGGGAAGAAGAACCCAAGATGGGTTCAAGAACCCCACCAATGGGTTCGTGAACGTGTGCAACATAGGTATTTTCCATTTTTGGAGGTTGGATCAAGGGATCAAGCTGAAGTAGAACTAGATCCAAGCCCTTAAGGGTAAGATCTATTCTCTTGAAAAATTTGCAAGGCTACCCACAAAGGAATTTTCAAAAAATCGAAGAGCTGAAGCACCAAAAAAAAAAATTGAGCAGGGTTTCACAGTTTTCAGGGCTTCCAACCCCAGCTTTCCCATGCAAACCCTCAGCGTCTCTCCTTTGGCCCTCCATGTTAGGGTTTCTAGCCTCTCTAAGGCTAGCCATGAGCCTTGGGGGCTATGGCCTCACTTCCTAGGCCTGTCGCGGGCCTCTCCTCCCCTCAGCCTTCCTTTCCTCGGCCCCCCTTCCTCTCGACCCTCCTCCACTAGCCCTCCTCGACCCTCCTTCCTTCCTAGGCCCCTCCTCTTCTCCCCTCTCTTCCCTTAACCGCAACCCTTCTAGGCCTCTAGGCCTTAGGTCATGGGCATTAGGGCTCTCTCCAAGCCCTCAGCCTCCTTCTCACCCTAGGTCATGGCCCTTGTGGGCCCACAAGAGCCCTTTTTAGGGCCTCTCCCTTAGCCATTAGGTCCTCTAAGGCCTCTCCCTTCTAGCGCTGACTCTCCTTGGCACTTTTCAGCCCAATGCTAGCCCTATTGGGCTTGGTGTTGGCCCTCCTTGGCCCTAACCTACCCTAGATCCTTCTCTGATTTTCTGGACTAAAGCACTTGGTGGTTTTGCAAGTTTTAGGACTCAAAAGTTCTATTTTTCAAGTGGCCACATGATCCCAAAGTTTCAGCAAGTTTTGACCAAAGAATCTACAAGGCCTTTGGCCTAGGGTTTGACCTCGAAACCCTAGTTTTATCTCTGTTTTATTACAACAATCAAATCAGTAATAATTAAGCCCTAAATCACATGTTAAATAGTCAAAATTGCTCAATAATTGCTAAATATTGATTTTCTTAAATTTTGGCCACATGGGCACCTTAGATCTAGCCTAGATCTAATTTTATGCTTGCTGGAATTTACTGCATAACTGAAGATTTCAGAGCTGCAATTTCTTAATCACACACTTAAAGAGGGCTTAAAACTAGAAATTTTCACTTTTCGGTGAATTTTTCTATTTTTAGGCAATTTTGACACTGTTCCTAGACCTCATTAGCTTGTTGATCTGTGGTTTATTTATTGTTGTAATTTATAACTCAAATCTGAAATATCTCTGAAAAATACATTTCAAAGGGGCTAATTCACCTAATTTTTCAGTTAGCTAAGTTTGTTTGGCGATTGGGTTGCGGGTTGCTTCTTATAACATCGGGCAAGCATATGGACTTGAAATTTCCCATTTACTTACTACTGTCATAATAGTCAATTGTTGCTCATAAAAGGATCATAGGAACATAAAGTACATAATTGTTTTCATAGCTCTATATCTTGTTGTTACTTGTTCCTAGCATTTATGTGGTGAAAGTGGCTAACATTGTGTTGTTCTTGTGAGTTTATGTACTTATATTTCACATCCAATAAGCTCACTCACCTAAAAGCACTCAAATCATAAATTGTGTTGGCAATAAGTCTCTTGATCACCTTGGTATCTTGTTGATTTAATGTTCCTCTTAATAATTGCCATTGAAGTGATAAGATCATTCTTAATCTTGTTTTGGACATCTAAGTTTCCATTGGTTAACTCCAATAGCGATATTTGGCTCATCTTAAGTATTGAATATTGTTGAATATTGGCATATCATAGCCTTGTGGTTAAATGATAAGTAGTCTAACATCTTGAAGAATATCTTGTGAAGTTTGCACTTGTATCTTTCAGCATTTATCTTGTTAAGATTGTTATCTCAATATTGTTAAGTACTCTGGCTTTAAGATTATTCACACTAAGTACTTTAAGTAACACAACAATCTTAATTCAAGATAATTTCACTCATCATCTTGCATAAGCATTCTAGGATCTAGCCTACATTAAAAATTTACCTCCTAGCATAAGCTAGGTTGATATAGATCTAGGGCAACCCTTCTCACCTAACTTGAGGGGCCTGGCAACTCTTCAATGGTTAACACGGTGACCTTGCAATTGTCAGAGCCACAATCTCTGCAATGCCGGAGGCACCGAAGTATAGGAGCACAACAGAAGGTATTATTAATCAAGCCCCAGCCTGCTTCCTGTTGGCCTTCTTCCAACAACCTACCTTGGAGCCCAGCTTCAAAATAGTTAAGGGAAGGTCGTAATTAGATTAGGCATATAATTAAAATTAACCAAGATCACTGCACCTCACATAGGTCCTAAGACTTGGACATCATAGAGGTTAGTCAATCATTCAAGCAGCGAGTGTCCATCTGGTCACTTGGTTTCAATTTACCATAAGCAAGAATCGTGACTTTATTAAGGCACTGATCTCATATTTAAAATCTAATCTAATCATTAATCTTGCTAAATTTAACCAAGTAACTAGGCCACTTATTCGTGTCTCCCAAACAAGTTGGTTCCCAACTTGTTTTCCTTCACCTCATTACATAGTGACTACCCCCATAGTCTGTTGTCCGAAGACAGCAAGAATGGAGTGGGCGGATATCAGAGTGACATCCCCCGACCTGAGCAGTTGTCGCGGTCCCTGTACAATCCGAGAGACAACAAGCTCCATCCTTGAGTGGAAGCGAGAGCAATAATAGATTGGATAGTGGTATATCAGACAACCAGTGCAAATATCTCGTCATAGTCCACTCCTTCCTTTTGAGAAAAGCCTCAAGCAACGAACTTGGCCTTGTATTTCTCAGCACTCCCATCTGCTCCATGTTTGATTTTGTATATTCATTTTGAGGTATCTACGGACTTGTCCTTCGGTCTAGGCACCACATCCCAAACATCATTTTTCATGATAGATTCATACTCTTCATTCATCACACCCTTCCAGACTTGGTGCTTTACGACTTCTTCGAACATACATGGCTCAAATTGAACAATAGTACTCATAACATCTAAGTACCCTTGATACCTGTTCAGCGTCTTACTTTCATGAAATGTCCCTCTTGGAGCAGTATGTCTTTCAGCATCTCGAGGGCATTTTTGAGCCACAAAGGTCTTTTCCTTGAGGTAGAGGGATCACCAGGAGGTGGATCAATGGGATCCATCGGGCATAGGCTCATATGTCAGAGGTTCATCCTACTTTTCTACATCATCATCATTATCCTTCCTTGGAATGGGAAGATCTTTGGCTTTCCCAAGGGAAGTGTCTTCATCGAAGGTGACATCATGGCTTATTTCCACGTCTCTTTGACCACGCACATAGATTCTATATGTCTTTGAATTTTCACTGTAGCCCACAAATGTACCTTTCTTCCCAAATGCTTCCAACTTGTTTCTTTTCTCTTTACGCACATGAAAATACACAAGACAACCAAAAATTCTAAAATGAGAAACAACAAGTTTCTTACCAACGAAACATCTTCGGGTGTCTTGAAATCCAGTGCTTGAAGCGAGCTCCTATTTTGAACATACACGCAGCGTTGGCAACTTCTCCCCATAAGAACTTCAATAGACCTTGATCATGGAGAATGGCGCAGGTGGCTTCCATAATTGTTTGATTCTTCCTTTCAGCAACTCCATTTTTGCTCAGGAGTGTATGGAACGGTTGTCTCCCTCTTAATGCCAGCTTCTCTTCAAAAGTCATTGAATTCATTTGATTCATATTCAGTTCCATTGTTGGTCATCAATATTTTGATCTTCTTCCCTGTTTGATTCTCCACCAAGGCTTTCAAGAACGGAACCGTTTGAACACTTCATTCTTTTTCATCAAGAAATAGATCCATGTTTTGCGAGTGAAGTCATCCACAAAAATTGCATTGTATAAGTATCCCCCTAATGATGCTACAGTGAACATACCAGATAGGTCAAAATGGACCAATTGAAGAATATCGGTAATTTGGCTTTCACTTGAAGGAAATGGTCCCCTTGTAAGTTTCCGAATTGCACAACCCTGACAAACTCCTTAATGATTCATGTTGAACTCGAGCATACATGTGACCATCTTCTTTACCCCACGTAAGGCTTTATAATGAAGGTTTGCAAATCTTCGATGCCATAATTCAGATTGAAGTGAAGGATCGCAAGTCAAGTCTCCCAAAGGACTTCCTCCAACTTGACAGAGACCATCAACCCTAAATCCAATTGTGAATGCATCTTTAGGGTTTCTTTGCCAAATATGTACCTTTCCATCAATGAATGCTACCTTGAAGCCTTTATCTCCCATCGCAGAAATACACACCAGGGTCTTCTTCAAATCAGGCACATACAATACTTCTTGTAGATTAATGGTTTGACCTTGATTCAAGTGAAGAGTGACAGTACCTATCCCTTTCACGGGGTAGGTGGCATTGTCTCCAAGTATGATCTCCAAATTAATCTTCTCCTCAATCAAATTTGAGAGGGGCTCTTTGTACCCAGTGAAGTGCCTTGAGGCTCCGCTATCAATCAACCAATGATCCAACATATCCAGAGGAGATCCAATAAATAAAGCGGAAATAAGATAAAATTCCTTTTGTTTTTCTACAACGTTCCTTTCCTCATACCTGGAATTTCTTGATCTTTTGGGAGGTCGACCATTTCCATATCGAGCAACGGGAGCATTCCTTTTTCCTTTATTGTTGAACTTGTTGTTCCTTTGATCGCCAGTGCCTTTGAAGTTGTTGTTGTCATCATCATCCCTTGGAGAATTCTTCTTGTGAGGACACTCTCTAGCATAATGGTCGAAGCTATTACAATTGAAGCACCTTCTTTTTCTTCCTTCTTTGAATCCCTGCTTGAATCCTTGTCCCTGTCTCCTTGGACCAACATTATTTTTCTTCTTTGCATGAGTGGAGAAAGCAGTAGGTTCATTTCCATTTGAGGGCTTGTCTCTCTCAATCACCCTTGTCTCCTATTGAGTGCATCTAGCCAATAATTCATCAAAACTAGGAATCATGTCATTATTGAGAATGGTGGTGTTAAACACATCCCATGCTCTTAAAGGACCCCCGAGTGCAATGAGAGTGAGATCCCTATCAGCAATAACTTCTCCAATAGATAGAAGGTCATTCTTGATTTGTGTGATCCTCATGAAGTAGGATTGGATGGACTCCCCTTTATCCATCTTGATGTCCTTCAACTTGTTGAGAAAGAGTATTTGATTTGCATTGTTTACTTTGAACATCCCAACCAACTTATCATATATATCTCCTTATCGTATATATCTCCTTGGACCTCACATTTTCTATACTTCGAGTTAGCAGCAGTTGGTGCATTTGAATGAGGCTCCACTACTTTTCCTTGCACATAAGTCCAATACTTGATGCTCCCCCAAAGTCAGATCCAAAGTCATCTTCCATTCATGATAGTCAGATTTGTCATTGAGCTTGTCCTTAGCGCTGAAGTCAGATGAGGAAACCATTGAAACTTGTCCAATAAACCTTTCTTGGTGATTGCTTTTCTCTCCCTTGCTTGGGCTTTGTCTTCCCCTAGCTCTAATACCATGTTAATTTTAGTTAACAATGGTATGTTCCATGCTTAACACAATTACTTCAATGTTCCTTTAGCAACCCAATGACAATTTCCAATTTAGTTTTCCAATAGGAATCACACTCACCATAAATCACATTGACAATAATTGTAGATAGAACATAAAATAAAATGCAGAAGACAAACCAAGACAAGAGGACACCAGATTTGGTGAATACAAGGTAAATACCCCAATGTGGTGAAAACCATTTGATCAATTCTTCTTATTATTATATCAAATGTTCAGCAGAGACAGAGAGTATAATAATACAAAGTCAAAGTCAAAATTGACTTGCCAAATCACTGTCCAAAACAGCCCCGTAACATCTATAATCAAATTCAGCCCTAACCAAAAAGTCAAAGATGGTCAACGTGGCAACAAATCTTCCTCTTTGGAGCTCCGTCATACCCAGTCAAACTCAGCTTGATAAGGTGGTCAAAGTCAACCCAAAACAATCCTAAAATTGTGGTCAAACTTGGTCAACTCTGCGATGAGATTTGCAATCAACCATGCGATCAAAGTGCCTAAAATTCTCGGTTCCTGTGCCAAACTATACGACCTGCCAAATACAAAATTTTCCCACAAAAATCACAGTGAAAGGATGAGTCAACGTGCTCATTCAACATTGGTCAAACTCCTGCAACAATCTTGAAATTCAACCCTGCAATTTGCCCAGAAAAATTGTCCTTCTGCCACACGTGAAAGAGAGAAGATCTGCCCAATAGTTGTACGAACCAATGAGAGGAGAGAGAAAAAATGTGTTATGATAATGCCAAATGAGGTGAGAGGGCACTTGTATTTATACAAGTCGTTGAGGGTGAAGAGCCACGTCCACTGGGCTTCATGAGCCTACATGATGATGTGGCTGACCTGAACAATTTGCACATGTGTGGGCATAAATTCAAAACAAACTTTTGCTTGTCCAAATTGGATGATCTTTATATCAATATCAATTTTGGTCCTCTCGAAAAGAGGAATTTAATGCAAACATCATCTCCATCAAATGAGTTTTCCCAAGGTGCAATTTGGCCATAGTTGCCAATTTTAACACTAGGGCATATCTCTCAATACCGAAACCCCTTGATCAGCTAGGGTATATCTCACTAGATCAGCTAGGGCTGACTACTGACCACTGAAACTAACCCTCTTCATAATGTAGGCTCTCACCCAGACAAGCTCCAAGAGCTCAACTCAACAACAACAAAACAATAATCCAAATGCACGCCTAAGGAGTGAACTCTCATATCCATTAATAGTCACAGACTATTGTAATACCATGGGTAGATACCACAGGTCATTTGAATATTATGGGTCTTTTTCTTCTTTTATTAAAGTGACTTGTAATATTTATCTTTTGTTTAGTCACTTTTTAATTAATAAATTCTCTCATAGCCCGTAATTAATTTTAATTTTTAAGCCAGGCTAATGAGATACTCTCCTTTCCCAATGTCCAGAAAAAGGGACATTAAAGATAATAAAGGTTGCAAGACATTATTGGATGCCAGATCAATGCTTGTTTATGTAAAAGGAGGTATTGAATGGATGCCAAGAAAGTGAGTATTGGAAGTCATATTTGATAAAGTATTTAGATAAACAAAGTAAGAAGGGTGAACCAAGACATGAGATGTGTATGAAAATACATGGATGGTCCATGTAGGTGTTGCTTAAGTCGTAGAGTTCAAGAGGACCAATAGCAGACCTTGCCAACAAAAGGAAAGAACTACTCATGGAGAAAATGGGATTGTGAACAAACATACCAGATAGTCGAGTAGTTGGGTAACTGAGCATGAAGGAGTCAAAGGTAATAAGGCAAACTTCCATGAGTCATTTCAATAGTTACACAAAACCAGATGCAATGAGGGAGACAAAGATAAAAGAAAGTGCACTCTACAAACTATTACATGCAAAAATTTCACAACTGAAATTCTATTGCAGCAACAGAAATTAATTCTTCTAACTGTTAATTACTTTAGTAGTTTATTGCCACGGCAACAACGAATTAATCACACTGCAATCTTCGCAAAATTAAACATTGTGGAAACTGAGAAAATACTAGCATACACAATTATAACATCGTTATTTTTGGACAAAAGTCCCCAGGAAAACCCAACTTGGGAAAAAAAGTGCAACAACGAAAGGTTTTTATTATTAAGCAACAGTGTGAAATTCTGAGTACAACTCAATGTTGAAATTTGCTAATCCTACAAAGAAAAATGTTGGTAAAAATATTGTGAGGAAATTTTCCTCATCCCCACAAGCAATCCTGGCTCAATCAAGCCAATCGAACTAGCTCTCCGACTGCCTCTGCACAGGCCCTGCACCAACTCTGCGCATGCCTGAAACTCGCTGGCCTGGAACTGCCTTTGATTAGTTTCTGACTGACTATCATTGGTCTGGAAGCCTCTGGCTTAGCCCTTTGGAATTTCTTCCGGCCACTAGCACTTGCAACGACCCTTCCTCTAACTAAATCGAATTTCCCTCTAGAGATGTATGCGCAGCACCTGTGTCATCCTCTCTATGGCTCTCTCTGCAAGCTACTCTCAAGATCTAGAAGGTTTCCTCCAAACTCACTGTCTTTACCTCTCTCTGTCTCTACTTCCCTTCTTTGGCTCAAACTCTTCCAACAAACAATTGTTGCTCTCTAGAAAGTCAAACTGCCCAAGGAAATCAATCTCAAGTGTATTCCTCCATCTACCCATCGACTTCTTCCTATAATCTCCAGTTGGGACTCCAACGGCCAAGATTAAAACTTAATCAACGACTAAGATTATTTCCTAGACGATCAATGTGAGTTTCTAGAGAAATCTCACCTTCCTCAATTAATTATTGTTAATTAATCATTTTCCCTAAGACTTAGGAAAAAATTAATTATTGATTAATTAACTTAATTAAGGCACTTCTAGGTGGATTTTCCTAAAACTTTTTCTGGGTTATAGAGTCCTAGTGTTTCTTAGCCTCTCTGACAACTGTAAAGACTAGAACACCATCCGATGCTACAAAAACTAACATTACCCACCAAAGTGGGTGGCCCTATAGGAGAAAAAATTTCTCCCAATCTTCACATCCATCCGACCAACCATGCAGCCACTAACAGCCACCACTAGCTGACAATCTGCCATTGTATCCCCACCACCTGCATCAGTCATATACATTCTCACCCATCCAACAAAAGCACATGAACGAAGGTTGGCTTCCAATCAAAGGCTAATTTATTCATTTTGCAATTTGGTGCTTATTCTTGTTTGTATTTGGGCATTTTATATGTATTATGGGATGACCTGGAAGAAAGAGGGGATTTGACTGTGATCTTGTTCCCTCACCTTAAATGGGGGGTTAATATTCGATCTTAGTCCAATGGGGCCTCCCCTAATGGCCCAATGGGTATAGGAGGGGTTGATTGAGATAGCATTGTTCCATTTATCCCTATTCCATACTTTCCACTTTTCATATTACATTACAAGCCCATGTTCCACCTTCATTCTTCAAGTTCCATTGACCCTTAGTTTTCTAGGATTTGACACCCATACATCTACATACCTAGGTTGGGTCCGAAAATTGCCTTAAGAGGTTGATGCAGCTAACAGAAAAAGAAAAGCATATCATTGCCACAAAATAAATAAAAAGAATATCAAAATGCCAACCCTCAAATGATAATTCTGGGAACCGCGGAGTGATATTGATGGAGATTTGAGGGCAAACCCTCAAATAATGATTTTTAAAGGCTTTTACACCACACTTGCCACCCAAAAGCCTCAACGCATGCCACATGGAGCTCATTTATTGGATGACGTCAGCCTTTTGAGGCCTCACTGCTCACACATGTGGGCTCTCATTTGATTTATTGTCTAAGCTAGATGGGTTGACTTGTAACCCAATGCATCATTATGATTTTACTTGTCTTTTAGGGGCTTTTAGACTAAAAATTATACTTGTCCTCCTGATATAAATAAAGGAGAGGATTTTTTCATTTGTCATCATCATCACTTGTGAATTCAGCGTCTCTACTTGAGAATTTGAGCCTCTTTTCCTATTGGAGAGATGTGATCTATGGAGAATACTTTGTATTGGAGCTATATTCTTGTCTTTGGAGAAGTTGACTTGGATCAATGATTGGATTGTACATGCATATTGTCTTGCAAGTGCTCTTTTATTGAAAAAAATTGATTTCATGTCTAATATATAGAATAAATCGGTGATCTAGATTAAATATTGTGCCTTAATTTTGTTGAATATCAACTTTGTGGATGCTAAGTCATATTATTGCATGCATTACTCATTGTATGATATGTGAATGGAAAGCCCCTTGGTGATCTTACATTAGCTCTCCCAAGTGAATTTTGGTCCCGCACAAAGAAAATACTTAGGGTTATGATGTTAGGGCATCAAAATATCCTTACTCCTTTGCAAGTTTTAGCCAACCTAAAGAATCCATACACTCCATCAACACTAGGACTAGGCATCGCCCATCCTTATTTGGTGATAAAGTTACTTTCTCTCTCTTACCTATCTTGGTCCTCTGAATGGCCAAGCGACCAACTAGGGCTCTCTGTGAATTGAGAAGGATATGGAATTTGGGTCATGGAAAGTCTAAACATCGAGGGTTGAGTGGTTGCCACAAAATCATTCCCTTTGGTGGGCATTCATTCTATTTTTAGCAATAATCTCCCTTGCCCTAGTTATTTTCCCAAGTGTAAACCCTAGTTTAGTTATAGCTTCAACTTGGGAGCCTCTTGAGGGTTTCGTGTGTCTTAACCTTGTTGGAATATGTTGTAGGAAGCCCTTTCTTGGCATCTTGACCTTTAGTCATCCCAACTCTCAACCTATAAAAATCAAACCCTAGGTCTTATGTTGCCCTAATTTGGCCTTTTCAAGGAAAGAGAACTTCTTCCTCTCGATGCCTTATGCCTAAATTGTGCCTTTCCCTTGGAGGCATCTTTGTCACCTTACACCTTCAGGCTTAGAACACCTATTAGGTGACTTATTATATATAGGGACTCCTCCCATTGGTGAAAATCCATAATGAGCAAGGAGTTTTAGTTGTGGTGACAATGGGCCACCACCCCATTGTTGTCACTTAGTCTAGTGCCTTCCTTGTAGGGTACCCCTCTCGAAGGCCTGATAGATTTTGCAGCAACACAAACAAAAGAGGTTAAAAGATAAAAGAGGCTGCAAAGGCAAAGAACACTGCCTGCCATTGTCATTGGCCTGGCACAGTCTCCAAAAAATTTAGAAATAGTTGTATAAGGATAATCATAAAGGTTGTGATGCCTCTGAAGAGGGATTGAGTGCATGAAGTATAATAGAGGTGTTAAACAGTATACTCCATGGAGGAAGAGAGTGCTAAGGCACACAACAAATCGATAGTATTAGTAATTATATGCATATCAATAACATCGGCATATTTCTCCCTTTAATACCTATGAATGTTCCTACTGAATACCAGATGCTTGAATGTGCATTGAGAGGCCAAGAGGGGGAATATCAGTGATCAATATGTGTACATGAGGATATGATATGTGTATTAGAGAAAAGAAAGAAATATTTCTGAGTGAAACTGTGTTTGTATTTGTGTGAAAGCAAGCCTCTTCATTGGTCAGAACAGCTAGGGATAGGTTGTGTAAATGATGTCTGTTCATATGATAGAGGTTCTGCATGTATGTGTACGCCTTGGTTATGTACTGACCAACCATTGCAGGTCTGTTGCTGAGGACATGGTACAAGGTCCCAGCAATGAAGAATGCTGCACTGGACACCAAGGACTCTTACACAACCTTTGTCTGCAGGTAAGAATAAATTCTGCTGCAAGAAATAGTGAGCCATTGGTGCCCAAAGAGGACATGAAGATACCTGTGAGCATGTGATGTGGGCATGCAAGCACACAGAAGAAAAGATAAAACCAAGCTCACTTCTTTTGAAGTTCAATATTTTTCATAACACGTACTCAATCAGACAAAACATAGGACTTAGACCATATGAATAAATGTGGACAAGAACAAAAAAAAGATTTAAAATAAAAAAGACAGCAATTTTGTTCTAAAAATATCCAATCCAGACATGCATGCCTGTTCTCTTTGAAAATATAAAAAAGACAGCAATTCTGTACTCAAAACATCCAATCTGGACATGCATGTCTGTTCTCCTCTGAAAATAATAGATCTACCTGCAAGCAAAAATAATGATCCCTTGAAAGCAGAGGATGAAAATTATAATAATAATCTAATTTTAAGGTGTATGAGACCCCCTTGTTTGTGGGACAAGTGACCCACCTCCGTGCAGTGATTTGACTGCTAAAGTCTACTGAGGTGTACATACTCTAACCCCCTGTGGTTTGACTTTGAACCTGTGACCTCTTACAAGGAAGCACATGTTATCAACTATTAGGCCCGCTCAAGATGTACAAAACATAGTTTTCTCTGATGTCAGAAATGAAATTGACAAATTTTGCTTCATTTAGGGTCATGTTTCTTCTGCAACTGATGGTCAGAGAGTTGCTCTTATTTATGGATAATTTTCTACCACATTCATTGGCATGCTTCTTCAGAATGAGACAGACTGTATAGAACTTCCCAGACTATAGTTATTGTGTTCCATCATCAAGTATATCAATACAACATACAAATTACTTACCTAGGTCCAGGTCTTCTTTACTAATATCAACAAATTTTTTGTCTTTGTATGTCTGAAGATTTTGAATAGCGACCTCATCAATTGGGTCTACGAGATAGAGGACCTGTAAAGCAACACAGTACAGTGCAGTTGTCACTTTGTATGTACTATCAAGGTACATGAAATATATAAGTCATTTATGTGGAAAAGTAAAATCATACCTCAATATCCTTCTGCAAATTTTTTTCCAAAAATGGTGCACTCCTGGCACTTTTAATGCTATCTGAAGCAATATAAAAAATACCATTTTGTTTTTCAGTCATGTTTTCAATATAATCATCCAAGCTAATCATCTCCTCATCATGCATGGATGAGAAGAACCGTAAAAGAGGAGCAATCCGTTTATGATTATTTGAGTCTTCGATACAGCCCAATTTGATATACTTTCCAAAGTTCTCCCAGAATTTCTTGTAATCCTGCATTAATAATCCAAAATAATGTAAATTCCTTTTACAGAAGCTTCAAAACGCATTCACTCAATCAACATCAAAGAATATGACAGAAGACAATGCAATAATACTTCAATTTCATTAAGCTGACAAGAATCAATCAACATTACTGTCACAAAACATGATTTCCATTTCTGAGAAGAAAGTTCAGGAACATAAAGATGTAAGGAGTCTATAAACAACTCAAATTATGGCACAGATATTAACTGGATTCTACTAATCTATGAAACATAACTCCATTCAAATAGATAGTGTTTAATGAGCACCTCACATTGAATTTAAGGTGGAAAGTAGGATAGCATAACAATATTTCTTGGACCATGACACGGTTAATAACTTTCCTCTAAATTTACAGGTTGTGGACTTACATCTTTATTCTCACTTTGCACAATACCCTGAATCATATCAAATGTCTTCCGTACAAGACGCTTCTTCATTATACGAACCTGACATGCACATTCAAGGATTTAGTCACAACTAAACTCAATAAGTAGACAAATGTTCAACCAAAACGCCATTGCATCAAACATTTACTACTGCTAAAGACACGAAAGCAAATAATCACAATATCTTGTAGTTAGACTCGTTGAAACTTCAAATGGCATATGACTTGATGTAACAGCAATATAAAATCCCTACCTAGCTCCAGAACAAAACATTTACCATCTACAACTAAATCAAACATAAAGACACAATCCATATTTTTCTTCTTTAAACCCACGAAATACTTGGAAACCAAAATATTTCCAACATAGAAGCTCATATTAATGCTTGCATATCAATATTATTCAAAAAAGTACCAACTGATCTGCATATTAAATCTTATAATTTAACCTCATACAATGGCATATTTGAAAAGGAAGGTGTGAATGAGGAACTTACAATGCGGCTTTCTTGAAGGATCTCCCTGGAGACATTAAGAGGAAGATCATTTGAATCGACAACACCTTTAACAAAGCTCAGATAGCGTGGAAACTACATACAGGTAGAACATATTTTGTTCAACATAAGCACCAGATACCCTCAAATGAGACTATAATTTTTGGAGGAAACATTCCAGGAGTGAAGTAGTTGCAAAAAAGACAATCAATACAACTTACCAATTCACCATCAAAGTCATCAGAAATAAAAACACGCTTGACATATAGACGAATGTTCTTAGTCTTTGGATGCATTATATCCTCAGTGCTGAGGGGAGCCATACCAGGGATGTAAAGGACACTTCTGAACTCTACTTCACCCTGCATTCAGACAGTATGGGGCAATTTGTTGTAATAATCTTTCATACACCGATTACGTGAACCAAAAGAAGAAATTTTCCTAATTAAAGATCTCTGTACATCTATCCAAAAGGCCATACCTCGGTTGTGAAGTGAGTGTATGTCAAAGGATCCAGAAATTCATTGAATGCCTTCTTGTAAAACTCATTGTACTCTTCTGATGCAACCTCTTTGGGATTACGCATCTAGAACATGAAAGTTAGAAAGACATAAGGCTAAGCCCCAGAGGAACAACTAGAGATTGACATGGGCCATGCTTCTGCTATATATAAAGGATTCAGGCATGCAATATTAAAATGAAATAAAACAGAATTTTGAGTTCACAATTAGCCAGAAAATATATGAAATGGTTGTTCAGAATAAGATAACACCCAATGCATCCACAGGGTCTTGGATAGACGGTGATCAGGTGCGCTGTTAAGGCACTCCTAGATGTTAAGTCACCGGTTCAATTACCTGCCTTATTCGTGTGTTATTCTTGGACATGACCATGATGTAGCCTCACCATTGCTAAACTTCCAAAAAAAAAAAGATAAAACCCAATGCAGCCTAAAACATCCTTTGGCAAATTGGCACAATAACATACAGATGGCTTACCCAGATAGGCTTTGTTTCATTTGCCAATTCCCAGTCCCAATACTTTTCTGTCACAGTCTTAGTTTTCTTTTCCTCCCCTTCTTTTACTTCAGCACTGTCATCCTCAACCTTCAAAAGATCCCAGCTTCTTTCAGAAGATAAATCAGGCTTACAGCTAGCTTTGACACACTATTAAACTTTGTTTCACATATGATTGACGAGCAAGGGAATTAGTTCTTCACTTTTATAGACAGACAGAAAG
Organism: Pinus tabuliformis; assembly: GCA_031772625.1. Lineage (NCBI taxonomy): Eukaryota > Viridiplantae > Streptophyta > Pinopsida > Pinales > Pinaceae > Pinus > Pinus tabuliformis. The sequence goes on along the minus strand of CM062807.1, from coordinate 651,546,540 downwards.
GAGTACATCAAAACCTATCCTGCTCACCTCCTTCGTTTGGGACTTTTCCTGCCATGTGTATATTGGGAAAGAGACAAACTGTGAATAATTCTTAACCAGGTTACGAACCCTTTCCGGATCAGCATAGTCAAACTTGTCATCAGGCTGCATGGAAGGACAACAAATGGAATATCAACATATGGTAGTATAAAAGAAATTTAACAATGCCATGCAAAAGAAATGCCCTCTACCTTTAGGTAAAGGGTTATTTTAGTCCCTCTAACAATGAGATTTTCTGGATCTGTCTCCTCCCGTATTATATAGGAGCTAGTATCAGCTTTTCCTTCCCACACATACTGCTTATCAGACTTTGGGCTTTTTGTTGAGACAGTGACCTGCGACACATTGAGGATCATTATTACTCACAGCAACCAAAAGAAACTCCAGCATTTCCAAACAAGATTTTTTGGTAATGATGACATCACTTCTTCAGAAGGTCTTTGTAGCTCGTCTTTAACCAAAAGGAACAATTAAGCATAGCAAAGACTTATCAGCCATTAATCACTGAAAACTTATCCAAGAAATATAAAAGGATACCTTATCAGCAACAAGAAAAGCAGAATAGAAGCCTACACCAAATTGACCAATCAAATTGTTGTCAGGGCCAGTCTTATTTTCCTGCAAACAAGACGTACATTTTTGTAAAACAAGAATGTAGAGCATAAACTACTGTCTCAAAGCTGGACTGGACCAAATGATTTAGCAGCAAAAATGTTAAAACAGTCCAACCTTCAAAGCCTCTAAAAACTTTTTAGTTCCACTCTGAGCTATAGTCCCAAGACAGTCAATTAATTCTTCTTTGGTCATACCGATGCCAGTATCCCTGTAAACCACACAAAGAGCCAACTCTTGTAAGTCATCAGTTACAAGAACACGAGAAGTTTATTTGAAAAGCGCAGCATACAGAACTTACAATATGGTGATGGTCCCATTCTCCTTATCTGGTTTTATGCGGATCTCCAAGTCACCACCATCTCCAAGTACACTCGGGTCGGTCACACTTAAAAACCGCAGTTTATCTAGAGCATCACTTGCATTACTGTTGCACAACAATCAAATGATCATTCTTTTGTATTAGACATATTTTATTGATAATCTATGTAGAAACTACATGGGAGAATTCCATTCTTAATAAAAATTTAAACCAGTATTTCTGACAGGTCAATATATGTCCATTTAACAAGAAACCAAACCAAAAACCCTCACATCCAACAATGACCAAAAAGGCAATGCACACAATTATATGAGATGTGCTAGAACATATCAAACTTTAAATCTGGAAAACAAAAGAGAAATTTGCTTACTACTACACTAACTTTTCCAATTTAAGTAACTCCTGAATTTATGCAACCTAAATTTCAGTTGTATATGTAGAAGATAAGAGCTTTTAATTTGGTTTTAGACAATTAGTGTTATATCTATCAATAATTCCTCTGTTTCAGAAGATCAGCTGTGTATTTTACAGCCCAGTAATCATTCAGTTATATGTCTCCTATGTTCATATTTTTTCACTTAGATTTCAGACACAAAATCAAGGTCAACTAAGATCTTAGTCTGAGTCTCATGGTTGTGTGCAGATCATTGAGATCAAGAAGATTGTAAGTGTGTTACAATGAATGTCACAAGAAACAATGGTTGCACTTGTAGAACACTATACCATTAACAAAGTTTATATCAAAATTTCTCCAGAAACTCGAGATAAAAGTTCTCATGAAGAGTTTTGTGAGCGTTAGATGGTTAAAACATCAAACCTACAGAACACATGCCAGAATAAATTTCTGGAAATGAGGTTCTTGCTATGATCTTCTTGGGCCTTGAATACTCCATATAAGTATGTCATGCAAACTCTTCCATATAACTTTTGCTTTCCCTCCTTTGCTTGATGGATGAATAAAGAGGAAGAGTGATTGGCTGGAAAGAAGGAGCCAAATTACCAAATCACCCTCACCAACCAAGAGAAATTTTGAGTGGTGTAAAATCAAGGGATGTAGCAGAAATAATAGCCATACGAAAAACCTCACTAGATGAACAAATTTAAAAGAAAGAAAATAAAAAATAAGAGAAACATAGAAGGAAGAAACAAATTAAACAAACCAAGTAAAACCAAACAAAAACAAGAAAAAAAAAAATCCCACCCAAGATAGAGATAGGAGATCATCACTCCATCTACTGGCCAAAACTTCTAAGCAGAAATTGATGGCACAGAGACCACATCAGCCTAGGAGGAGTTGATGGAACCCAGCTTCAAAGAGTCAACTCATACACAGAAGAGTTTGGTAACACTGGTCAGGATTCACCACTATCCAAACCAGCAGCTATGTGACACTAATGTGAAAAAAAAATTATCTAACAAACAAGAAATCCTACTGCAGTAAACTGACTTGCATTACCTACTTGTGTTCTTCATTTAACAAGTTATTTTCAGAAACATTCAGAAAATATTAATGCAAATACACTGCAGCCTACACCAATATACAAATCAAGTACTGAAAAATAAATGAGACAATCATGCAAAGGGCACACTTATATTTGGACTAAACGTCCCCAAAACCACCCAATGCGAGAAAACCGGTGCAGTAGTTCTGAGGGTTTTCTATTGTTAAGCAGAAGTTATGAATACAAACGCTGGTTGCTCTTCTGGCAAACTAGAGACAGAGAAATACAATGGTGGAAACCTAAGAGAGTTTTACCTCACTTCACCTGGCAGATTCCGGCTGATACGACAGCAAATATGGCTGGTGCCGGCTACAACTGCGCTGCCCCTTCGCAATAACTGCATGGGCCTGCGTGGAGATCATTAAGGCTCTGCTTCAGCTCTTCTGCCCACTGTGTCAGCTTGCCCCGGCTGTTCCGGCAGTTTCACGCGTGGAAGGCAGCTTCCTCCCTCTGCATTGGCCCTTCTGGCTCTGCGTCAAGGCTGCATGGGCCCAGACTGGACCAGCGTCAGCTCTCCTGGCTATGGCGCTGCCTCCACAAGCTTCTCTCTGCCTCTCTATCTGTATTCCCAAACTATCACTACCCCTCAACTGCAAGATCTCCCCAATCGATTTCCCTCTTGAGAACTTCTCACCTCAAAAAATTGATTTCCTCAATCTCTCTGTATGTCTTCTCCAATTGACGCCAAGCCTCCATTTATACTTTTCCTGTTGAGAAATCAATGGTCAAGATTAAGTCCCTAATCAACAGTTAAGATTAAATTAGACTTGATCCTCGCCTCTTAGAAGCTTCTCACCCATATTTTCATTAATACCCATTAATATTTTAATTTTCCAAAGTTTAGACTTAGGAACCCCATTAAAAATATTAATTATTTTAATAAAATACAATCCGGGTGGAATTTCACCAAACGATTTCTGGGTCTCGGAGATCTCATGTGTTCTAGCCCCTCCACAAAATTTCGCAGCTAGAGCACATCTGATGCTACCCAAAAATCAACGCAGCTAGAGCACATCTGATGCTACCCAAAAATCAACACTCCCTCTTAGTGTGGAATGTGCTCTAACAATACTTCCCCGCAGAAGTATCACATTGATCCACAGCATTGATCCTCTGCGCTGCTAATGCTCAACCTGTCGCCCCTCATCTATTGCGCTATTGCTATCTGTATTGTTGCCCATGACATTGCCACTGTCACTGCTGCATCTGTACTACAACTCCTTCTCAATATGTTGCATCATTCTGCCCATAGCACTGCCACTGCTAACTGTTGCACTGCAACTCAGTTGCTGAGAAGTAAGCAACTAAAAAAGCGACCCAAAAGGCTAACATGTTGGTCAATCTAGATGTCCCTGGACGATGAAGCTACCTCTGCAGCGAATATGTGATGACCCCTCTTATGCTACTGCGTTGTTGTTGTATCTGCCCTGTGCCTCCCACACTGTTGCAACACTCCACTGCACTGCTTCAGACTTTGGCACTCTAGCTCTGCCACTGTTGCTCCATCATCCCTCGCACCAACTAACTCTCGTCATTTTGCTACTGTCATTAAGGGCTCTCGTAGCCATATGTGATCCAAGAGTTTGGGCACCTCAAGGATCCTGCTCTTGTGTAGTCCTCCCAACTCCAGCTCAATATCGCCCCACCTCTTCTTTAGAGGTGCATGAGCACTCATGGAGCAATCCTCATCATCGTCCTCTTTGTCAGCTTTCGCTGAAGTAGCCTTTGAATCAAACTTCTCTTCCTTGCCCTTCATCTGAGGGCACTGTGTGGCGAAATGACCCATCTCTCCACATCAAAAGCATCTGACTTTGGATATGTCCTTTTTCTTTCTCTTCTGTTGCCCTTGTTGTCCTGCTAATGCGAGAGCTACATCCCCCTCTTCCTCCTCCTTGACTCTGATCCCTTTGATGTTGCTTCCCGCCTTGGTCAACCATTTGATGTCTCCTTGTCGAAGCTACCCACATCTCCTCCCAACTGGGAAGAGAAGCCCTGCACAAGATGCTTTGAACAAAGGTTTCCCAGTCTTCAGTGACTGCATTCAAGGCAGTCCTGACCATAAATTCAGGATCTGGTGTAGCCCCTATGGAAGTTAGCTGGTCACTGACCATAAATTCAGGATCTGGTGTAGCCCCTATGGAAGTTAGCTGGTCACTGATCCTTGCAACCTGAGAAGGAAGGGATCAATTTCTTCTCCCTTCTGCATCTAAAACTGTCTCAACTGACTCTCAAGCAACATCTTCCATTGAATGGAAGTTCCCTTGTACAAAGTAGTCAAGGCCTTCCACATTTCCCTTGTTGTGTCTTTCTCATCAATATGTGGGATCACATGATCCTTGACCTCGTCCAAGATCATGCAATTTGCTTTTGCCTGAGCCTCCTCATACTTCTTGAGAGAATCAGCATCGACCGAAACAACAGCTATCATGAAAGCATAATCCTTGATGCGATTTTTATCCAAAACTGCCAGAATCCTGGCCTTCCATATGACGAAGTTGGATGCTCCATCCAACTTGTCCTAATCCCTCAATCTGTTAACGGCCATCTCTGCTCAAATGAATGTCCAACTGGTTCTCTTCTCCCTCTTTCGTTGCTGCACCAGCAAAACTCGGATCTATATTTCTTTGGCACTAGAAATTCTCTAAGGAACAAGCTCCCTCTGAATTTTGATTTCCTTCATAGAAATCCTTCTGCCAACCACTGTCGAACCACCCTTGTCTGATTTATTTTCGCTGTTGCTCAGCACTGGATCTAGATTTCTTGGCAAGAAATCTTCCGAGAAAATGATTCCCTCTACTTTGCTTCTGCACCACTAGATATTGTACTCCACCAACAGAATAAGCACCCCACCAGCAACTCCAGATGAACTATGTGTTGCACCTCTAGCCCCAGCAACAAGAAAAACGAGACTCAACAGTCTTTGCGTTGGCCCAGTAATCACTGCACTTCCCTCTACAGCAACAACGTCACCCAACCAAGCTAACGCAAGCATTGAATGAGCTTCCCTTGGTGACTATGTCACCCCTCCTGTGATCTCTTAGCCAAAAACTGCGCCATCTCTCGAGACGGTTGTCTTCAGCACATATTTTCCTCTGTCCTTTCGCTGATGGCTTCAGTCCTCCATGATCTGCAATCGCTCTGATACCATGTGAAAATTTCTGAATCTAACAAACCAGAAATCCTACAGTGATAAACTGACTTGCATTACCTACTTGTGTTCTTCATTTAACAAGTTATTTTCATAAATATTCAGAAAATATTAATGCAAATACATTGCAACCTACACCAATATACAAATCAAGTATTGAAAAATAAATGAGGCAATCATGCAAAGGACACACTTATTTTTGGACTAAACGTCCCCGGAAAAACCCAATATGGGAAAACTGATGCAGGCACTCTGAGGGTTTTCTATTATTAAGCAGAAGTTTTCAATACAAATGTTGGTTGCCCCCTCAGAAAACCAGTGACAGAGAAATACAATGGCAAAAAACCTGAGTGAGTTTTACATCACTTCACTCCGCAAATTCCGGCTGATCCAGCGGTAAATCTCGCTGGCCCCAGCAATAATTGTGTTGCCCCTTCACAGTAACTACATGGAGCTCTCTGAAGCTCTGCATTAGCTTTGCATCAACTCTTATGCCCACTAAGTCATCTTTCCTTGATTGTTCGGGCAATGCCGACACTCTACGTGGAAGGCAGCTTCCTCCCTCTGAGCTAGCCCTTCTGGCTCTGCGTCAAGGCTGTGTGGGCCCAGACCAGTGTTTTACAACTCCGACTCCGACTCCGACTCGGCCGAGGATCGACTCCGACTTCGACTCCGACTCGGTAATGACTCGGCCGGCTCGATTTCAATGACTCGGTCGTTGTAAAAAATACATTAAATATTTATTTTTTTTATAAAAAAACATAATTTTAAATACTTTAAACATAATTTTAAAGATTTTCATTCATGTTTCCAAACACACAGCATTATAATATAGATGGAAGACAACATATGATCAAAGTAGGCTCATGAACCAATCCATTATATCAAAATGGTACCCAATGGCAATACATAGTCAACTGTCATACATGATCAAAGACTCAAAACAAAATACAAATAACCAAGGAGGCTAGAAATGGCCTCTACAACAAAACTAAACTGTGATGGTGACCAGACTCCAATACTAATACTACTGGCTAGTAGCTACTGCCAGAGGAGCCAAGATCATCTATTGCCGAAACGGAAGACAAGTTAAATTCAGTAGCCTTTGGTAAAGTTAAAGAACTTTGATTATTGTGGTGCTATTTGTTTTATTGAAACTTGGGTGTAATTTTGTTTTTGAACATTAGGCTAGCTCTTTGTCTGCTTTCAGTTTTGTAAGGAATGATGCAGTTTGTCATTAGTTGTTGGAAAAAGGAGCTTTGTTGATCAAAGATGCCCAATTTTTGGATAGGATAAAGTACTCTACTTTTAGTTCTGCTTTAGTGGCTCTTCAGAGGAAGCTATCAAGCTCATTGTATATACCTTATAGCTTTTGGTTCTCTGATTGTAAATATTTTTGTGTGTATATAATATATATAAGACGTATTTTTTGAATTTTAAACAAACAAAGATATGTGTGTGTGACAGGGAAACCTTCCTAATATAATATAAATGTATTTCTGTTAAGAAAAAAAGGACATCTGACTATCATTTCTATTCTTGATAATAAAGTTTCATTAAATTTATCCTTGACCCCAAACATTTTATGTACAGACTTTAAGCTTCTTTCAAATCTGAGGTGTAATTTATCAAGATCTTATGTCTCAACTCTCATAATCCTGAAATATTGTCTCAAAAAGAACTTGTAGTTCTTTAACTTTACCAAAAATCACAAAAAAATGAATAAATTTCATGTTTTACGCTGCCCAGCCGTAGTTTCATTGACTCGCCCGAGTCAATACGGACCCGGCCGGGTTGGCCGAGTCAACTATGACTCGGCCGAGTCATTGGATGACTCGGCCGAGTCATAGTTGACTCGGTCAACCGAGCCGGGTTGCTGGCCGGGTCAAAGATTTTGGTAATGGCTCGGTTCGAAACGGCCGTTTCGGAGTTGACTCGGCCGGGTTGTAAAACAAGGGCCCAGACTGGCCTAGCATCATCTCTCTTGGCTACTGTGCTGCCTCCACAAGCTTCTCTCCACCTCTCTGTCTGTATTTCCGAACTATCACTCCCCCTCAACTACAAGATCTCCCCAATCGACTTCCCTCCTGAGAACTTCTCACCTCAGAAAATTGATTTTCTCAATCTCTCTGTGTCTTCTCCAGCTAACTCCAAGCCTCCATTTATAATTTTCCTGTCGAGATCAAGTCTCTAATCAACGGTTAAAGATTAAATTAGACTTGATCATTGTCTCCTAAAAGCTTCTCACCCATATTTTCATTAATACCCATTAATATTTTAATTTTCCTAAGTTTAGACTTAGGGACCCCACTAAAAATATTAATTATTTTAATAAAAATACAATCTGGGTGGAATTTCACCAAACGATTTTTGGGTCTTGGAAATCTCATGTGTTCTAGCCCATCCACAAAATTTTGGAGCTAGAGCACATCTAATGCTACCCAAAAATCAACAACTAATTCTCCAGGAATAACATGTAGCAAATATTATCCATGTTGTGTTGATAAACTATGTAGTATGTTTAGTATGTTTTTGTAGTGAGAGGGAGATAGAACCAACAGATTCACACTAATGTTTGGTAGATTCTTGTACCCCATATCTACTTTTATGGTTTTAATATAGGGAAGCCCTTTCGATCCTGCTATTTACAAATTACTACATTTATTGAGTTGCATCATAATTCTATGTTAAAGAACATAGTTGTTATTTAAGAATTCCAACTTTCGATCCTACTATTTATAAATTACTACATTTACTGAGTTGCATCATAATTCTATGTTAAAGAACATAATTGTTATTTAAGAATTGCTACTTTCATTGAATTGTATCAAAATTCTATGTGCTCTAGAATCTCAATTTTTTTTAATACTCCATTTTTTAAATATTTTTATTCCATTCTTATCTGATTAGTCCCTTGAAATTTAGAGTTTACCTTCTAGCCTCATTGAAAACCACCTCTTCCTCCCCTTGTAACCATCACAAAACTCAATTTATAGGATAATATTGTTATACACTCTCCAAAAAGACCCCTACTCTTACACCGAAGAGTATTTATAGTTCATGTTACTACTTGAGATTCTTTGTATTTTGCTGGAAGGATAACTAGCCTTTACATAAAACTCCATTAACCCGCAAAAGGGTACGTTTGACTAACATTATTAATATAAAGTCCACATACTCAAGCGTGTCAAGCACGGGGAGATGGTCTTCAACCCCAGTGGAAATCAAAAAGTAAACTATGAATGGAGGTTAGGAATAGCTACAAATAACCAAGCTGAGGCACCCGCTCACTTTCAATGGCTAAAACTCTTGAACTCAAAACACATTAAAACATTTTGTCTATTGGTGATTGTTAAAATTGGCAACTAGAGCCAAACTCCATATGGGTCATCTTATTAATGGAAGCTGATATTTTTCTTGGATCCCTCTCATCGAGAGGTGTAGGATTGATCTAAAGATCATCCGATTCCAATAAGTATTCATCGAGATATGTATTTATTTGTGTTACGAGACAATTCGTCGAGGTCGGCCAGCAACCAAATAAACCCCACTTGTGCTCAACGTTTGAGTATAAATAAAGGTGGCCTTCAAGTCATTTCAACACATTTGGGATCTCTTCCTCTCTACTTGTCTTTGGGTTTTAGTACGAGGAGAGAACCTAAGGGATAACGTTGCCCTAATCCAGAGGGCAGAAAACGGAACTGCCAGGAACTATTGGAACTGCCAGAAAAAGCCGAAACTGTAGGGAACTGTCGAAACTGCCAAGAAAAGTTGGAACTGCCAGGAAAAGCCAAAACTGCTGGGAAAAGCCGGAATTGCCGGAACTGCCGGTAACTGATGAAACAGGCGGGAAAGCTAACGCAGAGGGCAGAAGCCAAAACTGCCGGGAACCGCTGGAATTGTCGAAACTGCCAAAACTGTCGAGATAGCTAGAGCATCTATCTCCAAAAGGGAGCAGCATGCAAGGGACAAATAACTAACATTGGGATAGTTGTATGGTACTTAGCAACAAATACACCAAGCATGCAATGTTACAACTAGCATGCAAGGGACAGCTAGCATGCTAAGAACAACAAGCATGCTAGGGACAACAAGCAAGCAAGGGACAACAAGCAAGCAAGATGCAACCAACACATAGGTCAGTATGGCAACATGGTGCAGCAATGGCACATAATGCAATACAATGATGGGTACAGTCATGATTAATGAAGCGTGATGAGATGCAACATAGTGATGATGGGTGTAGCATGGTGCAACGCGATGAGGTGCAACATGATGACAAAATGCAACACAACGATAGGTGAAGGAGTCACCTTGGAGAATCAGTTGAAGCAGCATGTCTTCAACTGATCTCATGCATCATCTTCTTAAAGATGATCTATGCTTCTTATCTAGATAAGTCAAAGTGTTGACTTTTGTTTTAAACGTACTATCTCTCTCTCTGCTGAACTATTGAAGAACATATAAGAAGAATTGATTAAGGGTTTCCCCACATTAGGGTTTGTCCCTGACTAGCGCCCCATCTTGTGTCCCCTTGTCTTGGCTTGTCTTCTGTGATTTATGTTTATGTTCTATCTGCAGTTTACTTTAATACTGATGTGATTGCTAATCTAGAAAAGATATTGAGCTAACTGTGAAAATTGAAATAAATTGCTCTAAGCATAGAACATACCTAAAATTAACATGGTATCAGAGCTGAGGTGAAGACAATGCCCAAGCAAGAGTGAAAGAGCAATCACCGAAGACAATTGGGAAAAAGGATCAATGGATTCCTCATCCCTCTTCAAATTTAGCGAGGGTGAAGTCAAAGCACAGAATATTATCAGAATGGCACAACGGAAGTTTCTGTTGGCCTACCTAAAGATCACTTCATTGGGAAGTCTGGATCTAAGGGTGGAAGGAAAGGCAGATGCCTTGGTTTCAATAAGTTCAGCGATTATGTGAAGGAGTGTTTGAATGGCAGAGACACATCTCTTGATGAAGATAACAATCATTCCAGGGACATCTTCAACGATCAAAGGAATGACAAGTAATGGGTCATCAAGAAAATGGTTGGCTCTTCAAAGAAAACAAGGAACCCCAGGTATGAAAAATCAAATGTTGTTTTTGATAGGATAAAGAAGCATTATCTTGTATTGGCCCTCTCCTACAGATTCTTTGGGAATCTGGCTTATTGATCATAGTGCTTCAAGGCACCTCATCAGATAAAAGAGTGCTCTCTCGAATTTGGTAGAGATGGAAACAACCATGGGATTATACTTGGAGTCGATGCCACCTATCCAGGAAAGGGTGTAGGGAATGTTACCCCTCAATTGAATGAGGGTAACTCTATTCATTTACAAGAATCTCTTTAATGTACCTAATCGCAAGAAGAACCTGGTGTCCATCTCGAAAAGGGAAGTCAAATGTTTTAAGGTGGCATTCATCGATGGAAAGGTACGTGTTAAAAAATAGAATTTTCAAAGATGCTTTTTCTCATGGGTTCAAGGTTGGCAATTTGTATCAAGTTGCAGGATGGTCCATTAGGGATCATGTCAATTGACATATTGCATCTATAACACCGAAGGTCTACCATTGGGGCCTGCCCGATGTGAGTCAAATGGTGATTGGGATGCCTGAATTCAAGAAGAGCATGAAGCAACATGTCTGAGATGTAGCGAAGGAAAATCTTACAAGGGGACCATTCCCCTCATGCAGCAGGTCCACAAGTTTGGAACAACCTGAGGATTTTGAGATTCATGATCGAGAATCTCATGTATACAGGTGGAAGAAAGCCCTCTAGGGCTTGAAGCAAAACACCCCGTGCGTAGTATGAGAGGATTGATAGTTGTTTGATGAAGCTGAGATTCACTAGGAGTGAAACCGATCCAAACCATTACCCGAAGGTTGTGGATGATGGACCTCTCATACTGGCACCTTAAGAGGATGACCTATTTCTGATAGGTGCAAATCCTCTCATTTGCAGAAGTAAGAGGGAGTTGGATTCCGGAAGCGGAATCATAAACTGCAAGCCTGTGACTACCTTGAGGATCTTAACTTTCAGAAGTTATATGGTAGTGATGTCAGACTAGATTTGGGAAATGCCTCTAAGTTTCATAAACTCATTCGCGTTGATGTTCTTGGTGAACTTTCGTCCGGACATATGTTTTGTAGTTAGCATGGTGAGCTGATATTTGGTTGAGCCTGACTAGATTGGTGCCCAGAATCTTCTGAGATATCTTTCGGGGCACAATCTCTCATGGATTGAGATACACTGCCAGAAATATGAAACCGCATGATTATTCGAATGTTGACTAAGCAAATAGTGTGGAGGATCACTAGATCACTTCTCAGTGCTGGTTCTCTTTGGATTCTGCTTCGATATCATGGATGAGCAGGAAGCAGAAGTCGATTGCTATAAGCACCGCCGAAATCGAATACATAGCTACGAGTATGATCTCGTGTGAAGCTGCCTGGTTGCAGAAGCTCTTAAGTGAGTTGTTTGTACACATGATGAATACCATTGTGATTCTCTGTGACAACCAGTGGGGGGATTCGATTATTGAGGAATCTTGTACTCAATGATTTCTCCAATAGATAGACATCAGATACTGCCTTATCTGGGATATGGTAAGTCGATGAGCGAGGAGGCTCCATCGCATTGAGACTGATGTACAGGTCGTAGACATTTTGTCAAAGCCTCGGGGAAAGGTCAAATCTGTGACTTTCCTGAATGACTTGGAGTCGTTGAAAAACCTTCTTATAAGGTTCCTACATGTTGCATCCATTAAGCTCTGGGAGCTCTAGAGGGCTTGGGGTACTTACTGGAGCAACATACGACCATAGGGCGACTCACCCTCCCCTAGTGGTGAGCGAGGAGGCTCCATCGCATTGAGACTGATGTACAGGTCGTAGACATTTTGTCAAAGCCTCGGGGAAAGGTCAAATCTGTGACTTTCCTGAATGACTTGGAGTCGTTGAAAAACCTTCTTATAAGGTTCCTACATGTTGCATCCATTAAGCTCTGGGAGCTCTAGAGGGCTTGGGGTACTTACTGGAGCAACATACGACCATAGGGCGACTCACCCTCCCCTAGTGGTGCGCTATGTACAAGATGACAGGTTCAACCTTCCCCTATGATACCCCATGGCGACTGTGGAACAAGATGATTAGTTCTCCTGTGGGCCGGGATGATTAGTTCTCCCATGGCAACTGTGGAACAAGATGATTAGTTCTCCTGTGGGTCGGGATGATTATTTCTCCTATGGCAACTGTGGAATAGGATGATTAGTTCTCCTGTGAGCCAAGATGATTAGTTCTCCCGTGGCAACTGTGGAACAGGATGATTAGTTCTCCTGTGGGTCGGGACGATTAGTTCTCCTGTGGCAACTGTGTAACAAGATGATCAGTTCTCCTGTGGGTCGGGATGATTGGTTCTCCCATGACAACTGTGGAACAAGATGATTAGTTCTCCTATGGGCCGGGATGATTAGTTCTCCCGTGGCAACTATCAAACAAGATGATTAGTTCTCCTATGGGTCAGGATGATTAGTTCTCCCGTGGCGACTATGGGGCAAGATGATTTGTTCTCCTGTGGACAGGATGATTAGTTCTCCTGTCAAGGCATCCTACCCATGTAGTCTGGGACTCATGGGAAGTACCTCTTATCTGATCAATGAACAGGGAAATGGGGTTAGGGAACATAGTAGTACTATCGATGGACGCATCGATGTATCTACCGTACTCCCTATGTTAGGATGACCTCCATTGATCTGGGATCAATGAAACTAATCTGGGATCAATGAAACTGATCTGGGATTAGTATGAGAGGTTTGAAACACTCGTGTGATCTTGATCTGGGATCAATAAAACTTACTTCGGGCCAGTAAGAGTGATGTGACACACTCTCTTCAGATGAAACTGACTTCAGGTCAGTAGAGAATGGTATGAGACATTCTCGATCAATTCTTCTTCTTCATGGTTCAGCAGATAAGAGCAAAGCAGAGTAGAGCAGTGCAAGGCACTGATGACAGAGATAGTACAGTCGTACATATGGATCAGTGGATGGACTTCTCCCTAGTTGAGAGGGAGATTTAAAATTGGCAACTAGGGCCAAACTCCATGTGGGTCATCTTATTAATGGAAGCTGATATTTTTCTTGGATCCCTCTCATCAAGAGGTGTAGGATTGATCTAAATAGCATGCGATTCCAATAAGTATTCATGGAGATATGAATTTAGTTGTGTTATGGCACAATTCGTCAAGGTCGACCAGCAACCAAATAAACCCCACTTGTGCTCAACGTTTTAGCATAAATAGAGGTGGCCTTCAAGTCATTTCAACACACTTGGGATCTCTTCCTCTCTACTTGTCTTTGGGTTTTAGTAGAAGGAGAGATCCTAAGGGATAACGTTGCCCTAATCCAGAGGGCAAAAGCCGGAGCTGTCGAGAAAAGCTGGAATTGCCTGGAAAAGCCAGAACTGCCACAACTGCCGGGAATAGCCGAAACTACCGAGAAAAGTCAGAACTGCCATGAATAGCCAAAATTGCCAGAACTATCGGGACTGTCGAGAACAACGAAATTGTCGGAACTGACAGAACTGTCGAAACAGGCAAGAAAGCTAATGTAGAGGACAGAAGTCAGAACTGCTGAGAACAACTGGAATTGCCGAAACTGTCGGAGCTGTCGGGAACTATCAGAACTACCAGGAACTGCCAAAACTGCCAAGAACTGTCGGAATAGCTAAAGCATTTGTCTCCAAAGGAGAGCAGCATGCAAGGGACAACTAACTAACATTGGGACAGTTGTATGGTACTTAGCAGCAAATACACCCAGCATGCAATGTTACAGCTAGCATGCAACAGCTAGTATGCTAAGGACAACAAGCAAGCAAGGGACAACAGGCAAGCAAGATGCAACCAACACATAGGTCAGTATGGCAACATGGTGCAGCAATGGAACATAATGCATACGGTGATGGGTACAGTCATGATTAATGAAGTGTGATGAGATGCAGCATAGTGATGATGGTTGTAGCATGGTGCAGCACGGTGAAGTGCAGCATGATGACGAAATGCAGCACAATGATAGGTGAAGTAGTCACCTTGGAGAATCAGTGGAAGCAACATGTCTTCAACTGATCTCATGTATCATCTTCTTAGAGATGATCTATGCTCTTATCTAGATAAGTCAAAGTGTTGACTTCTGTTGTAAACGTACTATCTCTCTCTCTGCTGAATCCCGAACTTCCCATGAATTAAAGGAGGATGATAGACAGAGATAGCCCAGCCACAGTGGAATCTCATCTCGAACGAGTTCAAAGAACAAAAATGGGTTAACCTTTGATCCCATTCCTTCATTTAATTATAATGAATATTACAAGCATCTGCATACCCTCCACGTCTCACCTCAAATGGTAGGAAAATTTAATGACCAAGGCCTACATCAATAGACATAAAGCCTATGATACCTTCACACACTCCTCACTTAACTCAGTTCCAACAATTTCAATTGGGATAAACTCATAAGGTTGAATAACCCAGGACAATGGAACCAATAGCTCATGTTCTTCGAAACTTTGGTTTGGGGAAAGTTCCTTTGACCCAATAATGTTTATTCTCACAAGCATCTTCCTTGGCTTTGATTGTTAAATTGGTAAGCAACCTCCACATCTTTAGACATATTCCTAAGTTATTTCAGCTTAGTCATAAGATTTATGTGTCATGAATTTGTTTTAAGGTTGGAGCTTCCGTCAATAATTGCAAGCAATCTAGAGAATTTGGATATTGGAGTGGGGTTTCTTTGTGGGTGTGTCTAAGTGTGCTCTTTGGATATGGGGATTCTTAGTGGGTGTGTATAAGTCGGCTCTTTGGGTTTGGTGTGAAATTTTAAGATCTTTGTTAGAAATATTAGCATTAGATTAAAAACATAAGTTCGCATCACATCACATTTAAAGATAACAACACCATTCAACAATGCACACCATCCAAGACAGTAGACAACAGATTTTTTAGGTGGAAATCCTTCCAGGAGAAAGACCACCAAACACATCTTAATATAGGTCTTCAAAATTTACATCAATAGGAAGCTCCAACTAACAAGATTTTCAACATCAACTTAAGGAGGCTCCGGCCCTTGGTTTACAAGCTCCAACCTGAAAGATGCTCTAACACCCTGATTTACCAGCTCCCACTAGAAGGACGCTCCAACGCCCTAGTTTACCAGCTCCAACACCCTAGTTTATCAGCTTTGACTGAAAGGGTGCTCCAACACCCTGCACAGGCTTCCACCTACCCTAGCACCACCCTGCATCCCTTGAGTGTTTTCAGGCTCCAACCTCAAGGAAACTCCAATCTCCTGCCTTGCACCACCCTGCCACCCTACTTAGCAAGCGGACCATGTTTCACAATCTTCAAACTGAATCCACCCATGTTTTATAATAAAATAAATAAAATCAATACATTTTGTTGACTTTGTCGATCTGCAATACTGGCACAAGGTCATCAGCAACAATAAAAGATATAACCCTAGTAGCATAAAGTTTGTCAAGTCCACTATCATAATCAAATCTGCATCTGCTCATCATTAATACCAAACACTAATTGTCAATACCAACACTGCACTTCAACTGGCATAAAACTTCTGCAGCTGAAACCCTAGCTCAACAACCTCAACACTTTCATTTTTCAACCCTGGCATCAAATATCGTTAATGTGAACCAAACATACAGACCTGTCATAAATGTGTATCAGCAAAGCCTCTGCTCACTAGTCAATCTGATCTCCTAGTACTAATCAACAATGCCAGATCCAACAAACAAGGTCAACTCTATTTATTAGATTAAGTGCTCATTGGCGTAGACTCAAGCACAAACCCTAAGTCATCAAACACAAGTCCTAAGTCATCAAACACATCTCAACATACCAATCAACCCTACAGTAGTAAGATGGCAGTACATAACAGCTAGCATTAACATGGCAATGCATCTATACCATCACTTTGATTTCCGTATGCCCTCAACAAGGTGTCACTCAAGATAACATAAACTTCTGCATAAAATTATCAATCTGCCTTACCTCTAAATCAGCAAATCTGCTACACAGTGATCCATACATAAACTGCCATTTCACAACGCAACTTGATATACATATCATTACAAGTTCAATGCACAGCCAATTACCAATAGTATAGTTTCAGTAAGTGTCTTCAATAAAAAAACAACGTGCATCAAAGATCTGCTTCCAGACGAATACTTCAATCACAAAGATTGTCTTTTATAGAATGGCTCCAAGATGATGACCTTAGGAGTATCAAGACTGACCTCAAAGCTTGTTGAAATTATCCTTTTAAAAGGGGCCTTGGAACAGTACAAAATGAAACTCCAGATTTAACACGAACTAGGCCACAAGACTTGCAACTTACCCAACAAAATGGCTTCTGACAGTCTCAGATTTAGGGCTTACACAGATCTGCTTGTTTTGTCTCAATATGCTTCAGGAAAACTGCCTTAGTTTGCCTGCAGAGATCCTCAACGGACATACCTTGACCCAAGCCCTAGATGGGCCTCAGAAAACCACAAAGCACTGCCCATATTTGTGTGAAGGTATGACCAACGAAATTTAGCCTCAGAAACTTTGATGGAAGGTGCCTTAGACCAGCTAGTATTAGGTGCAAATATGCCTTAATCTCGTGTGAATTAAACCTCTGAAAAGCATGCCTCAGGTATGTCTGCAATAAGTCCAAAACAGGCTCATCTCTACCCTAAACTCAGAGATCCGAAACAAACCTTAGAGGACCCGATATCATCAGATCCAAGTATCTACAGAAAGATGTACACGTTACTTCCTCAGGACCGAATTGAGAGTTATATATCTCTGCAACAGATAATCAAGAAGATGCCCAGAATTCGCTTTAACACAGATTTTAGAATGTACCACAGTGATCCTCAATACTTAGCCACAGCAAGTCAGAGATTTTGTCATGAGAGGGTTTTGAATAGGCTTTAATATGCGTCAGATTTACACAAGCTTATATCACCGAGAAGAGCCTCTAGAAGGTCAAATATACTACTTGAATACCCTTATTGCAATTCGCATCATGTCCCAGATTTTGTCACAAGAATGCTACAAATGAATCACAGGTGTTGAATTAGCTAAGTTAAACTTGGATCAGAATCATGATGGAAAGGTGCCTCAGATCTAATCACAAAATGTTGTAGTACTAAGCCAAGGATATATGTTGCACAAAGTAGTCCTGAGAGAGGCCGAAAACAGGCCTAGAAGATCTGCTAGAAAGACTGAGAATTATCCAAGAGATGATGCACAGATAAGCTTCAGAAAATACTTTTGATCTGCCTTAAACAAATGGTCTATAACCCAGTGAAGAGCCCTTCATAAAAACAAAGAAAATCAAGCCCAAAATATCTTCAGACTTCGACCCGCTTCAGATAGGCATGACTGCTCCAGGCCGCAAGTAGATCCTTTTTAAAGATGTGCATACTTGTTGCTCTTGGAGGATAGACAGGTTGTGTATATATTACTATATAGTGGTTGAGAACACATCTAGAAAGGTCAGGCCGATTTGATAATAGGAGGGAGCCGACTTGATTTCAATTTGAATTTCGAATTTTGGAGCCAAAACAATTAAGGCTGACCAATGTTGCATGAAGCGGGGACGTTTTTTGGAAGCGGGGACACCAAAGCATCATTTTCCAAAAATCTAGGAAGCAAAGCGTCTGCTATATATATATATATATATATATATTTGCATTTATACTCAAAAAAACATCCCAAATACCAAATTAGTTGTAGAAGACATGAAAACATGCATATTTTTTCATAAATCAAGATAGATATAACATCCATTGTACATTAATGATTAATTATTCGAGCATCAACCATTTGGATGCATCAACCATCTAGAATCTAGATTCTTCTCCTCTTGTCTAGCCTTTCCCTCTACCTCGATTGTCTAGGGATATTAGTCAGCATTGCCCAATTTTGATCAAACATATAGGGCTTGGTGCTCTTGATTAAATGCTAATCGCATACCTTCATACTTGATATAATCTAATGAAATGCCACAATCCCATTGATCCTGAATTCCTTAAAACTATTAAGTCTGCTGAATTTTGAATAGGATATGAAATTCTATTTTCTCCATATGAAGTCCAATGAGGCTGGAACCACTCTCAAACATCCGAGTCATTTCATGGTAATGTTAAAAATTCTTTTATTTTCATTTTTATCCTTTTACTTTAAGAATTTAACATTACCATGAGGGAGCATCTGCTATATTTATATTTTTTTTATATTTTTTTTTGCCTTCATTCCTCACCCTAACCTAAGGTGGACCCACCCCCAACAAGCAAACTCACCTAAAATTAAAAATAAAAAAAATAAAAAAAAAAACAATTTTCTAAACGCTTTTCCAGAATCGTACACTTCGCCCTCTGAAGCGCCACGCTTCGTACTGTCGAAGCGTCGTACGAAGCGCGCTTCCGAGCCACTCTTCGAAAAATTCCAGGAAGCGGCAAAATCAAGCGGAAGCGCGCTTCCGAGCCACTCTTCGAAAATTCCAGGAAGCGGCAAAATCAGGCGGAAGCGCGCTTCCACCGAAGCTTCCTAGACACTTCCGCACGGGATGCGCTTCCGAGCTTGGACCCGGAGGGGGGCGCTTCATGGGGCTGACTTGATCCCAAAAAGGAGGGAAACCAAAATTCAAATTTTAATTTCATATTTGTTTTATTTTTGAGCCAAAAACCCCAACGAATAATAGAGCCTAAATTAGCTTTTAAATATTTGATAATATGCCCTTGATAAATATTATTTCTTGCAACCAAATTTGACCTCAAAAAACATTTATTTAAGTCTTTCAATAAAAATCCTTCCTGAACAATATCGAGCCAATGTTGAGCTGCCACATCACTTATTTTGGGTGCTTTGACCAAATTTTGGGGCACAACCTTCGACGAGACATATCTCCTCAACCATGAGGAGTTATGTGACATGCCACCTACTGTTGGAATCAGCATGTTGAGAAGCATCAAATAATAATGGCCTCGTGATCAAAATCACTATACTCTAGATCCATTTTCCTCAACAAGTAGTGTGGAGCATCTAGGGGCTACCAGGGCTTCTTGTCATTAATACAAAAAGAAAAATAAAATGCTATGGAGCCTAGTGTTCTAGATCATTAATACTCCAAATGCCTATCCTCAAGCAAAGGGGAGAGGGGCTTCTCCTCTAAAGTCAAATGTGAAGCTCTCTTAACATCTGAGGCCATATGAAAGAATCTATAGATAGAAACCTTGTTGGAGGAGCTTGATTCAACATAAGGAATGTCTCCTTGTTTAGAAGAGGTGACCTTTTGTCAAGATCCAATGGAGGTGTGAACTATTCTATAGCCTCATAAGACAATGCCACATGTTTCTCACCATCAAGGGTTGTGCTACCTCCTAGAGCCTCACACATTTGGGTGTTATAATGGTGCCACACTCTACCTACCTCTTGGTGCTCCTATCCACTAGGAACACCAAGAAAAAAGATGTGACCCATTGAAGAGTGTCTAATCGAATGGGGTGATAGTGTCCAATTGGGTGGGGCGAGAAGAATTTGAGCTCTAAGCCTAAGTGACCCTCTCTAGTATAACACTAGACACCACAAGTCTAGACTCTAAACATCATAAAGAGGTGTAAATGTGTGTATGAGACTCTCTAAACAAACAATGGAATTGGCTTCGTGTCTCAAAGTAACAATGGCATCTGAATATAAAGTGCTCCATATCTATCTCTTACCTATGGTAGATCCAAAATAATCTCTCCTCCCATGGTACCTAGAGCTCAACTTCCACATGAAGATGATGTAAGTCCACTCTAAACCAACTTAGGGTGCGGGGGATCCTAAGCCCATGCATCCAATGCCAAGAGGCCTCATAATGAGGTCATCTTTGACCTCCATTAAGTGTTGCATAAAAGGCCATCTTAGGTCTCAAACCCTTGAGGGATGAACAAAGTGACATGGATATATTATCTTTAAATATCCATCCTAATAATCCCATTCATCTCTTGCTTTTTAGGCAAGAGATGGCCACAAGCATCCAACAAGTAACCTTAATAGGGGTTGGTGATCCATCAATATACCAATTATTTGAAGGAAGCAGGAAGCTTCTAAATACCAACACCACTCTCCCAAGAAGAAGAGGAGAATAAAATATGCAATGACCCTCAAAGATTTCTAGGCCAAATATGGATACCATGCTTTACTTACCATTCAGTTAATAAAACCTCGAAGGCAATGCAATAGTTTAAACACCCTGATGACAATGTTGATTCCAAAGGGGTGTGCCACAAACTTTTCCTAGATCTAGTTTGGACAAGATACACTAACAATGGTGCTAGAAACATTGCCTCTTTATAAGAGTGAGGTACTTATACCCCATATTCACTCGAGGTTGGAGAACCCACCTTGATTTAACCCTAGGCCCTAAACACTGAACTTGTTGAAGCTTATAGCTCGGGTAAGTACTTTTGCACGGGATTTGTGTCTAGGCATGCATAAGTCACCCACATCTCCTTAAAACACTTGCTCTAGGTTGAGCAAGTTGTTGATGTAACTTAGCAAGTCTTAAGAGCACATATTAATATGTTGGCTTATTGAGCTCATAAAACATAGGAAAAGTAAGTAACTTTAGTAAGCTTTAATCTTAGCCATTGATCTCAAGTGAGACAAGATCTAATTTCGATCTTCAATCACTTTGAGATTTGGGTTAAGATTAGGGTTTTGGCTCTACATGAAGTTATAAAAGCAAGATAGACATACAACAGCGATACAAGATTGAAATTTCCATCTCAGTGAGCGAAGTGTTGGGTCCAAGGGACTACTAAAGGGTTGGAGATTTAGATATGAAGGATCAAATCCAAGGTTTTTGTATGTGTTTTCTTAGTTGGGCCATTATCTCGAGATAGGAGCCCAAGTAGGTTTTGAGTTTTTATTAATGATGAACTGATTTGTTGGGCACAAATTTGTTTTGTGTGCATCACTGTGATTCAAATCGTTATTTGCTTCCGCTGAATTTTTTTTGTTAAGAACCTCGTTGTATGTTTATTCAATAAATTTTTGCTAGGAATTAAATACCAAGCGTTGGGTTCAAGGAAATCTCACTGAACTCCCAAATATGACATCGTTGCCTCCACCTCCTAAGTGATTATCTAAAAGGATTTTTGTATGTGTTTTCTTAGTTGGGCCATTATCTCGAGATAGGAGCCCAAGTAGGTTTTGAGTTTTTATTAATGATGAACTGATTTGTTGGGTACAAATTTGTTTTGTGTGCATTACTGTGATTCAAATCGTTATTTGCTTCCGCTGAATTTTTTTTGTTAAGAACCTCGTTGTATGTTTATTCAATATATTTTTGCTAGGAATTAAATACCAGGCATTGGGTTCAAGGAAATCTCACTGAACTCCCAAATATGACATCGTTGCCTCCACCTCCTAAGTGATTATCTAAAAGGGACTTCTTGCAACTGAACTCTGAATATGTCAGAGTTGTCTCCAACTCCTCCCATAGAGAATAATTGGAAATATAAAAGGAATTTCTTCCAACAATTGAAGATCATCACTCAGTTTTCCCCATGTTGGCCATCAACTCCCCAAAGTCACAAAAACACATGTGAGCATCCTACTATCTTCATATACCTTTGGGTGCACAACCCATCAAGACCACATCATCCATGAAAAGTATGGAGATCCATACATGGTGAAGGAGACAATCATCATCTTGCTAGATGTACTCATGCAAGAAAGCCTCTAACACATCTACATAGATGCCAAATAACATGGGCGAGTGGAGACACCCTTGCTTCACCCCTACAAACAAATGAAGTACTGAGTGGTTCATAAAAAAATGAAACTATGCCTCTAGATATTTTGTCATAACATATCTTAACTTGCAAAATGTAATGGTGTCTCAAATCGCCACTACTACAATCCACTTTTACAATCCACATAAATACATAAATTTTCCATGGTTACTAAATATGAAACTTGTGAAATCTCAACATTATGGAATATATCAAAATAACAAAACAATCAAACACAACGATTTATACTAGTTCTGATCAAATCACTATTGTCTTCTCTACCTATCTATCTATGTTCCTAACATTTTGTCCCCAATGTGAATCTTAAATGAGTTGGGAAGTTTATCAAATCATTCATACAAGGAACCCAAAATGATGGCAAGAAAAAAATTCAGCCTACTGCATTAGCAAGAAGTTTGGCCCCCATGAATCAATGAGGGCTACATGTCAAGAATATAAACAAAATGAATAAGGCCCTAAAAGACAAGATTACATGTAGATTAACATGAAGGAAGCATGCACGTCAAAAGAAGCCTCCATAACAAATATCTAAAAGGCAAAGATAGGAAAAGATGTTTAAATAAGGCCAAAGCAAGGAAACCTAGCTCCCATATCTGACAAAATATCAAGCACTCAAGGGACCTCACAAATAAAGCCCCACAAAATACCCAAAATATGTTACAAACATCAAGGGAACAATATATCGAAGAATAAGCCTCCCAAAAATGTGCCAAAATGTTACCCTTTCAAGCAATGGCTCACTAGGAGGGAATCCTTGTCCTTGTCTGATCTCTCTTTATTGTACTCGAAGGATTCAATTTCTTGAAAGCCCCCCTTCAAACTCTTGGAAGGCTTTCAACCTCTTCATCTAACACTTAATAAGTAGTAATTCCCTCAAGGAATATGGGGCCTAGCTCCACTGACCTATAGCTACATAATAAAACAAGGATTTGATATCTTTAGCCACAAAGAAGCGGCCCTACCAACCCAGTCCATGTTATGAGCCTCTAAATTAGATAGGTATTGCCTCCAAGATAAAATTCTTTTAATGGTTATTGGCCCATAACTAAATTCTAAATATAGAAAACCTCAAGAAGATGGAGATTCAAGAGTCATAAGTTTATGTTCTCTATAAGACCGACAAGAAAAGCTCTATGAATCCCTTCCTCTATGTTATCACTCAAATGTGCACCAAGGAAACATAAGCAATGACTATGAGTAATTGCCCCTATGCCACTCTTGCTTATCCCTCCGTCTGAATTGGTGTTTTCTAATCACAAGGGTGCATCCCTAGTGTTCACATAATAATAAGGATGCTTAAATGATGTGAGAGAATTTCAATTTGCAACCACTGTATGTGAAAGAAATAAAGAAAGAATGTACACTTTGAGTGATCAATTAAAAGACACCAAACCACCCACACCATTGCACACAACCAAATTATTGAACCAACAAATTCAAGGAGCTATGGAAATTGCATAATTAAACTCTATCAATGCATTTGTCAAAATATCATCTACATTATAGAGATACAATACAAGCTAGGTTGCAACGATATGCTCTATGAGAAGAGTAGGTAGAAAAGAGAGAGACAGATGGAAAAGAAGAGGATTGTTATATGCTCACTAAGAAAACTCTCTTTATATAAAGCCACTCACCTTACTTATATTACTCTCCAAATTGTCCAAAATAGGCGACCTACCCATGCTAAAACCTCACTATTATAAGGTGATTGTTTGCATTAAGAAATTTGTTGGTAATAACCATCCAACGGCCATATTAATAGTTATCCAAGAGATAGCAACCTTCTATAAAAATATTTCATCCATACACTCTCGTTATTGTCTATAAATAATTCATGCTATTAAGCTAACTCAAGTTGAATGAGCTTTTCCTTCAATAAAATTTCCAAATTAAACTCCTAGTTCAATAAAATATTTTTCCTTTCTCATGCATAATCAATGTTATTAAATGTGAGACAACCATCAATCAGGATATCAACCATCAAGGTGCTCAAGCTTCTAAACCATTCCTTGGATCGTGAGGAGCCAATAAGAACTGGTCTAAGAAAACCTTTCCCTTGACAGAAGTACAACAAAATGGCACGATAACCCTAAAGGTTGGATGAGGAGTTCATTGACCTAAGAAAATTACTTGATGCAACAACGAAAGGGACAAGACAAAAATATGATTCAATGCTCCTATTGCCTCTTCAACACTTTGGTGCTCACTCAATGGAAAGAATGGTGTCCTCATCCTAGCTTCACCTAAACATGATTGTTAGGCAATGTTGATTATACTAATGACATCATACTAAAAAAAATTTCACAAAAAAAACTACATATTGAACAAAGGAAATGACAGGCCTATACACGTGAGTGGTGAGCGTCAGTATTGCAGCAAGAATGTTGCAACTCCTAGGCTGCCAACTTTACTTTTATCAACCCAGTAGTTCGTAACAAAATTGGAAGCGTTGATGCTGTATGCACAAGTACTAGTTCTTACTGCAAGTTGTTACTTGATCAGCCGGCGCAAGATCACTAGGAGCTCAAGCCAACTTCTATAGATCTCAAAAGAAGCTCTATGTGTGATGAAAGAAAGAAAGATTACTCTATAAAAGCTATTCTAATTGCAAAAAGGAAAAACACCGGAATGTAAAGCAAGACCTAGTAAACCCTAATTAACAAGCTAATTCTACTTTTGCCAAAAACACTATGAAAACCATGAAAACAATGCCATTACCTACTCAAGAAAGCAAACAACATCTAACCATGCTATTTCTAAAAGTAAATAAGAAAAAAAACATATTTTGGGATTTTTATGTGTTTTTATGTGAATTTGACATGCATCTAATTTATTGTGTGTGAGTGTGGTAGTGAGCAAATGGCTTTAAAGGGTGGTTTTGGAGCTTGGGAGGATGGAAGATGGTGTGGATGGGTCCTAGGAGATCTTAGGTGGCCTTCTGGAGGCTTTTCCCACACTTGGCCTTCAAAAGAAAGCCTACAAGAAGACACAGGGAAACTACAGGAGGAAAACAAGGAAATTACAGGAGCTTTATAGGAGGAGGCCGAGAGCAATTTTCGTTATTTTGAGGGTGTGAGAGTGGGTGGAAAAGGTGGATGAAAGTTTGAATGAGGTGTTGGGCGCCTATGGTCTACCATGAACCACCGGGAGAGAGAAAGATGATTAGGTTTGCTCAAGGAGAGAGGAAGAAGTTCTATGAAAAATGCAGGAAACTAAGGCAGAATTGAGGAGAGGTTTGGGAGACCTATAGGGCATGGATCAAAGGGATGTTGTGACATGGATCAGAGGGAGGGTGTGATAGCTGACAAGCTAGCCTACCGCTGGAAGAGATCTTCTGCATAGAAACTAACAGTCAGCCAAGAAGATCAAGCAAGCAATGAAATAAGCGCATCTAGAAAAACAAAGTTTTGCATTAAAATGATCTAAACTATGATCTATGGCAGGAAATGCTCAGAAATGTTGTAGAAAAGGAAAGCATGAAAGAGGACTATTGCAAATCAAGAAATGAACATGACGAAGGAGATTTGAAGCAAAGAAAAATTGGACTATTAACCTACTAAAAAGCTGCAAACACTAGAAGTCCTATGAATGAGGAAAATCTGTGTTTTTGGGGCAGCAAGAGAGTCTTTGCCTCAGATCATGGTCCCGGAAGGAGGAAGAGAGGCCAAGGCACTATTGCTAGCCTTTTGAATTTTTCTAATCGTTGCTTAACCTGCTACAAAAAGCACAAATGGAAGCAAACTACTAAATCATCGAAAGCAACCTATTCTTAACCATAAAAGAAAGATATCTAACAGCAAACTAATCTACAACTGAAGTAAAGCATACAAATACAATTGAAGAGAAACTTCGTTGCTTGGATTGGGCCCTAACCCAAGAGCTTCAGCCCTCTGAGGTAACTCAGTGCTAGCTCAAAAAGGATTCCATCTTTATTATCAAAAAATAACAAGATTACATGAAATTGTTACACAAAAATAAGCTCGAAATCTGAGCAGAGTTTATATAAGCAAAAATCCGACCCTAGTGAGGCCCTAAGCCTCTCTTACTTGTACATCTAAAGCTACCAACAGCTTCCTTAAAATTAGGGAGGCTTGGCTCCCAAAACTCGAGATAACTATCAGTCATCCTCCACTTGCTTGGGTACCTTCTAGTGCATGATTCGGCTGCTTGTACTCCGACTGAATGACGGGGAATTCGAAGTGAGGAGTAATAAATGGGGGGGATTCCCTCCTATAAGTCCTCTCCTCTGTCTACTTCGAGTTATTGCTGCCATGTGACCACTGGATCCTGACTTTGACTTCGAAATCCATCAATAATCTGCATTAAATACATGTTAGATCACAAGGCATCATAACTAACGCAACTCACTCTATAAGCAAAAATATAACCAGAAAATCATACAATAAGCTAAGAGAATTGTTGATTTGACTAAGTTAGGAGGTAAAATGAGCCCATATAATTACCCATTTATGAGGCTCATCCTCTGAGCAACTTAGTCAATCTCCTCATACTTTATGGCCCTGGTGGCTTCCCTAGCATCCCAGGCTTCTGATGTGGTCTGCTCAAGTTGGTCATAAAACCCTGCCTTTCTTTCTATGTCCTTCCACTGATCCTTCTCTTCTTCTTCTCTTTTGCCTTCTAGCATGCCTAATAAGAGTGGAGGACTCAGTTTGAGGCCAATCCAATTGACCTTCAGCCTTTGCATGGAGTGTTTGTACATGGGCACTCTCTTCAATGCCTCCCTCGACCTCATGGGGGAATGGTATTCCCTGATCTGCAAACTATAAGGTAAGGTGTTCCATCTTCTCATGCATGCATGCACACAATCATCCCCAAGTAGCCTTTGCATATCTTCAAATTGTGCAATTGTGTGTGCCCGATTGGCTAGATCATTGGCAAACAAGTTGTGTGTGTTGATGAGTGCCATAGGATTTGATGGTTCAGCTCTTATCATTAATGATTCATTCTGCTCTTTTATCATCAATCTTTTCATTTCTGTTGCGCTTAATTCTTCATGGTTCATCCATGAAGCCATGGCCATTAATTGCAAGCCCCCTTGCTTGGCATTGGGGTCCCACACATTCATGTCTGTGAGGGCCATGTTGTATAAGTAGAACTCTACCATCTTTGCCTTATCCTCTGAGGTGCTTTGGTCACACAGGTCCATGAACTGCCTGTAGTCTTGGAAAGGCATTGTGCCTTTTTGTGCCAAAGTCTTTATTTGGAATTGAAGCCATTAGTCCTTCAGATAGAGGCCATAAGATTTGGCTAGCGTTCTGCATTGTAATGCCTCCATGGATAAGCTGGCCATTTATGCCAGCTAAGTCTCTTTCTCTTGCTACTGCCTCCTTAGGATTTCATTCTCATTTTCTAGGTGACTTCTTGTGATGGCTTCTCGGTCTCTAAGAGCACTCAATTCTCTGCCCATTTCCCTAAGTTTGTTTTCCATGTGGCCAACATCCTCAACCCCTTTAGATTTGGCTATCTGCATCCGACCTGTGTGTTCTCACTCTTTCTTTCTCCAATTCGAAAAATAGTGGAATTGCAAATTTCTGTGGGATTAATCTGCCTCCCTCAAGTAGATTGTAATAGGAGGCAAGACTAGGTTGGGGGTCAGGTTCTTGTAGCTCTTTTGCTTCCTCCTTCACCTCTGGCTGTCCTTCTATCCTTTCCTCAAGCTTTTAGGTCTCATGTAGTTTAAACAATGTCTCCTGTAGGATTGTCTCAGCCTCCTATAGGTCTGGCTTTGGGTCCTATAGTACTGCCTTTCCCTTCCATGTAGAAGATCTTAGAGTCCCCCTTTCATATGTGATAGGTGTCTTGGAAGGAGATTCTTTCACCGTGGCAAATGGTGAATCTTCAATGGTAATGGGAACTTTTGAAGAGGGTTGAGGTTTGCCTGTTTTAATTCTTGTGCTCTTCCTTGCCCTAAAATACATGGAGGTCTGTCTTTTCCTCTTTTGCTTTGGCTTGACTGGTGTACTGAGGGCAATGAGAGCAGTTGTTGCCTCTCTTTCCAAAGTCTCAGGGAACTCTTCCCCTTGCTCTGTCTTCTCTGCCTCCTTTTCTCCTTCTTCTGTCTCTTTTTTTGCCTCTTCAACTTTTCCCTCCTCTATTTCTTTTCCTTCCTCCTTCCTTTCTTGCTCTGCTATGTTACCATTGTCTTCACCTTCTCCTCCTTGTTCTTCTTCTTCTTCACTTCCAGTAGGACTGACACCATGAGTCAATGCCTTTATGTCATCCTCAGCTGTCATATTTTTGAAAACTTCCCATGCTATAGGGAGTGTAAAGGTATGGAGGGCTTCCTCTACCAGGATTTTGATTAAGCCATGGTGAGCTAACTGCCCTGGATTTCCTGCTTGTACCTTGGTGCTGGAGTCAATGAGGGGCTGAAGGAGAAAATAAGGGATACTGAGCTTCTGAGGTATCCATGCCACACCTCAAGTCATGGAGGATTCTTAAATGATAACCATAGACAATGTTGTGCCTCCCCTCACAAGAAATGTATTTGATTATTTGGTAGCTAACCTCATCCCAGAGATATGGTATACTAGCCCTTCTAATTCCATTTTTATCTTCCACATGGGTTTCATTATTTTGGAAGAATTTCTTCTTGGCAACCTGGCCAATGGGTTTTTCATCTTTACTCCAAGGCAGCCAAGAGGAAGGGTAGTGACCCTACTTATGAATTATGGGGTTATTTCAATGGAGAGGCCTCTAATGGTTACAGTGGCATGTGTTCTCTGTGAGGGACCAGAGAGAGAGCACATTCTTGGGCAATCTCCTCATCAAACCCTCAAAATTTCTCAAAAAAATTCATCCAGTTTGCCCTTGTGAATATCTCCACTACTTGGGGATGTGCATGGAGCTTAGTGGAGTTAGTGGGCTCCCTTCTCATAAACCCTCCTGTCATACTGCCTGTGCTTTTTTTTAAAAAAACCAAATATGGAGGTGGAGACAGAGAGTTTTTGAGAAAAATAAAAAAACGGAGACTGTTTTTTTTTTAAATAACAAAAAAAAATTATGTATTTTCTGCCCTCCTAAAGACTTATTTCCTCCTCAAATTGAGACCACTTCTTTCATATATTGATATTCAACAGGGGGTATGCATGAACACAATCCTCTCTCTCAAGCAAAGAAAAGAAAGCGAGGTAAAGAGGATTGTTTCAAGGGTTTCTATCCACACGTGCAAAGATTCCAAAAGTCAACTTATGCAGATTTAACAGCAAATGAAGACAGTGCACTTAAAGGTCCTCATTCCGATATACACCTAGGCCTACAAGGTATCCAAGGAAAGCGAAGGAGGCTCTCCCTATAATGAAGACAAGAAGCTCTAATGTTCTAGGGTTCTCCTAAGAAGAAAATGAGCCTAAGCAGCAAAAGAAGGATCCTCTCTCTCAAGCAAAGAAAAGACAGCGAGGTAAAGAGGATTGTTTCAAGGGTTTCTATCCACACGTGCAAAGATTCCAAAAGTCAACTTATGCAGATTTAACAGCAAATGAAGACAGTGCACTTAAAGGTCCTCATTCCGATATACACCTAGGCCTACAAGGTATCCAAGGAAAGCGAAGGAGGCTCTCCCTATAATGAAGACAAGAAGCTCTAATGTTCTAGGGTTCTCCTAAGAAGAAAATGAGCCTAAGCAGCAAAAGAAGGACAAAGTGTTGAGGAGCAAAGTGTCGGAAGACAAAGGTCCATGTGCCAAAATTTATAGTGCAGAAAGAGGAAGGATTTGACTTGTGCTTGGAGGATCCTATAATCAAGGGTCTAGGGTTTGGCAGTTGTTCAAATAAGAAGCTTCAATAAGAGAAAACTTACAAAGGGTTTTCCTCTCAAGAGTGGAGAGGTTTTGTCCCTGGCAGAGAGCCAAACTTTGTGTTCTTGTTATTTTGTTTTGGTAGCAGTTTGATGAAGTACACACATATGCACTAATAAGAAGAAGAAGAAGCATAAGCTAACAAGAAAAGTAAAAAGACTCCACAAATTGTTATCAAGTAACGAAGAATCATCACAACACTACTTTGCCCTAGATTCTTCAACAGAACCAACTAATACATAGCCGCAACAATCCTTCGCTACAAAATCAAACTTCAAGAGCTTTTGATGCCACAATTAACCTCCTCATAAAAATTCATTGACTTCAACAAAACCTCATGAATGCCCAAAAATTAATACTTTGTCACAAATAAGCTTCCTAAGTGAGCTCGCTACCTTAAATATATCTTTTAAAGTGAGATATTGCCACAAGAAAAAACTCAGGAGTGGCCCACAGCCACAAGATGGGCAAGTCAAACCCTCACTCACTCGAGATAAGAGATTTCCAAGTGTAGGTGGCCTCAAGAAACCCTCCCTACCTAGAAACAATCTCTCAGGGTCCACATTGTTAGAGATTCTCGTCTCTTAACTCACACGCTGCTTAAGATTGGTCGTCGTCTCAAATGTTGTTTAAATGATGATTTGCTTCCTCAAAACCCCTATTGCCACAAAGTTGTTGCTTCAGAAATCCTAGTTGCCACAAATGGATGGTTGTTCTCTTCATAATTATGCTAAAGAGTAGAGAGAGGGGATTGGATAGGGTAGAATCTTTCACCACCAAAACCAATCAGAGAAAAGAGGTCTTAAAACCTTCTCAAATGACCCATATTCCTTCCTCTAATCACTTCCAAACCGCCCATTTTCGTCAAAAATTTTGTTTCGCCCCTTTTCCTCTAACACTGTTATAATTTCTACCATATCTTCCAAATACGCTTCCACCACTTGCCTTTTTCCAATTAGAATCAACAACAACAATCACCATCATCTACATCCAAGTCAAACACATCATCGTCATCTAACTCCAAGTCTGGAAAATGAATGCTCTAGCACTAGAAGATCAAAACCTCTTATCAACTACGAGGTTCCTGCAACTGAATGTTCTCTTCTCATTATGTTCTTTGTTTCTACCAATTATGCTTCCACTTCTACCTCCAACAGTTTCTTCCTCCTTTTCAAAACGAAGGATTACCGTTGAAACAAAATGACCTTCACTAATAAAGGATTGCAGAGATTGTCCATTATAGTCTAGTGAAAGAGGCAAATTCCTTCCGGTAGAATCCAGCAACCCAAGAGACACAGGTATAAACATTGGTTCTTTCACTGATTAACCGAGAGTTGGACAAATATCTTGCTTAAACTTAAGTGTAAAAGTGAGATTGTAGGATGATTCCACTTTTAGAACAGGTGTTCCCACTTGTGAATACCTTAATAAGAAATTTGAAGGATCTATATTATTGGCAACACACATAGCGACAAAGAAATCTTCACAAGTTACTGCTACACCAATTTCCCTGCGTTGCCCATGTTCTACTCTCCATTTTCCAAATTCATCCTTAACAACAAGTTTTCCTACCTTGGCTTTACTTGCCTTTTTAAAGGCATCCAACAATACATCCTTCCTTACATTTATCTCTTTATTTGCCTCCTCGAAGTTCTTAATAACCTTCACTTAATTTTCCTTTGCAACATCTACTTGAGTTATAGCAACTGTCACTAGGCTATTAGCAGGTTCCTCAACTTCACGTGCCTTTTTGCTTAAGGCATAACACTCTTCTAAATAAGTGTCACTCTGAATGGATTCTTTTAACTTAGAAGATCCTCCTACTGACTCACTTTCATTTAAAGCTTTGATTGCTTTAAGAACTATTGTTTCTAAATCCCGAGCAGTTTTTGTCTCCTTTATAGTTGTTGGCAACCTATTGTCAACAATGCTCACAACAGCCTTAAGCTTCTTCTATTTCCTCCCTACATTTGCGCATATTCTCTCTAGCTGCTTCAGTTGCAATCTTGGCTTCCACTGCCTTAGCAACAACACGTTGTAAAGCCTTTGGAAGCTCTACCATGGTTTCTTGGTCTACCTTTCTCCAACTTCTATTAATTCCAATTCTTCATTTGCTTTCTTTAATTCAACTACCAAAGCTACAACAGTTACAAGTGTCATCACTTCCCTTTATTGCATTGTTGCCAATGATGCCTTCTCTCCTTACATTGCCTCTCTTAGAGATACAACGAAAATTGTCAATTGAGATACATCTTTTGTGGCTTTTTTAAGACTTGCCTTCACCTCCTCCAGTTTTGCCTCAACTGGATCCAAAGCTACATCTGCTTTTCTCTCTACTGTTTTGGCTTGTTCTAAGTCATTCATTGCTTTTGGGAGGCTTTCTTCGGCTTCAATCGATTCTGTTGCTAATTTTGATTTTCCTTTCTCATGAGAAGCAAATTCCACCTTTAAGCTCTACAACAAAGACTCTACAGTTTAAAGCTTTGATTTCAAGCTTTTGGCAAAATCAAGGTGTTGTTGCAGCCTCTCAAGTTCCTCCTATGCAATCTTCATTTCCTTAACTCTCTCCCCAACCTCTCGCTCATTGGCCATTAAAGCATCCAATCAATGTTCCTTTGCCTCTTGGCGTGTAGCATGAGCCATATCCAAGCAGTGCTTTGTTGCAATCAACTCTAGGGTGAGCTCATCAACCATTTTCTCTATTTCTTCAGATTCATATAAGGCATCCTCTGCTTTCTTGATCACAATGTCCCTAGCCTTCATCAAATGCAAGTATTCTTCTTTCATGTTTTCTAATTCATTCTTCAGAGCTTGCAATTATGCAACAACTATTGTGTGCCTCCCTTTTGCAACTTCTAGTTGTGACTTCCAAGCAACACTTTCTTCATCAGTCACACCTTTCTCCATCTCCTCACCGCTCAACCTTGCTAGTTCAGAATCTTGTGTTGTCCAGCGCCTTCAGGATTAAATCATTTATGAGATTCTTTGTGTTGTCCAACACCTTCAGGATCAAATCATTTATGAGATTCTTTGTGTTGTCCAGCGCCTTCAGGATTAAATCATTTATGAGATTCTTTGTGTTGTCCAGCGCCTTCATAACTTGCACCTTCACATCTTCTGTTGCACTAAGTTGTTTCTTTAACTCAGGGCGCTCTTTTTGCAACCTATGAAGCTCAACCTCAACAAACTGATGTTTCTCCATGTTCAAAATTATGTGCTTTCCAATCAACTATTCCTCCAAACATGGCAATTTCATCTTTGACTTGATTCAAAGTTCAAACAGTGTTACAGTGTTTATTTCAACCCTGTTTGTGATCACAATCTCTTCTACATGATCATGGTAAAAGAGGACCATTTTCTTCTTTTTCACACTACACAATTACTTTGTTTGAGAAACAATGAGTTGAGCAATAACCAGCTCAACATTATCTACTTTGCGACTCTTTGTTTCATTCAAGGATGTGAATGGCTTAGCACTGTCCATTTGAGAATTTTGGACCTCGGTAACCATCTCTTCAATTTTAAGTTGTCTAGTGGCACCCATATCTATAATATCATGGTTGATAGTTTCAACTCCATCAGATGAATTAGGATAGAGCTAGGATCAATATTCATATTCTGAGATCTGTTAATCATTACATCCTCTAAAGACACATTTTCAAACCCTTTTCTTGCATTTGATAGCAATATAGCGCTTCTTTCTGATACTTCCAAACTATTTCCTTCTCATGATGAAGAAACATTAGGAACTAATGGCAACCCAACATCTACTTCATTTATGTTGCTTTCTTGAGAAGGTATAAAAGAAGGAAGTATTGTGTTCTCAACCCCTTCCATATCCCTTTCTATCAAATACTTCATGTTCAGTTTAAGGAGCAAGACCTCTAATATCATTTATATTATCAGTTGTCCTCGAGCTTAAATTGGCTTTGATTCTGATTTCATCTTCCATCATTGATTTCTTGTTGGGCGATGTTGTAGGTTGAGGTTGTTGCTCAAACATTATAGAGCCACCAATGATATCCTCCAATAGGCATTGTGTCTGTTCTTTAGACAGCGTTAACCTTTTCCCATTTGCAATCCTTTCCTTCTCCTTGAATTTGGCATTGGCTTTCATCTCCAGCTCCTGAATTAACCTTTGGCGATGTCTTCAAGGCTCACATCTTCTACATGAAACTCCTCAAATCTTTGTTGAAAATCATTTGGCAATGTTTGAATAGCACTCATGTCTTGAAAGCAAGATCTTTCAAACATTTGATATAGCCCATTATCAAAACAAATTGAGCATTCTACCAAAGCACCCTCTAAAATGTTTTGCAACTTTTTTGGCTAAGATTGGATCGAGCTACAATCTTCTACACCAATTTGATTGCCAATGATAAGCATCAACTCCTTACTACTAGTATCTATTGGGATCATGCTAGAAGACAAGCATGTGATTGTTGGTTGCTCAAAGGTTTTCACACCTTTTTGTTCAATTTTGGCCTCCCTTGCTTGATTTATGTGGGCATGCGTACAACCCTTGTTGGAAGGGTCTAGCAATGTAAAATAACAAGGCCATGTTGTAGCTTTGTGTAGGAATTTACATGGTAAGTTCCTCAGAAAGAACACCAAAAGGACACCGCTCACAACCAGATCACAGATCAATACACCAGTATTTTTGACGTGGTTAAAACCCTCAAAGAGGGAAACAGTCCACAGCCTGCGCCAACGTGGCTACTACAGGCAATTTATTAATCAAAGAATGAAAATTTACATAAGCTTCTCTCATGCACGGATTACTCGAACAATGACCCTCCATGCGCTTTAAATAGAACTCATGGACCAATCGAGTGTCAAGCCACGGATCAAGTGTCGGTAATACCGAGGAGAGAATGAACCGTCGGATCACTACATATTGTGACCGTCGGATTGTAAGTTACAAAATGTACAACGGTAAAGAAACACACTTTACCTAACTCTATACCTAACTCTACACTAGACCAAGTTGAACTTAACTATATCCTATGTGTCGGAATATCCTAACATCCCCCCTTAAGAACAACTTGGGATAGGATTGAAGGATTTACAAATATGACACAATAGGAGAAGGAAGGAGGTACTAGAGCCTATCCCCCCTTAGTGACAACTTCCTGAACTCCAAGCATATATCGAAGTTTAGTGAACTTCGCCTCTGTGAGAGCCTTTGTGAAGATGTCTACAACCTGATCATCTGTTGAACAATATTGCACTTCAAGAACATGGTCATGAATGAGCTTTCTGATGAAGTGCATGTGTAGTTCAATGTGTTTGCTGCGCTGATGCTGGACTGGATCTTTGCATAGCTGAATGGCACTTTGATTATCACACCAAAGTGTGGTTGGATGCTGCTGCTCAAAGCCAAACTCTGATAGGATCTGACGAAGCCACAAGGCTTCCTTACTAGCTTCCACGGCACCACGATACTCTGCTTCTGCTGACGAAAGAGAAATGGCAGCCTGTTTCTTACAAGCCCATGTAATAGGTCCTGAACCAAGAGTGAAGACATAACCGGCAGTAGACTTTCGATCATCAGGGTCACCAGCCCAATCAGAATCAGTGAAACCGACTAATAGAGGAGCTGCTTTGGCACTGTAATCCCAGACTGTACTGTACCTCGAACATAACGAAGTATTCTTTTCGCTGCTTTCCAATGACTTTCACGGGGGTTTTGCATAAAACGAGCAACAAGGCCAACAGCAAAGGAAAGGTCAGGACGAGTATGGGTTAAATACAAGAGTTTTCCTACAAGTTGATGGTATAAGGTAGCATCAACTTCAAGAGAAGTACAAGAGACTGAAAGTTTGACTCCAGACTGAAAGGGAGAAGGGGCTGGCTTACAGTCTTCCATGTGAAAATGACGAAGAATATCACAAGCATACTTGGACTGGGAAAGGAAAATACCCTCCTTGGATTGCAAGACTTGAAGACCGAGAAAATAGTGTGAGTGTCCTAAGTCTGTCATTTCAAATTTCTTTTTAAGGCTGGACTTCACATGGTTTATAAGGTTGGGATCACTACCAGTAAGAATAAGATCATCAACATAAAGAACAAGGATGATAAGAGAGTTGCCCACTTTCTTGGTGTAGACAGTATTGTCAGAATAACACCTAGAAAAGCCAGATTCTAAAAGAAAGCTATCCATTTTGGCATACCCAGTGTTTTTAAAACCGGAACCGGTGACCGAACCGGTCCACCTAGCTAACCGGTTTACCGACCGGAACCGGTCTAACCGGGACTGGTTTGGTCTAAACGAACCGGTTTTTAAAAAATACATTAAATAATTAATTTTTAATGAAAAAAAACTATTTTTAAGATGTAAAACCATGATTCCAAGCCAATAGAGACAAAATATGCAAAGTTTGCTCATTTATATACCATGCAAAGGTGAATATATCAAAATGGCACCGAGTGCAATACATATCATCGACAAAATAGCAAAATACATAAGAAATGAGGCTCTAAATGGCCTATAAAGTCCAAAAACAATGCTGCAAGCTATGAGGCCATTGGCCTACTACAAGTCTACAGTGTACACATGATCAATCATCAAGATCATCACCACTACTAGACACAGGATCATCATCAGGAGCTACATAGACATCATCTGGTTCAGAGTCTGAGGATGCCTCTGCCTCATCTGCAACATCAGTATCAATGCCACCAATGACAATAGAAGTGGACCTAGTGGAAGCACGAGTTCGTCGACCTGCACGACTAGTGCCTTCCATTGGTTCCTTGCCTTTCCTTGATGCTGCTACTGATCCTGGTTCTGATGCCGCCACATAATCTGCCTCATCCTCCGCTAAAGCCATGTCGATATCAAAATCAGCCTCAAACACAGGATCTTCAGTCTCCTCCACCCATTCTGATGTTGGATCAATATCGTCCAACACAATGGGATCTAGATCAGGTGATTTGCTCATCATTTGGTTCCTCCTCAGTCGAAGGTTGTATTGCACAAAAACAAGATCATTTAACCGTTTTTGTTCCAAACGGTTTCTCTTCTTCGTGTGTATGCGCTCAAAAACAGACCAATTGCGCTCACAACCTGAAGCACTGCAAGTTTGACTGAGGACTCTAATTGCAAACCTTTGCAATTGAGGACACTGGCCACCAAATGACTCCCACCAATGTGCTGCAAAGAAAAAGACAATAATTAGTAACTTAGTTTATAATTTGAATTGTAAAGAACGTAAACAATTTTAACTTGAAATGAAAAACAAAATGGAAATTGGAATTGCTTACCTTGTTGGTCCACATCTCTTGCCATCTTTGCCAAGTTTTTGCCAAAAGTACCACTTGCTTGATTGAAAATAGTAAGCTGTCTATGTATATCCAACTGGTCTACATGGTTAGGGACCATGCGCTCCAAGCAATCAATCAATCCAGCTCTGACCTCCCCATCATGCTGATCTCCTAGCCGATTTTTATAGTGATACCTTGGGTTCAAAAAATACCCGGCTGCATGTATAGGACGATGGAGTTGATTGTTCCATCTGTTATCAATGATCTCCCATATACGGCCATATTTAGCTAACCTGTCATTGTAAGCTGCCCGTATCTGCTCCTTTGCCTGATCCATAGCTTCATAAATGTAGCCCAGGGCCAATCTTTCCCCATCCACCAACCTTAGCACCTTAACAAGGGGCTCGGTAATTTTCACAAGCTCTACAGACCTTTTCCAAAAATAAGTGTCTAACACTTTCTTTTTGGTGTCTTTTCCATCTGGTCTACGAGCCCACCGAGATTCAGACCATTCATCAGAGGAAAACATTTTCTGCAAGTTTCTATGTTGACCATTGAGACATTGCAACGTGAGGAAGTGAGTTGCAAATCTCGTAATTGCAGGCCTAACAAGCTCTTTGCCTCCAGTGTGTTTCCTCATTAGGCTCAATACCCATGAGTGGTTGTAAATGTATTTTGTAATGCACTTGGCATGCTCTACAGTGTTTTTTACCCACTCCACCTTGCCTATATCCTCAAGCATGAGGTCTATGCAATGTGCAGCACATGGAGTCCAAAATATGGTCTTATATTTGGCCTCAAGCATCTTTCCAGCAAGAACATAGTTTGAGGCATTATCAGTGATGACCTGCACAACATGCTGCTCCCCAACTTCCTGAATAATGTTATCCAAAAGCTCAAATAGAAGGCTTGCATCCTTTACCCTATCAGATGCATCAACTGATTTCAAAAACATGGTTCCTTGAGGGCAAGAAACAAGGAAATTAATGATAGTGCGGTTCTTTCCATCGGTCCATCCATCTGACATAATGGAACAACCTGTTTTGACCCATGACTCTCTAAACTCAGTCAAATACTCATCAATGGAAGATATCTCTTTTTGCAAAAGAGCTCCCCTCAAGTCATGCATACTAGGGCCTTTGAAGCCCTTTCCTGCAGCTATAACAGAGTCCCACATAGCTTGGTAATAAGGTGAGCGAGCAGCATTAAATGGGATATCTGAATCATACCACCATCTAGCAATGTATTGGTGAGAAGTTTCTTTGCATTGTTTTTTCCAATGCTGATCCAAAGTGGGTTGAGAACTTGGCTGGGAGGAAGTGGGATTAGATTTAGAAGAAGCAATGGTGGCAGAAGATGAGAAATAACTTTGGATGTTTTGTCTCTTTGGTCCTTTTGATGGTTGGCCAACTCCAACAGAAGGATGAACATAGTGAAAGGGGTCATTGGTGGAAGGGATAGAAGTGGAGTCTTGAATCTCATAATCATCATACCCACTCTCTTTCATGGCTTCTAATAATTCCCTCTTCCTTGCAATTTCATCTTGGATGGCCTTCTCCCTAGCCTTATCCTCATAAAATTTTTCAAGCTTGGCAATGTATTCTGCCCTAATAGGACCTAACAGTGCATTTGGTGCATCACATGGCTTTACTTGGCCTCTTACCCCAGCCAAGTGTTGTTTCAACCTAAGAATACCCCCACCTCCAATAGATTTATGGCATAATTTGCATATCATTTTTCCCTCAACTACATCACAATGAGCCCATGCACTGTCCTTTCCTTTTGGAGCCATGTTTGCTTGAAATAATAACAATTTGCAAATAAATCTGCCATTTAAAAAAAAAATTGCAGCTAAGGAACATGGAAAACCAATGATAAATGTAGGAAAAAAAATGCACATGCAAGCTACAAAATTTGATAGCATAGAGCTAGAGAGTTCATAGGCTTAGCATAGATGATAGATCATTGAAATGAGAAGTTTATAGCACAAAAAAATTAATTCATGGACAGCAGACCCAAATGAGGAATTATCAAGTGCAAATCCTTACCTGGAAATGCAAAGTAGCTCCCTTAGCCTCCTCTTGATGATGGCAACTCCACTGACAGCTACACACTATCTCCAAAATAGCTCCAACTCCAACTCCAAGATGACTACTTCAGCAAAAACTCCACACTCTCCAAGCTCACAAACAAACTCACAAACACTCACAAACACTCCAAATCAGTTGTGTGAGACAAATGAGAGTGAGAGGGGTGTCTTATAGCAAGTGTGAGGGTGTTTTTGGAGGGAAAATCCCTTTCCCTCACCCCCAAAAACCCTAAACCGCCCTCAGCTGCAAAAAACCGTGCGCTTTTTACCTTGACCGGCGGCCTGTCCCTAAACCGGCCGGTTTAGGACGGAACCGGCCGGTTAGCAATAAACCGGCCGGTTTTGACCTAAACCGGCCGGTTTTTACCGGTTAGGTCTAATTTCTGGGCAAGTGAGGCTTCTAACCGGGTTTTTTCACCGGTTCTGACCGGTGAGCCTCCCAACCGGCCGGTTAGGCCGGTAACCGGTCAGACCGGAACGGTTTTTAAAACTATGGGCATACCAAGCCCGAGGAGCTTGCTTGAGACCATAAAGGGATTTCTTAAGTCGACAAACAAGGCTGGAGTCTGTTTGTATGAAGCCAATGGATTGTTCCATATAGATTTCTTCCTGCAAGTCCCCATGCAAGAAGGCAGATTTAACATCCATCTGATGGACTTCCCATTTTAAAGAGGCAGCAAGGGAAAGAACAAGGCGGATAGAGTTCATTTTGGCAACAGGGGAGAAGGTTTCAGTGTAGTCAATGCCTTCAACCTGTGAAAAGCCCTTAGCAACAAGACGAGCTTTATGTTTATCAACTTTCCCATCTGGTCCATACTTGTTTCTGTAAACCCATTTACATCTAACAAGTTTGCGTCCCTTTGGTAGAGGAACAAGATCCCATGTATCATTTGCCAACAATGAATGATATTCTTCATTCATAGCTGCTTCCCAATGTGGATGGCCTGAAGCTTCTGCAAAAGTGTCAGGATCATGATTTACTGGAGCTTGAGCCAGTAAAGAAGAGGCTCTTTCAAACTGAGAACGTGTACGTCGCTGATCTGTAGGATCACTGGCAAGATCACCTGCTGCATCCCGAGTAGCACGGACCCATCTTGGAAGTTGAGGATCCTGAGAAGGTGGGGGAGGATTATCATCCTCACTTTCATCATCTGAAGAAGAAATGTTTTCAAAAGTAGAAGAGATAGGAAGAGGTGGCACATCCGCCGGACTAGGCTCGCAGGCCGATTTATTTTCATCAAATTTTACATCTCTTCTAATGATAACATTTTTGGACTTAAATGGAATAAGTCTATAACCTTTTACATCTTCAGAATATCCAACAAAAGTACATTTCTCACTCTTAGGTTCTAAAGCTTTATGCTTTTCATCTGGAATATGGGCCCATGCTTCACTTCCAAAAACACGAAAGTGACTTACATCTGGTTTAATGGAACTCCAAGCTTCTTCTGGAGTGATATTCTCTAGAACCTTAGTAGGAGTGCGATTGATTATATAATTTGCACAATTAATTGCTTCGGCCCAAAAACTAAGACTGAGTCCTTTAGATTGCAGCATACAATTAGCCATTTCCTTTAAGGTGCGATTTTTTTCTTTCAACTACACCATTTTGTTGTGGAGTGTATGGAACAGTATGTTGCATTTGAATTCCATTTTCGGTGCAAAAGTTGATAAATGTGTTTTTAACATATTCTCCACCATTATCAGTTCTTAGCTTAAGAATTTGATGTCCAGATTGTTTTTCAACAAAGGCTTTGAAGG
This sequence comes from Pinus tabuliformis, assembly GCA_031772625.1. Taxonomy (NCBI): domain Eukaryota; kingdom Viridiplantae; phylum Streptophyta; class Pinopsida; order Pinales; family Pinaceae; genus Pinus; species Pinus tabuliformis. The sequence continues at coordinate 651,505,123 of CM062807.1, read as the reverse complement.
CCGGTAACCGGTCAGACCGGAACGGTTTTTAAAACTATGGGCATACCAAGCCCGAGGAGCTTGCTTGAGACCATAAAGGGATTTCTTAAGTCGACAAACAAGGCTGGAGTCTGTTTGTATGAAGCCAATGGGTTGTTCCATATAGATTTCTTCCTGCAAGTCCCCATGCAAGAAGGCAGATTTAACATCCATCTGATGGACTTCCCATTTTAAAGAGGCAGCAAGGGAAAGAACAAGGCGGATAGAGTTCATTTTGGCAACAGGGGAGAAGGTTTCAGTGTAGTCAATGCCTTCAACCTGTGAAAAGCCCTTAGCAACAAGACGAGCTTTATGTTTATCAACTTTCCCATCTGGTCCATACTTGTTTCTGTAAACCCATTTACATCTAACAAGTTTGCGTCCCTTTGGTAGAGGAACAAGATCCCATGTATCATTTGCCAACAATGAATGATATTCTTCATTCATAGCTGCTTCCCAATGTGGATGGCCTGAAGCTTCTGCAAAAGTGTCAGGATCATGATTTACTGGAGCTTGAGCCAGTAAAGAAGAGGCTCTTTCAAACTGAGAACGTGTACGTCGCTGATCTGTAGGATCACCGGCAAGATCACCTGCTGCATCCCGAGTAGCACGGACCCATCTTGGAAGTTGAGGATCCTGAGAAGGTGGGGGAGGATTATCATCCTCACTTTCATCATCTGAAGAAGAAATGTTTTCAAAAGTAGAAGAGATAGGAAGAGGTGGCACATCCGCCGGACTAGGCTCGCAGGCCGATTTATTTTCATCAAATTTTACATCTCTTCTAATGATAACATTTTTGGACTTAAATGGAATAAGTCTATAACCTTTTACATCTTCAGAATATCCAACAAAAGTACATTTCTCACTCTTAGGTTCTAAAGCTTTATGCTTTTCATCTGGAATATGGGCCCATGCTTCACTTCCAAAAACACGAAAGTGACTTACATCTGGTTTAATGGAACTCCAAGCTTCTTCTGGAGTGATATTCTCTAGAACCTTAGTAGGAGTGCGATTGATTATATAATTTGCACAATTAATTGCTTCGGCCCAAAAACTAAGACTGAGTCCTTTAGATTGCAGCATACAATTAGCCATTTCCTTTAAGGTGCGATTTTTCCTTTCAGCTACACCATTTTGTTGTGGAGTGTATGGAACAGTATGTTGCATTTGAATTCCATTTTCGGTGCAAAAGTTGATGAATGTGTTTTTAACATATTCTCCACCATTATCAGTTCTTAGCTTAAGAATTTGATGTCCAGATTGTTTTTCAACAAAGGCTTTGAAGGCCAAAAATGTGTTAAATACTTCGCTCTTGAGTTTTAAGAAGTATACCCAAGTGCGTCTGGAGAAATCATCAATGAAAGTTAAGAAATACTTGCAGCCAGAGAATGAAGCAACAGGAAGAGGACCACATAAATCACTGTGCACAAGCTGTAAAGGGGCTGAGGCGTGCCAAGAGGCACGTTTGTCAAAACTGTCCCGATGATGTTTTCCGAGTACACATCCGGAACAAACACCATCTCTGCAAGATACCATAGGAAGACCTGTCACCATATTTTCTTTACATAGATGCTGAAGGGAGCGATAGTTTAAGTGACCAAATCGCTCATGCCAAAGTTTGCTCACTTCATCATTATGAGCAACAAATACTGAGGGAAGATTTGATGACCCAAAGTTGTGAAACTTATACAACCTTGTGGAATCATCAGCAAGACCAGTAGCTAGAATCTGTTTAGGATCTCTTAGATCCTTGATTACAACATCATGAGGTGAAAATTCAACAATTTTACCTTCACCTGAATGAGTTATCTGATATACAGATAGAAGGTTGCAGGATAAGGTTGGAACACATAATACATCATTAAACTGACCATTGTCTAGATGAACAGTTCCAGTCCCTACAACATTAAGAGATCTATCATCACCAACATATATATTTTTGGTGTTACAATCATTTAAAGAAGAAAACATGGCTTGGTTTTTGGCCATGTGATAAGAGGCTCCAGAATCAATGAGCCACTCATGAGAATGAGAAGAAGAAAATACATTTAATGCATAACCAGACTGAGATGATTGACAACGACATGCAGAAAGTGCCATTCCGGAAGTTGAAGTTGAAGTAGGCTCCACATGGATGTTATGTTTCTTCATTGCGGCTTCCAAGGCTTCCATCTTCTTAAAGCATTTAGATTCTAAGTGGCCATCTCGATTACAAAAGTTACAATGTCTATCAGTCTTCTTCCATTTGTTTTTATTGGTCTTATCATTTTGCTGAAATGATCTTTCATTTTGAGGCTGAGTTGGTTTAGGACCATTCTTTTGAGGATATGACTTCTTAGGATTCTTTGAATTTGGTTGCTGCTGGGCGGCTAACGCTTTCGTGGAAGAGTTTCCAAGATTAAGAAGACCAAGGTGTAAGAGTTTTTCTTGTTCTCTTATTAAGGAATCACAAAAGGAGTCAAAGGAAGGGGCCTTGTAGTCTTTTCCTTGACAAATGAAAGCTTCCCTTGTAGAATGGAAAGTGGAAACAAATACAGAGTAGGCTGGTCCCAACTTAGTAAGGATGGAATAAATAAGGTTACCATCTTCTTTCTTAACCTTAACACCTTCCAAGAGATATCTAAGGGTCTTGAATTTGGACAAGAAATCTTCAATGCAAGAAAAATTATTAGGATCCAAAGTAAGCAACTCATTTTCAAGTTGATGGGCTCTAATTTCATTTTTAATCCCAAAAACTTTAGCGATTTTTTCCAATGCTTCATGAGGAGTCTCAAGTTCTGCAATATGGAATCTAAGATCAGGAGAAATAGACATCCCTATCAAACCACGTGCTTGATCTTGTCTATTTTCCCATTTTGCAGCCTTGTCTTCATCTTTTGGTTTCTTCTCTTGGTCTGTGGCTATTCTGTAGAGACCTTTACTTCTAAGTAAATCTTCCATGTAGGCTATCCATTGGAAGTAGTTAGTGCTGTCAAGAATGACTTGGCATGGACTTTCCATTTTTTTTAAAAACTGAAGCTGAAGATGCTGAAAGTAAGTGTTCCAATGGATAGATCTCGAAAAATTAGGCTGTTTTAAAAAAAACGGCTCTGAAAAAGGCTTCCGGATGAAGAAGTTATGGCTTTTTGAAAAAAAATTGTTGAAGTTGCCGGCAAAGTGCGCGAATGTGCGGGAATGAAAAAAACGCCCCCACAAAATGGAGACTTGAACCCAAGACCTCTACTCTCTTAAAATAGCTTTGAACCAATTGATCTATACAAAAAATTTGAGAGAGAGAGAGAGGGGGGGGGGCCTCGGTTTGCGTGCTTGCCTTGAGAAAGCTCTTTTTCCCTACAAAACACAAAACACAAAACCCAACACGAATATGCAAAGAAAAACGAACCTTGCGGCTCGAAGTTAGCTTTAGCCAAAAAACTAGATATTTTTTAAAAAAAATCTCAAAGTTAGCTTTAGCCGAAAAACTAAATATTTTTCTCAATGTTTCTGATTTTCCGAGATCACACTAAGGTGCAGGGAAAAGAGCATACGCATGAGAAAAATCCTTCCTTTCTGTTTCTGATTTGCCCAGATCGCACAGAGTCGCAGGGCAAAGAGCATACGCAGAAATGAAAGGTATAGATCCGGTTAAAAAAAAGGGTAAATAAACCGAAACCGAAATAAGCAGAGAGAAAATAACAGTAAACTGCAAAAACACTGTATACCTCCCGATCTGAAAAATGACGCAGCTAGGGCTACCGGAAACCTTTTCGCGTGAAACGAAAGGGGTTTCCACTGGAACAGATGCTCCGAACGCAACAGAGCAGTCCTCTCGGCCCGAAAGCAGTCAGAAACAGCAGATCTAGGAAACGACAGCCGCATGCAGTTCTACCGGCTTCAGATTTGGATCACCAACGGACGCGGCCCTCAAATAGCTCTGATACCATGTAGGAATTTACAGGGTAAGTTCCTCAGAAAGAACACCAAAAGGACACCGCTCACAACCAGATCACAAATCAATACACCAGTATTTTTGACGTGGTTAAAACCCTCAAAGAGGGAAACAGTCCACGGCCTGCGCCAACGTGGCTACTACAGGCAATTTATTAATCAAAGAATGAAAATTTACATAAGCTTCTCTCATGCACAGATTACCCGAACAATGACCCTCCATGCGCTTTAAATAGAACTCATGGACCAATCGGGTGTCAAGCCACGGATCAAGTGTCGGTAATACCGAGGAGAGAATGAACCGTCGGATCACTACATATCGTGACCGTCGGATTGTAAGTTACAAAATGTACAACGGTAATGAAACACACTTTACCTAACTCTATACCTAACTCTACACTAGACCAAGTTGAACTTAACTATATCCTATGTGTCGGAATATCCTAACACTTTGTTCTATCCTTCTTATTAGGTTCTTGTTACGATCTTCAATTTTTTGCCAAAACTCTACGTACTCCTTTCCCAACGAGGAAACTAATTCTTGTTGTAACATTTTTCAAATAAATCCTCCAGGCCAGCATGGGAGCCATCTCTGATGCCACTATAATATCCCTTGAGGGAAAATTGCCATTAGGGATGAAAGAGCACATGACACAATTTGTATTCTAGCTAGTATCGCAGTATTTCTTCAATTTTTGTAAACAGAAAGAATATTGAATACAATTAACAACATAACCAGTATTTAATTCCATCAACAACAAATACAAAAGATGTCAATCCAACAATAAATAATGGTTTATAAACCCACTGCCCTTCCAAATTTCAAACTAGAGTTTACATTCACAATAAATGCTATTGCATCGACCAATCCCAGTTCCTAATATTCTTCATCTAACCTTACAACCAACCTCAAAAATCAGCCAAATTTTGTTGCCTCTTTAGTGCCACAGTCCAATTGCTGCCACAAACCCACCTTGGATGATGTCACAAGGATGATATTCTGCCCAAAATAAACCTTAATTTTAATGTGTTGCGATAGGCTTTCTTTGAGAAGGTGACAAAGGTGATGTTGCTTTAGCAAAACCTTGAACCAACCCATATGCAGCGCCAACAATCCTTCGCTGCCAAATTAGACTTCAAAAGCATTCACTGCGACAATTTCCCTCCTCAAACAGATTCACTGACTTAAACGAAACCTCAGGAATACCTAGACATTAATGCACTGTCAAGAAACCATCACTGCCTAGAAACAATGTCTCAAGGTTCACAATGTTAGAGACTCCCACCCTTTAAGTCACATGCTCCTACCCTTTAAGTCACATGCTGCCACAAGGGATACCTTAAGATTAGTCATTGCCTCATATGTTGTCTCAATGATGATTTGCTTCCTTAGTTCCCTTAATGCCACAAAGTTGCTACTTCAAAAATCCCTGTTTCCACAAATGGATGAATATTGCCTTAGAAATTATGCTAAAGAGAGAAGAGAAAGTGGATTGGCTAGGGTGGAATCTTTCACAAATGAAACCAATCAAAGAAAACGGGTTTAAAACCCTCCAAGAGCCTTGGATCAAAAATCAAAAAGATCCATAATCCATTATAATTAAAATGATTCTCCTCTCTCCTTTTATATAGATTCTCTTTGGGGTCTTCCCTCCTAATTTTAGTTTGAGGGGCTAACAAGTTTCCCTCCATTTTGGCCCAAATTTGGCTTTTATTACAAGTTTCCCTCTATTTACCCCAAATTATTTAATGTTACCCCAATAACATCAAATGATGGGTTTCCCCTTTTGCAAATGACTATAGCCTGTGGGATTTGACAAATTATTTCGTCCTCCCTTGGGCAATTTAATTAGAAGAGGACATTACTCTACTTCAAAACTCCAAGTACTCACAAGTGCTCAATGATAGATGATGTGATGCAAATGGTGAAGAGGGAATTATCCCTTTTTTCCATAGGGTCTAGGTTGCACAAAATTAGGTTTTACGTAATTAAAAAAAACACACACACAACCTACAACAAAAGGGGCCAAGACCAACTCAACCAAGCAGGAATGGACTCTACTGAGTTGGGTTAGCTTAGTACCAGACCAACACTTCTAAGCAAGCTACTAGTTGAGTCAATACACTTAATCGAGTTGATTGATGAGTCAATTAGAACCAATTTTTTGAATTGTGTGGATGATGCATGACATATAGAAAATTACTTGCATTGGAGATTATAATGGTAGTGAAATAGCCTTAATTGGCTAGTTTAGTACCAAATCAACCCTTTAAACCAATCTATTGACCAAGTTAGTCTGCTCAATTATCAACTAAATCGACTTGACTAAGTCCAAGTCAACTCAAACCAATTTTTAAATTTTGCATGGTTGATGTGCAATACCTAAGAGGATATTTAAATTCGAGTCTATAATTGTAGAGTGAATGTCTCTTTGAAACAACACATGGAAAATGCAAGGAAGAAAGCACCTACTTTGATCATCTGTCCACAAGAATGCTCCACGCAAGAGCAATGGACCACACCAATTCCCTATACATAGAATGTTCAAATGTTGAAGTGGCAACACATGCGAACACTCTTCGAGTCAACTCAAACCAATTTTTAAAATTTTGCATGGTTGATGTGCAACACCTAGGAGGATAGTTAGATTGGAGACTAAAATTGTAGAGAGAATGTCACTTTGAAATAATACATGGAAAATACAAGGAAGAAAGCACCTACATTGATCATTTGTCCATAAGAATGCTCCTCGCAAAAGCAATGGACCACACCAATTCCCTATACATACTTCGAATGCTGAAGTGGCAACACATGTGAACACTCTCCAAGAAAGGATAAAGAAATTAGAACACCCTACCAAAAATACAAAGCAAGCTACACAATATCATCCAATTTCTACAAGGATTGTCCGACCAATAATTAACCCCAAGACCTTGATATGTGCATCTTTCTAACATTAAACCCAACAAGAATGAGAACAAAGACAATGTCTCCATCATCTACTCATGCTTCTCAAGATAATGTAATCAATCCCTATTTTTGAACATTTGTACATTATGTGTATGTTTATATGTGATCATTTGTTTAAAATTTTGTGTAACTTTCATGTTTGAAGACATAATAGACAAATAAAATGTCACAATGTTTTGATCATGTTGCAAATTTGTTATGTTCTTTTTCTAAAAATCACTCTCACCATTTTTGTTGAAGTGTTGCCCTACAAGTATGGCCACAATGTTTTAATATAATTCCAATTAACCATTTTTCTTAATTAAAAAGCGTACAGATTTGGTCTTTTCGCTAGTGTGTGTTACATTCATAGGACTCCAACTTCAGGGAAAGTTTGCCCCTTCAACAGTAGGGATAAGAAAATATGAGAAAAAAGAAGTTGCACTTGTATGTATATATTGGGCAAAGACGATATTTTTTGGCACACTTAAAGATCGCAGTTAAAGCTAGAATAAATCTGTAAAATTGTAACCCTTCACGTCTTGAGCGAATGTCAAGAAAATGCATTCCTCTGCATTATTTGGATATGACTTATTCGATGTGCTTTGCATTCAGCATGGCGTACTGAGCATACTCACTTGTGTGTATGTTACACTTGTATGGTTACATGGTTTAGTGTGCAATAAGTTTTCTGTTTGCAACTTTAACAATCCTCATTACCTCGAATAGATTATAGTTATATCTCCAATATTTTCCAAAACTTTAATTTTTAACTTTTCATTTTCCATAGTTAAACTTCTATGTGTGTGTCGATTCGATATGCCTTGCATTTACCATGGCACACTAAGCTTTCTCCCTAGTGTGTATGTTACACTTAAAAGGTTAAATGGCTTAGTGTACAATAAGTTTTCTGTTTATAACTCTAACAATCCTTGTAACCTCCAATAGATTATAGTTATATCTCCAAAATTTTCGAAAGCTTTCCATTTTTAATTTTCATTTTCCATAGTTGAGCATATGTGTATGTGTGTGTGTATTTGGTATGTGTGTGTGTTTTTGGAAGGGGGATGACCGGGGTTATCAGTATCAATACTAACCTAACAAGCTCCCGAAGGAAGACTTCCTTGTGGCTGTATAAGCTGTGAACTATCAAATCCAGCAGCCTACTGACCTGCGCCCAATATCCAAGCCAGGCATTTAAATCACTTCGATTTTATTAGTGTTAACGAATGAAAGATTATCTTTTGTACAAACACAAAGATCCAAATAAATCAAGAAACCCATTTAAGTAGACACTAAATCTCGAGCTTACCTCTGCCTGATATTCAAATTTCTCAGCTGGCGATTCTACTGTTTCCTTTTCTGCTACAGTGGCCTCGCACCTAACACCACCAACTCTGCGGCTACTTAACTTCGAACCTTTCCTAGTGGCCAAGCTAAACCCATGGCCGCCCACTAAAGCGCTCCACTTTAGCGCATTTTTAGAGACCACAGGAGAAGCAAAAAACCTCCTGTGGGACGTTTTGGCATCTCCATGGACAGAATAGCGTGGAGATGATGGAAAATGAATAGCAGTGGACGCGGCAACACCAGCAGTCAACATGGCTAAAATTGCACCCTGCCTATCCAAAATCGCCGCAAATTAGCCGGAGAATGCTCAGAGAAATCAGCTCAATGAGCTGTAGAAACGCGGAGACGAAGAAGATGAGAAACAAAAGAAAATTTGCTTCGCGAAGTGGATAAGGAGGGGCAGCTTTGATCTAAAACCCTTACTAGGGCCTAGGGGGTTTTGACTTATATGCAGCCACAGAGGATTCTAGAATCTCTTGATTTTGAGGGTTTGTGATCTTTATAGCGCTAATGGTTGATTAGAGCGGTCCACATTTGTGTGGCCTCTCTGGAGCCACGTTTGTATTTTAAAAAATCGAAGCCTCTGGATGTCCCGATATAAGGGGGCTGGAAGTTTACCACTATGAGGTAAAAAATGAGCTTATCTAGGGATTAAAGAAATGAGAATTGTGGAGCCATAATGAAGTAACAGTTACTTATTAAACTGGCATGCATATTATAAAACTGGCATGTTATGTGTACACATTTAGATTGTAAAAGGAAAGTAGAGCCCGGTTCGTTGGTTTTTTTTTTTTTTTTTTAATAATAAGAAATGGTAAAATTTGTTAAGGATAATAAGAAGGATATTTATATGAAATTAATAACGTGATATAAATTATAAGAAATATGGTTTAAATATAATTTTAGTATGTTGTTAAAATAGTGAAACTAATAAGGATCTTTTCCAAATTTAATCCACTAATATTTATTATTTTTCGTTTACTTTAATTATATCAATGGATCACATTATTTAATAGCAAAAAGGTTATATATTTGGGTGGAGCAAATTTTGTCAAAATTATTTAGATGGTCATATGGAGATGAAGATAGAATAGTGCATGAAAACCAATTTTATTCAAAACAAAGGGTTTTGAGAAGAAACATATGGATGCATGCATGCATGCTAGTGGAGTTTCAAGTGGTCATAATAGGGATTATGATCATCCACTTTCTTCACTCTGGATTACATTGCCAATTTATAATATTACTTGGGGAGGAAAGATGCATTGAGTTTTAATTAGTGAAATGAAAATGGTCGATTCTAGCACATCGCAAGTAACATATTATCATGTCAAAAATGCCAATTGTAAAAGAGAATAACATTTGTGTAGATTTCATATGCTTATGTAACATAATATCGCACTATCAATGGCAATTTCATAATGCTTATGTAAAATAATGCCACACCACCAAAGTCAGCTCTAAAGGAGAATAGTATATATACAACAATAGACCTCAAAGAACCATAGTCCGGTAGATTTCAAAACGGATTTCCAACATTTTCTTGTAATATGTCCACAAAGCAAACAATAATCTTAATCTTAAATTGTTAAAACATTATAGAGAAACATCACAAGTCTCATTATTTTTTCAATTGGTTATATTTGTCTAAATTTCTTTTTATTTTGAATGATTTTAATTTATATTGAGTTTTGTAGAGGAAAATACGACTTAGGACAAATACAATGTTGTTTTGATTTCTTTTGTTGAAAATGTTAACTTAGGGGTAAGTGATATGTAACAAATGACCAAAGGATACAAGTGTCATTTGAAATTGAGACATCATAGGGGAGATCACCAAATAACAATCTTAACCCTATCTAATTCCAAGATGGGGCCTTTCAACTCATCCTTCAATAGTCCCAGACATTTATAATCATTTCGTCCCCCAATAGTCCCAGACATTTATAATCGTTTCATCCCCCAATAGTCTCAAACATTTATAATGGTTTACCAAATGTATATTATAAGTTGCCTCCACATGTATTGGCACAAATGGAAAATTTTGTACAAATTTTCGTTATGGCGTGTCTATTTGGGAATAAAGCTTCTAAAATTTTAATTTATTTAACAATAATTATGATGATAGCCATGTCTATTTTGGAATAGGGCTTTTAGAATTTTAATATAATTATCAAGTGGATGGCAAGGATTTAACCTCCATAGAATATTCTTAGCAGTAGAATATTTTGATTTTGTTTACTAAATAATGTAGTCTTTAAGTGCGACTTTTTGGTGTTTTCGACATATTTTTGGTCGAAATCTGGTGAAAAAAATTGTGGTCAAATCTTGATTTGTGTTGTTTAAACTAGTTTTTTGATTGCATGTATGGATCCAACACCCTCAAAAACCCCTGAGGCACTACGATTGTGAAGAGTTCACCCCTCAGACTTGTGATTTCGATGAATCCCTGCCAGATTTTAGACAAATTAGATCGGAAAATAAACTGGGAAACTTTCAAAAAAGTCGCACTTAAAGAATATTCATTAATAGGTTGGACACTTTTACCCATGTTAAGATGTTTTTATTCAACTTAGCATGGAGTAAATTTATTGGATAAAAATAATTTGCTCAAAATCCGAAATAAAATAAATTAAAATAAAATAAAACTCATCTTTAAGCTTTAGGTTTACTCGTGGAAAAACAAATCTAAACATTAGTAAATTAAGTGCCATTTGATCAAAAATTTAATTGTAATGTCAAAGAAAAAAATGTAAGATAGAGAACTACTTTTCAATGAGATGGAAACGAAATGTACCTATTGTGTAATATCAAATCTATCATTTTAGTATGCAAATGAGAAGTGTAATTTCTATTTAATCTTTAAATTAAAAATGACAAGTTTTCTTGGACAATAAAACATCAACTTTTGAGAAAATCAATATAATAAAATAGCTCTTTTTTAAAACCTAACAATAATAATGTACATATCCTAAATCATATACATAGTTTTTCTTATAGTGGAAATAAGCATGATTATTTCATATATATAATTTTATTTAAATATTTACGAAATTTCCACATTATAAAATTTTGATATAGTATTTAATCTTTAAAATGTGTGTGTGTTTAAATGTACATATACATAGTGTCAAAGTATCCAATACATCATAAGTGCTTGTGACTTGGGAGACGATTCGCGCACGCAACAACAACCCCTGGTGCAGTACTCCCTCCATCGCCATGGCCCCGGGAGGGGGCCCTGAGGCCCCTCCTCCTTCGCCTCCTCCACCAGAGATCCTTGCGTTCAGGAAGCTAATTGGCGACAGTAGTAAATGCCCAACAAGGGAAACTTAGCGCAAGTTTGTAAAGAAACTTAACAACATCCCCACAGTCGCCCTGCCCATTGAAGATTCTTGCAGATCTGCTTTGAACTTAGCTGAAAGAGGGCTCATCGATCAATTTACAGGGCTATGGCCTTCCCCCAAGGCTGTCGAGGCATGGGTACAGAGGAACTGGCGACCACTAGTAAAGGAAGGCATTGGAAGCTTCCTGGTTGGTAAGGGCTTTTTTGTCTTTGTTTTTTATTCAGTAGAAGACAGAAATCTCATCTTTAGGAATGGACCATATTTCATGGGACCTCAGGGTCTGTATCTAAACTCATGGTCACTAGATTTCGATCCGACACAAGATGTGTCGTCAGCAGTTCTAGTGTGGGTGCGCCTCCCTCATCTTCCACTGCACTGCTGGAACCCAAAGTCACTAGAAACGATTGGTAACACCCTGGGAAAATACATAAACAGAGCAGAGAGAAGGGATCAGTATTCATGTGCAAGAATATGTGTCGAACTTAGAAATAGGGTTACCTGATGCCATAAAGTTAACAATAGCAAACTGGTCCTATGTCCAAGAGTTAGACTACGAGCAGCTACCATTCAAATGCAGGAATTGCCATGAATATGGGCATTTCACAAGATACTGCAAAAAAAAGGAGGAGGAAGATCTAGAGAATTTGAAAGGAGAAAAATGGATCTAGGTGCAGAAAGCAGTCCAGGCCAAGGTGAGTATCAGGAATAAAGGGAAAGAGGTATCGATGGAGTCTGGAACTCCCTTAACAAGAATGGTTCAAATGGAAGGAAGAGGAGAACAACAAAGACAGTGGCCTCAATAAACCCATTCGAAACCCTCGTCACTTCAATCGAAATTCCAGAAACAAAGATAGAGGAGATTGAACAATAAGTTCCCTCACTTGAAGCAAAAAAGAAGAACATAAAAGTAACTCAACTTGACTCCCCAGCAGGAAGCTCCTCCTCACCCACATATGTAGAAATGACAAGTAAAAAAACCTCGGAAACCTCTGGGTCATCGAAAGATGAGACATTCGAGAGACCCTCTAAAAGAGTTTGAAGGAAATCTCATAAGGAAGCCAGGGAAGAAGAGGCGGAGAGGCAAAAAATGCAAGGCAGCCAATCCACCATTGAAATGTCTATCAGGAGAAACACTGGAACAAGGCCCTCTAAAGGGGTATCAACTCACTCCAATTCCGTTAAATAATGAGACTAGTCTCTTGGAATTGCAGAGGCTTGGGGAACCCTTCGAAAGCTGAAGCAGTCAAAGATCTTCTGAAAAGAAACTCCTGAGGTCCTCATGCTCCAAGAGACTAAGACTGAAGGGGAAACCCTTCTTGAGATCAACAAATTAAAATGGTGAAAAAATGCAAGAAAGGTCATTAGTGCAAGAGGTACCTCTGGTGGCCTAGCAACATTGTGGTTGGAGGACAAGTATCAACTAGAAAGCTCCTTTGAGACCCAACATTGGATATTCACCAAACTTCGGCACCTCTCTAGTAATCTCTCCATCTCTCTCTTCAACCTTTATGTTCTAGTCCACCTTGCAGAGAAGAAATAATGCTGGCAGACCTTGTCAGATTTCTTAGAAATTTACTCCCCTCAGAATATAATAGTGGCTGGAGATCTCAACCTCGTCATTGATCCAAAAGAAAAGAGAGGTGGCAATAGTGGTAGGGAACAAATGCTTCCATTAGTAGAGGAGCTGATACTTCATTGGGATCTTCTTGACTTCAAACCGAAGAAAGGTCTTTACACCTGGACTAACAATAGAGCTAGGGTAGAACACATCTCTACTCGCCTAGATCGCTTCCTAGCACAGAGCTCTTTGTTGCTAGGAAAAACACTGATCTCCTTGAAAATTATCCCAAAGTTGGCCTCAAATCACAAACCTATTCTCTTACAGCTAGAAGAGGAAGAAAATTTGGGCCCTATCCTCTTTAGATTCAACCCGCTTTGGTCAGGCAAAGAAGGGTTCATGGAAACTGTTCTGGTAGCATGGTCCATACCTGTGACAGGATCTCTCAACTTTGTGTGGGAGCAGAAACTAAAAATAACCAAGAGAGCTCTGAAAAATGGATTAAAGAACCCTCAAATTCTCCCACCAGCAACAGAAAGGAGACAGTTCAGTTTTTATCAGATCTGCAAATGGATTTGGAAAGTAAGGAGATCTTTGCTTCAGATTTAGGAAAAGAACAAGCTGCCCAAATCAAATCATTTCACACTTTCTGACATGAAGAAGAGACTTGGAGACTTAAGTCTCATACCCTATGGCTTAAAGCTGGAGATCAAAATACCTCTTTCTTCCATAGGTAATATAGAGCCCGGCTATCTCGAAATCATATCTCTGAAATCACTTGCTCAGATGGGACTGTGCTTAAAGGTCAAGAACAGCTAAAAAAGGCAGCAGAAGATCATTTCCGGAATCTATATAAAGAGGAAGGCAATGGGAGTAAAGAAGTCACCTCTGAATTTCTCTCCCACATTCCATCTTTGGTAAGCAAGGAGGACAACACTAGTCTTACGAAACCTTTCTCCGAGGAAGAAATCTGTAAAGTAATATGGTCCATGGAACCAGACAAGGCACCAGGACCTGACGGCTTCTCAATTCATTTTTATAGAATCTACTGGGAAATAATAAAAATTGATCTTCTGAGGATGATCAAATCTTTTCATCACAAAGCCAAAGTGGGAGGCAGTACTAACTCTACCTTCCTTGCATTAATACCAAAAGAAGTGAATCCAGGCACTTTTGACAGGTTTAGGCTAATCTCGCTCTGCAATGCATCATACAAAATCCTAACAAAACTGCTCGCAAATAGAATCAAGCCACTGCTTGGGATTCTCCCACCCAAGGCGGCTTTGTCAAAGGGATACATATATTGGACAATGTAATACGGGTTCAAGAAGTCATACATTCCAGTTATCTTCGGCAGGAACAAGGTATGCTCATAAAGTTAGACATGGCAAACGCATTCGACCAAGTAAATCTTTCTTTCCTGTACAAAGTCCTCCTTTCCTTTGGTTTCAACTCTAACTTTGTCAATTTGATTAAAGCTTGTACTAAAAAGCCATGGATAGCTCCTTTAGTTAATGGCAGGCCAGTAAACTATTCCTAAGCCTCGAGGGGAATAAGGCAAGGTTGCTCCCTCTCCCCTTTCTTGTTCATTCTGATGGCAGACTCGTTAAGTAGAAAACTGACAGTTGAAAAGAAAGCAGGGACAGCTCCAGGAGTCAAGTTGACGAAAGGGCGAGAGCCTCTCAATCATGCACTATTTGTAGATGATACTCTTCTTTTGGGCGAAGCCTCCATCAAGATAGCCAAAGTTTACAGTGGAATTCTTCAAAAATTCTGCAACATATCAAGAGCTCTTATAAATAAAAGGAAAAGTGAAATATACGGGTGGAATGTGGATCAACAAGAAATTCAAAGAATAGCCCTCTCCTTAGGCTTTTTGGGATTCGCTTCTTGGGATAAAATCAAATATCTCAGGTTACCAATAACCCTGGGCCCTAACAAATTATCGTTGTGGAAAGAGGTAATAAGCAAAATTAAGTCCAAGATTACAGCTTGGGGAGGTCAATGGCTCACCAATGTTGGCAAACTCATCCTTATAAAATTTGTATTGTCCTCCCTATCTATTTATCAGGCTTCCTTTCTTCTGGCTCCAAAGAAGATCACGAAACAAATCTACAGACTTATCAGGGATTTTCTGTGGAGAGGAGGAAGAGGAAACCAAAGAAAATTCCATCTAGTGAATTGGGATACAGTTAAACACCCCATCTCTGAAGGAGGCTTGCAAATAAGAGACCCAGGCCTTGCCAATCTGGCTCTTGGAGGTAAAAAACTTTGGACCCTCTTCTCAAATAGCAAACACCCTGTCAGTCAGGTCATAAAGAAAAAATATCTAAAAGGCTCATCGCTAAGGAATATACAAATAGATACCAGCATCAAAGGGACGTCGATATGGAATCTCTGTCGCCATGGGATAGAGCTCTTCCAAAAGCACTTGTATCGCATTCCTGACAATGGAAAAAACACGATGATCTAACAAGACAGTATAATGAGACAGTCGCCTCTGAGCAAAAATGAAGCAATCAAAGAAATCAGGAACTTGCTCATTCAGCAAGGAGTCCTCACCCTGGCAGATATCTCGACATGGGACGACTCCGGAAAATGGCGAACTTGGGAAATCCCTCGAGTTCCAGATCAAATGCGCAGTCAAAATACCCTCCTAAAAGAAGCGTTAACGGGACTGTCATCGGTTCACATGCGATTGATGGACAAATGGGGATGGGGAAAGACTGCAATCTACAATGCAAGGCATGGATTTGCCTCTCTTCAACCACAGCAAGCTTCAAGCCATACTGCATTTGTGTGGAAACAAGTCTGGGACCCTCTCGATCTCCCCAAAATAAATTTCTTCACTTGGGTATTAATGCATGGGAAAGTGCTAACTGGCGACAATCTGACTAAAAGAGGTATTCACAGGCCACATTGGTGTTCTCTCTGTTGCAAAGCCTAGGAAACCATGGAGCATGTGTTTGTGGATTGCTATTTTGCTTAAGAAGTCTGGGACTGCATCCTTCAAGGCCTTAATGTCTCTGCCCCATCACAAGTCAAAGTATCTAACCTTTTTAGCACCTGGAGAACTAAAAGAGGTATTCACGGGCCACATCAATGTTTTCTCTGCTGCAAAGCCCAGGAAACCATGGAGCATGTGTTTGTGGATTTCTCTTTTGCTTAAGAAGTCTGGGACTACATCCTTTAAGGCCTCAATGTCTCTGCCCCATCGCAAGTCAAAGTAGCTAACCTTTTTAGCCCCTAGAGAATGTGTTATCCCCACATGACCCAAAGAAAGACAGCATGGAACAAAATCTGGAAAGCAATACCTAAATATGTCTGCTGGAAAATATGATCCGGATTTAAACAGGAATGCAACAAATTACAGAGATAACCATATACACAAAGATGCAGCGGAAATAATACTTCATTTCATTAATGGAAAATACTGAAATATGCTTACAACCAGAAATGGAAATAAACCAGCTAGGGCGATGGTAGCTTATCTCTGAGAAGAGATGTGGTGGCTACATGCCTCTGAACTGTGTTACAATGAGGTTCGAAGGCCTATTTATTTTTGAGAAACAATGGAAAACCCTTAGCATTCCAAAACCTAACCCTAGGAGATGAAACGCCAAACTGTGGGCCCCGTTTGGGTAAATTGGTACATCAACTTCCCGGGGTCGTAACTTTGGCATACGATCTTCGTTTGACGCGTACAATATCTCGTTAGAAAGATCTATCCAAGCACTACCACTTTGGGAAGGGCAACATCAGTCCATGGACCCATGTTGCCCCCAGATTTCCCAAAAAACGTCGTTTAGGGCCTCAAAACGGCTCCAGAAGTTCGGGACCCGAAAAACTGCTAAAAATAGTAAGCTGTGCTACAATTAAGGAAACTGAAAATGCTGAGAGAAACAATGGTGGGGGTCTAGGTGGACTTGGCAGGTGGCCACCAATATCCACCTAGATCATTCCTCCCCCCTTAGGAAGCAATGGTCCCCATTGTGTTGAGTTCCTCCATGAGATGAGGAAACTTTTGCTGAACTTGTTCCCTGGTGAGCCACTTGGCCTGCTGAAGGAGTTGGCCTGCTTTGACAACTCGATACAGTTGGATATTCTGTTGGCAAGTGTTCTTGATCTGTGTGTCCATGATCCGATCAGTTGCAGCTTGTTCCATGCAATCTGGATTTAATTCTGTGGGTTTGAGCTGTTCTGCAATGTCAGATGTGTCTAGCAATGGTGGAAAGTATGGCCGAAGGCGGTCCACATTGAACACTGGGTGCAGGCCAAGGAATGGGGGAATGTTGAGCTCAAATGCATTGTCTCCCATAGCCTTAGTAATGGTGTAAGGACCATATCGGAGTGGTCTCAATTTCTGATAGGCTCCAGTAAGGCGTTCCTTTTGCAAATGCAACCAGACTTTGTCGCCCACCTGAAACTTGTGTGGCACCCGATGTTGATCATGTCGCTGCTTGTACTTGGCATTTGATTTCTCAAGAATGTCATGGACCTGCTGGCGAATATGTTGGATGCGCTCAATGAAGCTAGTGGCCTTATCTATTTCGGACTGGACAAGAGCTGAATTTATGTGAGTAGCTGTAAGTGGCATGGCCAGATCAATGGGGCATAGTGGCTGGAATCCCAAACCCACCTGAAAAGGGCTATGGCCAGTGGAGCTGTGAAGAGCTCGGTTGTAGCTGTGCTGAACATAGGGGAGGCTCTCGTCCCATGTGCGTGGATGCTTTGAGTTATACATGCGCAGAATGTGCACAATCATCCTATTGACAACCTCTGTCTGGCCATCAGTTTGAGGATGGAAGGCTGTGGACTTCGTAAGTTTGGTGTCCAGCATTGACCAGAGACTGGACTAAAATGTGCTGAGAAACCGACTATCTCGATCTGAGATGATAGACTGTGGGATCCCAAAGTGCACCCACACTCGTTCAAAGAAGAGTTTAGCAGTGGCTTCTGCTGTGATATTCTTCTTGCAGGCCGCCATGATGGCCATCTTCGAGAACCTGTCGACGACCACAAAAACACAGTCATTTCCATGCTTAGTGGAAGGAAGGCCTGACATGTAATCCATGGAGATGGATTCCCAAGGTCGACTAGGGGTAGGCAACGGGTATAGAGGTCGTGCTTCTTAATGGTCGGTTTGGCAATGGCACAGGCAGTACATGATCTGATGTACTTCCCAACATCCTGTCGAAGATTCGGCCAATAGAAATAATTTTGCAGTACTGCCACTGTTTTCTCGACCCCGAAATGCCCAACAGCCCGACTGTAGTGTGCTTCCCAAATCATCTTGGCACGCTCGCTTGAAGGAACACAAAGGTGACCCAGGTGACATAACAGGGCATCCTGGAGGTGAAAATCTGGAACATGCCGACCCTCCAAGAGTGTCTGGTATATGTGGCCGAATTCTGGGTCACTTTTGTAGAGAAGTGGCCAATCAGAAGTCTCGTGCCCACAAGAGTTGAGCACGGTGGTTAACGCCATGATCGGTGGTCGACTGAGGCATTTGCAACATTATTGGTGCTGCCCTTCTTATACTTGATATTCAAGTGGAACTATTGCAGGTATGTAGACCACTTCTGATGGCGATCATTCTGCAATTTTCCTTGGGTCTGTATGAACTGCAGGGGTCGGTGGTCTGTGTGGATGACCGTTTCCTTCCCCAAAATGTAATGCTTCCATTGTCGGCAGGCCTGTACAATGGAATACATCTCTTTATCATAAGTGGGGTACTTCCGGACTGTGTCTGAAAGTGTTTCACTGTGATATGCCACTGGATGTCCATGTTGAGTAAGGACTGCCCCAATAGCATAGTCAGAGGCATCTGTCTCGACCTCAAATGGTTGTTGTAAATCTGGTAATGCTAGCACTGGTGCCGTGCAGAGGCGATCCTTCAACTCCATGAATGCCTTCTGTTGAGATTCAGACCAAAAGAATTTTGCTTTCGCCCCTCCCTTGGTGACTTGACTCAAGGGCCAAGTAATATGAGAAAACCCCAACACGAACCTGCGGTAGAAGTTGGCAAGACCTAGAAAGCTGCGGAGCTCTGTTAGAGTGGTTGGAGATGGCCAATCCCGAATGACTTGGATTTTGGCTGGATCGACATGCACCCCCTGTTCATCAATGATGTATCCCAGATACTGAACCTGGGTCATGCCAAAAGTGCATTTCTCCAAATTGGCACATAGCTTGTGTTGCCGCAGTGTTTGGAGAACCTGTCGGATGTGGTGGAGGTGCTCTTCCCAACTCTGGCTGAAGATCAGAATGTCATCCAAGTATACTACTACAAAGGAGTTGGTGAATGGCCGCAAGATGTCATCCATTAGCCTCATGAAGGTTGCAGGAGCATTCGTCAATCCGAAAGGCATAACCAACCATTCGAAAAGGCCCTCCTTGGATTTGAAGGCAGTCTTCCACACATCAGAGGGTTCGATTGGTACCTGGTGATATCCTGACTTCAGATCGATCTTGCTGAAATATTTCGCCCCCTTTAGTTGGTCCAGGAGGTCATCAATCCGCGGGATCGGGTACCTATTACGAACAGTGATCTTGTTCAGCGCCCGATAGTCAATACAGAGTCTCCACGTCCCATCCTTCTTCTGTACCAACACGATCGGGCTCCCACAAGGCGATGAACTCGGACGGATGTGACCTTTCTGCGGGAGCTCCTGAATCTGCCTCTTGATTTCATTGTTCTCCAGAACGGAGCGCCGATAAATTGGTCCATTGGGTAGCGGCGCACCTGGGGTTAGATCGATGGAGTGCTTGACCTGACAGTGCAGAGGAACCCCTGCAGGGGAGGTGAAGATGTCCTCGTACTCCTCCACAACCTTGTCCATCTGTAGTTGTCGTGCAGAGGGACCCCGTTTGGAGGCCGCGACCACCGTCTTCTTCTTTCCTTGAGGGCGTATCATCAGGAAAACAAATTTCCTGGTTTTGGAAATGATCTTACTGCATTGTTTTGCAGTAATCAAAGAGATGGCGGTAGGTGGTGCTACCTCTGGTATCCTGTACAACTTATTTCCCAATGTAATAATAACAGCACGGGGCCTTGATTCATACACAGCATGTCGCTTCCACAAGTATGGTTGTCCTAATAATACATCACAAACTTCAAGGGGAGCAATTTCACACAATACCTCATCCGTGAAGGGCTTGATGTTGTATGGAAGGCGACACTGCTGGCTCACGCGAAGATCTCATCCTTGGTGAAGCCACCCAATGGTGTATGGTTGTGGATGTGATGTGGTCGGTAAGCCCAACCGCTTCACGACCTCTGCCGAAATGAGGTTCTTTTGACTCCCGCTATCAACAATGAACTGTATCGGGGAGCCCTTTACCCACATCTGGGAGTGGAAGAGATGCTCCTCCTCCTCTGGATCTTCGGGTTCATTTTTCTGGATCTTGGCGGTAGCAACAGTGGCGTTGGGATCCGCATCAATGATCTGCTTCCCTTTTTCATTCCCCTTATCGGGTTCTGACTCAGAGTCGGAACATGCATCTGATTCTGAAACCTTTAGCTCAGCCACCAGTGACTGCTTGGCCCGACACTCACTTGTGTTGTGAGTGGAGCTCTTATGGAACTCACACCATTTTCCAGTGTCCTTTTTCGGCTTCGCGGCACTGTTCTTTGCTTGCAGCTTCGGCGGGTTGTCTTGGGCTGTCCCGCCTTGGCTTTGTCCTTTGTTCTGTGGTTTAGGGGCACCTTTCCCCTGCTTTGGATTCGCAGATCCAAAGTCTCGCTTCTTTTGTTTAAACTTCTGCTCGACCTTGACGGCATATCGGTATGTTGCGCCGAGCGAGGAGATGTTTAGGAATTGTATTTTTTCCTGGATGTACTTGTGCAGGCAGCCACGGTATTTGAGTATCAAATGTTGCTCCGAATCCTTGATACCCAACTTTATGCGAAGGGTATGGAAAAGATTGGTGAACTCCGGCACGTCTTGGTCCCTTCCCTGCCGCAGTGTGGTCCACTTTATGTATTCATCCTCATAGCTTCCGACAGGGTAGTACTGCTCCTTGATGGCATCCCGGAATGAATTCCAGGTGGGTGCGGCTGAAAATAGTGAGCCAGTACTTTCATCCTTCTGCTCGCAGTAGGTTTCCCACCAATCCTTGACGTGGGGGGTTGCTTTGAGAAGAGCGAAAACAATCTTTTCCCGACTCGAAAATTCATGAACAGAAAAATAACCCTCTAGCAGATTTAACCATTTATCTACGGCATCTGCGTCTATCTGACCCTCGAATATGGGGATTTCAAAATTAACTTGTACCTTAAAGGGTGTGGCGTTTCCAGAGTAGCTACTGGAAGCCGATGCGTCACTTTTGGGTAGCCGCTGAAGGATCTGGGCAAAGCTGTCCATCATCGCGTTCTGTTGTCGCTCGAGGGCTTCTTCGAGCAAGATTTTGATGGGATCTCCTGCCCCCTCGTCTTTCTTCTCATCCGCCATGGGAGGCCGTCGGGATTTGCGAGGCTGGTCTTGCAAAGGTTCAACCAGTTCAAGCCCTAACTCCTTATATCCCGACCTTGTTGGGGACATGCAAAGAAAAACAGAGAAAAAGCAGACCGCTCTGATACCACTGATCCGGATTTAAATAGGAACGCAATAAATTACAGAGATAACCATATACACAAAGATGCAGCGGAAATAATACTTCATTTCATTAATGGAAAATACTGAAATATGCTTACAACCAGAAATGGAAATAAACCAGCTAGGGCGATGGTAGCTTATCTCTGAGAAGAGATGTGGTGGCTACATGCCTCTGAACTGTGTTACAATGAGGCTCAAAGGCCTATTTATTGTTGAGAAACAATGGAAAACCCTTATCATTCCAAAACCTAACCCTAGGAGATGAAACACCAAACTGTGGGCCCCGTTTGGGTAAATTGGTACATCAACTTCCTGGGGTCGTAACTTTGGCATACGATCTCCGTTTGACGCGTACAATAGCTCGTTAGAAAGATCTATCCGAGCACTACCACTTTGGGAAGGGAAACATTAGTCCATGGACCCATGTTGCCCCCAGATTTCCCAAAAAACGTCGTTTAGGGCCTCAAAACGGCTCCAGAAGTTCGGGACCCGAAAAACTGCTAAAAATAGTAAGTTGTGCTACAATTAAGGAAACTGAAAATGCTGAGAGAAACAATGGTGGGGTTCCAGGTGGACTTGGCAGGTGGCCACCAATATCCACCTGGATCAAAATATGGCTTGTCAGAAACGACCAGATCTTCAACAACATACTAAACTCCCCTTTGAAGGTGGCAGCAAAAGAAAAATCATTACTCCTCGAGACTGTGGCCAATCATAAAAAATGATAACATGCTTCTCCCGAGAGAAAAAAATGGATGGGAACTTATATATTTTGAGACAGGATAAAGAACACCACTTTCCCCAGTAAATCTCTTGTATGGAGACTACGAGAAGTGGACGCAGATTTTCAAGCTTGGTGGAGGAAATAGGGTAAAACAACAATCTTTTTTCATGGTGCCTCTAAAGGCAATCCGGGTTCAGTAGGAGCAGGCATAATGATCTACTCCCCGGAGGGTATTCGTGAAGATAGCTTCAGCTGGGGACTTGGACAGAGAACCAACAACTAGGCATAAATCCTTGGGTTGTTAAAAGCCTGTCAAATAGCATGTGAAAAAGGCATTAAGGAAATACAAGTCTTCGGGCACTCAGAAAGTTTGATAAAGATATTAAATTCGGAGGACCACTTCAACAATCCGGCGCTCAATAAGACACTTCAAAGGCTGAGATACGTGCTCCAAGACTTCTCTTCCTATCTCCTTTTCCATATTCTACGTGGCTCACATAAGGAAGCAGGTGCAAAAGCAAACCTGGCATGCCTCCTGCCACAAGGAGCCTTAAGTAAGAATGATGAAGAACCTACATGGAACTCGATCCCGTAATCTATAGTAAATCTACACCTATGTAAGGAAAAGGAGAGCTGCAACTAAAAGGAATTCTAAATATTGCAATGATGGTTGTTTTGGTTTTGGCCCAACTGGTTTTAAATAATTAATATAACCGTTATAGTTTTAAAAAAATGTACATATACATAAATAGAATCCATCTTTTACATATCCTCTTAGTATTTTTTTTCAATTAGTTTCCTCACTTAGGGTATGTTAGTTATTATAAATCATGTAACATTGACTAAAAATTATCACATGGCATAGAAACATTGATTAAATCACTTTTTTTCTAGTGTCTTTTATTAATTTTTTGCGTGCTTTTTAAAATAATATTTTGGTTGAAATTTTCCCAGGTGGGGTGTTTACAGAGCAAAGAGGGGGGTTGTCACCGATCCACCTAGCCAAGCAACTAAAGGACATGACAACATGCCCCATAAAGAATGGTTATGATGTTATGGTTCTTGAGGTCTCGCCACATGCAAGCTGTTATCAACACACTCAATCTCATGCTCATTTCCTACTCCAACTTTGAATGCATGTTGCTCAACTAGGCTATTCGTAGGGTCTCCACTCATACGACTTTCAATCCAGTTCTAATGTGGATTATTTACCTCCCCTCATGGTTCGATTTGTATTTTGTGTTGTTGGTTGCAATAATCTCATGCGTGAAATGTAAGCCCTAGCTCTTGTCAATCCTAATTGGTGTCCCCTCCCGACCTACCTCTTTGAGTGATCTGACATAGATCATTATATTGTTCATCATCCATATCGACAATTTTATAGTGGAAAAAGGGGAGGAATTAACTCACGCGACCATTTTTATTGGCGAGACCCAGTTTAGCAAATCGGGGTCTAAAACCTTATGGGAGGAATTTGAGGTATCAAATGACAATTTGGGGGGTAAAACTTTGTCGCTTCAGCGTAGCACCATTTTTTCATATTCCACACACATAAAACTTTCCAATGACGCAATAATCACCTCAATAGAAACATGTATGCAAAAGTTACACCACTCAAAATTTGACCTTCCTATTTTCACCACCATAATTCAAGAGGATGTCACATCAACCCCTATTATTCATGGAAAAGGGGCTAGCCATGTGATTATTATGAAGAAGAATCTAGAAGAGTCCATATTGTAACTCTGGCTAAGAGTTGATGTAGTCAAAACTAACCACTAATAGGCTATCGAGCTGTGTTATAATCGGGACACTAGGAGAAAAAGAGGTTCCATTCTTTTGAATGCATTTATTTCATAGATGAGCAAAAATAGTCAAGAGGGAGAGGAGATAGAGCACATAAAGACTATTCTTTCATTGCAGTAGCTCATGGGCCACAAAACATACTTCTTTGTACTCATAGCCATTTTCTATTTAGAGAAAGAGAGCATAGCGACCTCACCTTCTAGTTGGGTTTTCTCCCGAAAAGGTTTCCTAGGTCATATCTTGTGTCAAATCATGGTTTATGAGTTCTTATTTCATTTTTCTCTAACATCTACATCATTTTATTTTGCATGCATACACAATTAACACTACTTTATAGATCCATAAATCTAAAGATAAATAAAACCCTAATAAGGAACTACGTAGTGGAATATCTTGTTAGGGTCCCACCCTAACCCCCTTATTTATGTAGTGGGATCGAGTCATAGTAAAGAGTCAATAAAGCCCATATTAATAAAAGTAAGTGGTTAACCCGCAATTAATGACGGGACCACAGTTAGTTGCAACTGGGCCATGGTATTAGATAGATGGTATTAATAAAACCCATGGTATTGATCCATGGTATTGCATATATAAAGGATAGAGACTCCCTGCGAGGAGCACCGTGTCTTATTTTTGAATCGAGCTCTGCTCTATTGGAGGTTGCCCCCTCGAAGAGGCCAGTGAACATTGCTTTCTGAATAATAAAATATTTGTTGTTGTCTCTCACTATTCTATGTTCTGGGTATCTTTCTTTGCATATTCTGTATTTGGGTATCTTTTTGTAGGTTATGAGCATAACAAGTGGTATCAGAGCACTTTCCAGGGCCGGTGGGATCTCCATTTCTTAGCAAATTTTTTTTTGGCTAGAGACGTGTTCCGGCGTCTTTAAACCACGGGATCTGTCGTTGAGCGCATAAACCTACGGATTTGGGGAGGCATGCACGCAGGAAATACAAGAGGTGGTCACGCTTGTTGGACTCCCTTGTAACCCCTGTGGGTACCCCTTCGAGTAGTAGCGCATTAGACAGAACCGCGTACGGACTGTCTTCCAAGTACCTTCTGGGTATATTGGAAGCCCCTTAGCTCCTCTGCAACCTAGCCATAGATAAATCGTTGGTTGTTTTACTGCTACAGTACACCGAGAACAACACTCGGAGAGATTACTCGCCCGTACGATAGGGTAGTCGGGTTGTACGGCTAAGGGTACGGTTGATCCTCCTTAGTTAGAGCCCTGAAACATTGGGCCGAGTACTACTATCAGACCCTTATGTATATTGCGATTTGTAGCACCTGACACTCCTTGAGACCATAGTTCCCTTTTCTATCTTGGAATCACGCATCATCTCTGCCAGATCCGCTCACGCAAAGGGGTGCAACAGCAGCAGACATTAGTCCCGCAGTTCCGAGTTAGCAGACCAGCCATTCCGATCTATTAGATCCATCAGATCTGCAGCAGAAATTTGTTCCGCCGCTTAGAGCTATCCGATCCGCCATTCAAATCTCTCAGATCCACCTGATCTGAGTAGTTGTGTGGGGTTCCTATACCGAGGCATGATTTTCGCAGGACTTTTGGCAGCATTGACATTTTGAGGATTCGGCTACTGCAGTATTCCTAAGGAAGGAGTAAAATGGAGAAAAAAAAATTTGGGCGGTCCCAAATTTTAAGAACATCAGGTCAGTGCATGGTAGAAACTAGAGCTCAAGCTATGGCCAATGAGAGGATGGACAAACTTGAACAATCCTTGCAATCCCTCCAAGTTCAGCTTGACAAACTAACTAGCATAATCCCGAAGGGTAAGGAGGAAGCCCATGAGGAGGCGTATATTGGCAATAGACACAGTGAGGGTGAGTCTAGCCACTCTCTTCACCTCTGGGGCCCCCACCAACAATCTCGTCCGCGACCTCCCAAGTTGGATATGCATAAATTTGATGGTTCTCACCCGGCAGCATGGATAGCACAAATGGAGGAGTATTTCAATCTGAATAACATCTTAGATAATGAGACTCAGCTTATGGTGGTGAGCATGTACTTGGACAATGAAAGGTGGCAATGGTGGGAATGGCATCAACGTTGCAATGGAACTTTTGTGACTTGGACCACCTTCAAAAAAGCTCTTACAAAACGCTTTGACCAGGAATCTTCTTTTTTGGGTTGTCTTACTAAGCTCCAACAGACTGGCACAGTGGATGAATATGTTACAGCCTTTGAAGTCTTAGCCTTCCACACTAGGGGTCTCTCAGATGTGTTCTACACGGAATGTTTTATCAGTGGTCTTAAAGAAGCCATAAAAGCCCATGTCCTACTGCACCACCCTCCCACATGGACGGAAGCTTGCAAGGTAGCTCGTAACATGGAACGTGCATTATCAGCCCAGTACAGTCACCCAAATTTCACCGCTAAGGGTCGCCCCCCATAGGCTCACAGCACGACTCAAACACTTAAGGTTCAAAAGGTGTCACCTGCAGAAATGGCCAAAAGAAGAAAGCAAGGATTATGTTACTACTGTGATGAAAAATACTCCCTAGGTCATAAATGCAAGGAGCCCAAATTTTTTCAAATTGTTGCCACTGATTACAGCTCATCGGAGGAAGATCCACCACTGGAGGAACATGAGGTGGTAGAAGAGGACAAACAAAAGGACAATGTCCCTGACGAACCAATTATTTCGCTGCATGCTTTGGTAGGGATTTCTTCACCTCAAACTCTCAAAATCAGAGGTTTTATTAAACATCGCCCAGTAGTAGTCTTGATTGATAGTGGAAGTACACATAATTTCATCCATCAAAAAGTCGTGGAAGCAGTGAATTGTTTTGTACAAGCAGTTTCTAACTTCCAAGTCCAAATTGCGGATGGGGGCACAATGAAATGTGAAGGCCGCTGTGAAAACGTCAAACTTCAAATGGGGGATTATCAGTTGAAGACCCACATGCTTGCCATACAAATGGGAGGGTGCGACATTGTCCTCGGTGCTGAATGGCTTGGCACTCTTGGGCCAATCACAATGGATTTCCAGGAGTTATATATGAGTTTTAAGCAGAACAACTCCACACATACCCTCCGTGGACTCCAGGCGGGAGCTCCCTCTATCATCAGCTCGCATAGGATGGAAAAATTGCTAAAAAAGGCCCATCATGGAGTTCTAGCTCAATTTAATGCCATCGAGGCAGTCGAAACCAAGTCTCTGCCGATTCATCCTGAGATGCAACAGATTTTAAATAGCTATCTGCCGGTCTTTGACAAGCCTCATGAGCTTCCACCCTTGAGAGGGGAACATGATCATAGCATCACTTTGGTTCCAGGGGCCCAACCCCCAAATGTGCGCCCATACAGATATCTGTTCACCCAAAAGAATGAAATAGAAAAAATAATCAAGGAACTTTTGGAAGCAGGTGTCATTCGTCCCAGCATTAGTCCTTATTCATCACCGGTGGTCATGGTGCTCAAGAAAGATGGGGAGTGGCGGAATGTGTCCAGACTTTAGGGCCCTCAATAAGTTGACAGTTAAAGATAAATTTCCCATCCCGGTGGTTGATGATTTGCTGGATGAACTCAATGGGGCTCAATTCTTCACTAAGCTAGATCTTCGCTCAGGCTACCACCAAATTCGCATGAAGGAAGTCAACATTCCAAAGACTGCTTTCCGAACTCATGAAGGCCATTATGAGTTCCTGGTCATGCCATTCGGTCTTTGTAATGCCCCATCTACTTTTCAGAGCCTTATGAACCACCTTCTCAAACCATATCTCAGGAAATTTGTCCTTGTCTTCTTCGATGACATCCTCATCTATAGTTGCACTTGGGTCGCACATCTTCAGCATGTATATCTACTCTTGCAACTGCTCTACAAGCATAAATTATTTGTCAAGATGTCCAAGTGTTCGTTTGGCATGGAAGAAGTTGAGTATTTGGGCCACATTGTGGGGCGTGAAGGTGTCAAGGTGGACCCCAAAAAGATCCAGGCAATGCAGGATTGGCCTCAACCTAAGACCTTGAAGAGCCTGAGAGGATTTTTGGGTCTCACAGGCTATTATCGCAAATTTGTCTGCAATTATGGTCACATAATCAAGCCCCTCACTCAACCCCTGAAGAAAAATTCATTCTTCTAGAATGAGGACGCACAACAGGCATTTGCAGCTCTAAAAAATGGCATGTGTTCCACTCCAGTCTTAGCACTACCTGACTTCACCAAATCTTTTGTCATTGAATGTGATGCTTTGGGTACGGGTATTGGGGCGGTCTTAATGCAGGAAGGGCGACCTTTGGCCTTCGCAAGCCAACAACTAAGTGGGAAGAATCTGGGCCAATCTACCTATGAGAAGGAAATGATGGCCATTTTACATGCAGTAGAGACCTGGCAACCTTACTTATTGGGGCGACGTTTCCAAATCCGCACAGACCATCACAGTCTTAAATATTTTTTGGAGCAACGCCTATCCTCCCCACAACAAAATAAATGGCTCGCCAAAATGCTGGGATATGATTATGAGATCATTTACAAGGAAGGGCAAGAAAATAGTGTAGCAGATGCATTATCTCGCTAATTTGAGGAGGGAAGTACCTTGCTAGCAATTTCCCTTCCCATTCCAGAATGGATTGAAGAGGCTCGCGGGGAATGGTTTTCACATCCCGGGCTCTCCCAACTCATTTCTCAATTGCAGGCAGATCCAAATTCCACCAAGGGCTACTCGTGGCAGAATGAGATTCTTCGCTACAGGGACAAAGTCGTAATATCACCAACATCCACCCTCAAAAGTCGCATTTTGGCATAATTGCACTCATACCCCATTATAGGACATTTAGGCTTTTAGAAGACGTATGCTCGTACCAGAAGATCATTTTTTTGGACAGGCATGAAAAAGGACATCCCCACTTTTGTAGCAAAATGCGATGTCTGTCAACGCCACAAAGGGGAGACCGTCAAAGCACCAGGCACATTACAACCGTTGCCCATCCCGGCAGCAATATGGACGGAGGTTTCTATGGATTTCATTACAGGTCTTCCAAAGTCAGGAAACAAGTCAGTCATCATGGTGGTTGTGGACAGGCTTTCGAAGTATGCTCATTTATGCGCCCTACCCCACCCGTTTACACCGACTTTGGTCGCTCAATCTTTCATGGATCAGATCTTCAAATTGCATGGCATGCCCACTTCTATTGTGTCCGATTGCGACCCGATCTTCACCAGTAATTTTTGGCAGGAACTCTTCAGGCTACAAGGCACCCAACTAAAACTCAGTACTTCTTATCATCCACAAACGGATGGTCAAACGAAAGCCGTCAACAAATGTCTGGAAACCTATCTTAGGTGTTTCACTTAAGAAAAGCAACATCTTTGGGTACAGTGGTTACCTCTGGCTGAATGGTGGTATAACACCAACTATCATGCCACCACCAAAATGACTCCCTATAAAGAAGTATATGGTCAACTCCCTCCTTCTCCTACTTCTTATATCAAGGGGGGCTCAAAGGTACAAGCAGTGGATCAACTCCTACAAAACCGCGCAACCATGCTCTCCCATCTTAGAGAAAATCTTCATCAAGCTCAAAACCGCATGAAGCAACAGGTATATCAGCATCGCTCAGAGCGCCTATTTCAAGAAGGGGATCAGGTCTTTTTGAGGCTGCAACCATATAAGCAAACATCACGCAAAGACAAGGGTTGTCAGAAACTATCTCCAAAATTCTACGGACCATATCAAGTACTTCAACGCATTGGAGAAGTAGCCTACAAGCTGGCTTTGCCGCCTACTGCAAAAATCCATCCAGTTTTCCATGTCTTATGCCTCAAGAAAGTGATAGGGAACAATTGCATAATTCAAACCAGTCTACCTCAATTGGACGAGGAAGGGTCAATCTGGCTCCAACGTGAACAGGTCCTAGACACACGAGAAAGGCATCTGCGTGGCCGCATGATTAGGGAAGTTCTTGTCAAGTGGAAAGACACCTCTCCGGAAGATGCAACTTGGGAACCAACCACTATTCTTCAACAGTTTCCGCAGCTTCAACCTTGAGGACAAGGCTATTCTTAAGGGGTAGGGCATGTTAGGGTCCCACCCTAACCCCCTTATTTATGTAGTGGGATCGAGTCATAGTAAAGAGCCAATAAATCCCATATTAATAATTGTAAGTGGTTAACCCACAATTAATGATGGGACCACAATTAGTTGCAAATGGGCCATGGTATTAGATAGATGGTATTAATAAAACCCATGGTATTGCATGTATGAGTCATATATAAAGGATAGAGACTCCCTGCGAGGAGCATCGTGTCTTCTTTTTAAATCAAGCTCTGCTCTATTGGAGGTTGCCCCCTCGAAGAGGCTAGTGAACATTGCTTTCTGAATAATAAAATATTTGTTGTTGTCTCTCACTATTCTATGTTCTGGGTATCTTTCTTCGCATATTCTGTATTTGGGTATCTTTTTGCAGGTTATGAGCATAACGTATCCACATCAATTTATAGATCATATTATTATCAGAGCATGTTTCTTGGGGTTTATTGTGGAGATTTGCAAGGGGATCTAGATTAGTCAGGCCAAAAGTCACAAAATTCTAATCATGGGTGACAAATCTATAAATGACCCTCGTGATCCTGCAGATGAGAGGTTTTCATATTGGAAGCACAAGCTATAGATATAAGCGGCACTATGGATCTCCTCATGTCAGGCCTGAGCTATAAGCTTGGGATATTTGGAGAAGATGGGGGTTCTAATACAAAAACAATTCAGAGGGTAGATCAAGAGATCGGGAAGAAATAAAGAACCCACCAAAGAAGGTACCCGAAAAAGATCAACCCAGTTTGAGTTTCGTGAATCATTCATCGCCCATGTTCAAAATGGACGTGAAGGTTGATAACAAGTCGTACCAAGGCGAGATCAACGCTCTGAAGTTAAATTGTTTGTTGCAACAACTATAAGTAATAATATTTCAGTGTTCATTATATGGAGGAGGAACATAAGATTTCATTTGCGCTACTGAAATTAGAGGGCCATGCCCTAATGTAACATACCCCCTACAGACACCAGTCCTAACTAAGGTCAAAAGGAGGCCATTACTAAAATGACTCGACCTCTAATGTCCTATTATAGACATGGGGTCTAAATTTTCCACTTTTGTTATCAACTTCCTAAAAACCTAGAACGGACGACATCGTTGCGATCATCTCATCGAGACCTTTCCAACTATATAAATTTTCTCCTGATTAGACTCTCAAATCAAAAGATATTGCCACCTAAAGATTAGCCATTTATTTAGTGCCACCTCACCAACCTGCCACATGGTGCATGTGTGGTCCCCACGTGGCAATCCCAGTCGGGCTCTCTGCCACATGGTAGTATTACCATAGTTGTCAACCCACTCATACTATTTAAGCCTCTCTAGCAAGCCTTCTTACATAATACACATGTATTATGGGCATAACACAGGGTGTAGGCCCCTCTCCCTACCACCTCATCCTAGAGATCTATTCTCAAGAATCACTTAGGCAACCTCTCGATAGTTCTTTTAGGTTACAAATTTTCGGGATTGCGTCGGGCCCCGTAGACCCCACTACTAATGTGGCCCAATACCTATATCTTTGACCCACACTCAACTCCACCTCACCCCAACCAATTGTCTTCAGCACATGCAATGCTACCGGGATGACCTGACCTCTATTTAAACTCCGGGGTGGCATGGAAATACAACATGGCACCTTCCACCTACTCCAACATGGCATAATGATGGCCCATTACGCCATGTTCGCTCGAAGATAAAATCCTAGGACTATGGTACCAAGCTCCGCAGAATACCACCAGGGAAATAATGTCGGGGTGACATGTACTTCCCTAGGTCCCCACTTGGTCCTCCAATGCATGGTGCATCCACATCTCCATGTTATAATATTTTTGGGTTCTCCACCCTAACGATGCATTAATGCATGACCACCATCCCTACTGCCACGTCGTCCTAATTCTTCTAACCTTGCGGGATTTGCCCCATCTCCCTTTGAATTCTCCAGGGATGAAGTTAAGAGGCACGTGGACAGTGCTCATGCTTACTCTTCTCTACAACTTGGATCTCTTCACCTTGGCGCATGGACTTAGGACTTGGCCATATGGCACTTACAATGAGAGTGTCTCCACACTTCTCCATGCCATAACTTTTGGTCCCCACAACATAAACGTCAATGAATATAGTGTGTTTTTTCAACCCTCAATGCTTAACTGTGAATGCTCATACAGAGTGCCTTTTCCCAACCTTTGTTGCACATTCTATAAATATGTGTAGGAGTATATGAAGCCCTTTCAAGACTATCCCTCCTAAGATTTTGATTAACTGTGTGCTTACTGGGCTTTATTTCCATCTATCCTAAGCTTTCTATAGGGTCATCCATCCTTATCCCTCTTATCCCTCTAGAGGGATTTGTGTGTGTGTGTGTGTGTAACAAGCTATCCCTCCTAAGCTTGATGAGTAATTGTAGGCTTGATAGCCATGCTATCTTAGTGCACACACTCGTTCAGTTAACAAATATTTCTCAATCTCCTTTCGACACATCCAACTAGACTAAATTGAAGACTCAAGAAGAATACAGGAGTAACCCACTCCTAAGTATTAACTCATGAAATTATTGGCTATATAATTATTAGGAGTGAGTTACTCCTGTATTCTTCTTGAGTCTTCAATTTAGTCTAAATGGATGTGTTGAAAGGAGATTGAGAAATCTTTGTTAACTAAACGAGTGCGTGCACTAAGATAGCATGGCTATCAAGCCTACAATTACTCATCAAGCTTATATATATATATATATATATATATATATATATATATATATATATATATATATATATATATATATATATATATATATATATATATATATATAGGACATTAACAGGGTTAATATATCAGTCTCTAGGGATCAACCATCCATTGTCATCTGCGCGACAATTAGCAATATTTATTCACTTAGGAATTTAACATCCCCTTTTAGTGACATGAGCATTTAACCAACACATTACTCTGTGTGAAACCTTCAGCCTCCTTGGACCTACAAGTTAGAAACTAAACCCACTGACCATTATCTTAACAGAGTATTACTAGAAATTGTCCCAAAAGGTACAAAGAGAGGCCGATAGACTTATGAAGTTGGAATTGTTGAATATCTATAAAAGATTAAAAAATACAGGTATTTTTCTAAAAAAAAATTAAAAATAGAAAATAATGAATATTGGAAACCACATATTTAAAATCTCAATTGTATTGTCAATTTGGGTATTGGTTAACTTTTATACAAACATATGCTTCCATAATTGTAACTCTTCTCCAACATTGATAAACAACTGCCATTGTACATAATTAAATTAAATGTAAACTTTATAAACTACATACATGTTGTGAGTAAGTAATCTTAAAAGTCATGTGTAAAGAGAGCCTATAACGTGTGTGAAGAGAGCTGTTAGGATTGTTAAATTGAAAGTATGGTTTTTTTTAATCAATATATTAAATTTAAGTTTTTAATACACAATTTAAGTTTTTTAGTGTATTAACTTTAAGTTAAATTTAGTTAGTCACAAAATTCTAAGAAATATTTAGTCATTCATAAAAAAGCATGGGAATTAATTTAATCTATAAATAATTATAGAAAATATGTTAAAATTAAGTTCTAAATGATAAAAACTGAAGAACTAAAAACTTATTATATTAAAGATACTTTGCTCTTTTGAATAAAAATACATTGTATTCAACAAATACAAAAGAAAAATATATTTATTTTATTATTACTTTAATACACATACAAAGAAAAACCAATAAATGATATAGGCTAAACAGAACCCAGTAAATGCACCATGCAATCACAAGAAAAACAGAAACTTGAGAATATATCTGATTTTATAAGTTATGACACAATTCAAAAAAAATTAGAATACCACTTAATGAGGGAAATTTAATTGCTTATAATTATGAATATCCCAGAAAAGATTTCAAGATTTACCCATCTAACATCATAATCTAAAAAAATTGATTTCACAACTGTACATCATCATTTATCCACGTTGCTCTCATGATATACAGTGTACAGAAACCCAAGATTCCAAGAAACAATGATAAACTATTGATTAAGTTCCCAAGACTTTGTCTGGACACCTAAGTTGCTCTTGCAGCTTTTGCTGTAGAAGTTGATTCTCCTCGGTTTGTAGTAAAGCCTGTTTCCTCAACCTTGCATTTTCTTCCACAATGGACTGATTCCGTTGAAAAAGTTGTAAATTTAACCTCTCAATGCGAGAAGCCTCTTTTTCTATCTTCCTCTTGGACCTGTGAATATTAAATTTAGAAGTTAAAATTTTCAGTGGTTTCAGTGCTTTTTATTATAATTGTGATCTTTATTCATTATCCAAATTCAAAAAATTGCAATGTTTACTTTATAACAGCTGACCTATAAAGCGTTCAATTTTTTTTTCCAATTTGTTCAAGCTATTTGCAGATAAAAATGATAAAAATAACCCAATATAAATGTACAACAACATAAAATTATGTTTGAAGTCAAAGATTGTAAAGTCATGGACATTTGGAAGGTATAAATGTTTCATGCAATTTGGAACAAGGCCATGCACATAATAAACAATAAATTAATCTATATTTTAAATTCTGGAAAAAAATTATAATAAAAATATAATGACTTGAACGATAAAAGGAGATCATGACTAAGTATAATTTGACAACATATATTGAAGAAATAAAAGAATAACTGGAGAAACAGTTGCATCTGTATCAAGAAATAAAACCCTAATCACATCTAACAACATCGACACGGTCGCTAATTTTCAAACATATTATCCACTCTCCACAAGATGAAAGAATTCAAATGAATAGACTGCAGGGCTGAAACAAAGCAGTTCTGCATCTAACTACCTAACCAGATATCACTACAAAAGCATTAAGAGGACAGAAGTCCGGCTAAAATCGCCGCCAAAATGAACCCAACGTAATTATAAATAGCGCCCACAGATCCTTCGTTGGGAGAGGAACTCGTTCCCGGTGTGGCCGTACTATTTGTACCACTGGAGTTTGTTGGAGGAACGCCCTTTGGCGGAGGAGACGCAGAGCCTGGTGCTGTTACAGGAGCAGCAACGGGAATACCAATAGCTGCCGGAAAACCAAAAAATTAAACCAGAAATAAGCAACTTACCATCCGGAATATCAGAAAAAACACCCGCAGAAACAGAGTTAGTAGAAATCTCTTACCGTTGCATTCACTGAGAGGCGGAGTGGTGACTTTGCATGAGCTTGACATGGCCAGGGCTCGCTTCTAGTCGATCGGTTGACCTAACGGATTGTTACTGGTAAAAAGCTCACAGAGACACACAACGTCATTAGTAACGACGGATTTGAGGGCGGTGCAGCAATCTTTGGCCGGTTGCTTGTCGGTTCCCATGATGAAATTGAGACATGGCGATAAATTCATAAGAGTACTCGAACAGGATCCACCAAGAGATGGAGCTGCAGCCGGAGCCGCGGCCAGAGCAGCGGCGAGGTTAGTTACCATCAAGAAAATCAGTAACACGCTTGTCACCT
Source organism: Pinus tabuliformis (assembly GCA_031772625.1). Classification (NCBI taxonomy): domain Eukaryota; kingdom Viridiplantae; phylum Streptophyta; class Pinopsida; order Pinales; family Pinaceae; genus Pinus; species Pinus tabuliformis. The sequence continues at coordinate 651,469,292 of CM062807.1, read as the reverse complement.
CGTATTTCCGTCGTGGAACAGCCCGGAAACATTGCAGCAGGTTGTGCAGTAGGTTGTGGAAGAGAACAAGAAGAGCAGAAAGCGGTATCCACCTAACCAGATGCCAGTTGGAGTTCACAACATATGTCAATCATATGCCAGTTACGGGTGCAAGCCAGATGTCAATCACAGAAACAAAAGGTAGACGAAAAAGCTCATCCAAAGGAAGGCTTATCGGCCTAATTATTGCAGAGAGCCACCCATCTCTTTAATAGTCGGGCACTTAAAAGGTTCACACATTCATTGGATATGAGTCATTTAGAATAGGATAATACCCAAACCACACAACTATGTTCATTTAAACAAGAATGCCTCATTTCTCAACATTACAAGCCATGAAAAGGCAATACATTAAAAAAACATAAAGTGTTCAGAACATGAGATTCATAAGCAAACACTTATCTCCAATAAATTAGACTAGGCAACTGAGATTGGGACTTCAACTCTCCACCCAACCTTAAACACACTACAATCAAGTATTTCTTGTAGCAGTCACCCATGGGCCAAATTCCGGAGCTTGAGGATGAGTTCTTAAGGGATTAAACCATTTTTGCCAACTGAAATAGGGACTCTAGAGGACCATCCACCTCCACCCACCAACTACTTCATGTAGTCCATATCTCACAGGGAATCTAGAGGTACAACACCTCCACCCTGCAGCTACTCCAATAAGAACTGTGGCTCTACCAATATTGTCTGGAACAGGGAATCTAGAGGCTCACCACCTCCACCCCAACCAAATGAGGGAATATATAGGCTTAACACCTCCACCCTCAACAATTCCTTCTCACAATTATTCCACCGAATCCTGAGAAACTAAAATCCACAATAAAAGCCATAAAATAGGCAGAGGGGGCTAAAGAACTCTCCTTATCAAAATCCAAGGAATAAACCTCCATCCAAGTTATCAAGGGAATCTAGAGAAAACCATCTACCCCCTCCAGTCTTTCCATAAATGCAAAGACTATTATCCTCACCTAGCAGATATTCTTCCACCTCCCAATGCTCAACCGAATATTTACTCTGCTCCTTGCCTTCTGGTAGCGACACAGAGCTATGTGTTTTTTTCCTCCTGTGCTTGTGCCTTCTCTATAGAAATTTGGTAGAAATTGCAATTGCTCAAGATTTCAAACTAAAAACAAGAGACATAATTCTACTCTACAATTCTGCAGAATGGAAATTAAAATTTAGAGACACATGCATAGACATGCAACAAGAAAAACCACAAGTACACAATGATTTATAGGGGAACCCAACTAGGAAAAACCCCTCAAGCCTCTTTGCATTAATCAGTTGAATAGTGAAACTATTGCAATTGCATGCTCCAGCTATGAGCACCACCTGCAAAAGCATAATTATTCTCACTACTGATTGAGGACCTCTACCCAACACTTAGCCACTTTATTCATTTATCGTACTCTTATTTCCTTGCATAATCATTGAGGAAATTAGCTCCTAAAATATAGGAATTCCTCCTATTTACTTTCGCAATTCCCAAGGATGGATCTCCTAATGCTTGCAACAATTGTACACTCAACTAGTAGACAACTCATGTTACATTGGCCTTAACTACTCCACCTCAGTTGAGAAATTCGAATTTCATGCATGCATGGGCTATTTTGGGTTGATTGATCAGTTAAATAATAGATCGTTGAGTTAGATTATTGTCCCACTACACAACTGACATTCAATGAACTCTATCAATAGTCAGTTAAATGAATACAATTGAAAATAACTAAACTAGATTGATAAAATCTATCAATCAACACATGCATGACTGAACTCCAAGCCCTTAACTTGAGTTTACTGAGCTAACTGAGTGGCAAGAGCTATGTCACACAAGTTAACTACCTCCGAGTTGTCTTGCTGATGTCAAAATCCGATTTACTCAATTTGACTAAGGCTAAATTCAAATTGAGCCTTTCTTGCTACACTTTCTAACACTCCCTCTTAGAAAGAAAGGGATTTTGCACCACCCTTATCCAACACCTGTGGAATGTATTGTAGCAATACCTCTCACTATTTTTGTTGCTACTGCAACAACTGCAACTAAGAAGCATCCAAAAGAAAAAAAAACAGAATCAATTGTGTCTTTGTAACTGTCTACTAGGAATATTGCTCTAATGTTGATTCTCCATTGTGCCTCCTACACTGTTATCAATACTCCTATGTGCTCCCTAGCATTTGATTGCACCAGCTGACACTGATCCTTCTGCTTTTAAACATTGCAGGCCCCTGTAGCAAGGTAATGATCCATGAGGAAAGTATACTACAACTGCTCTCCTATGGATCCTACCCAATTCTTTGCAACTCTAGGGTTAAGGATCGACATTGCCCCACCTCACTCCTAGGGGTATAGCTACATTTGATCCCTCTGCCCACTTGGCTCGAACTCTCCTTCTACTAGAGATCTATAACTGGTCCTCAACATCATCATCTTGTTGGTCAACCCAATTACCAACTTGTTGAGGCTCCATCTTGAGAGGTATATCTTGCTCCCTCTCAACCACCACATCTCTAATCTTTACCTTGCTCCTCAAGGCTACACATGCATCTTCCTCTAATGTGTAGAGGCTCTCAATCCTAACACCAATTTGCGTGATCTAACCTAAAGCAAAATGCTTGAGGTAGGAATTTCCATTTTCGAAGACTAACTCATGCCCTTTGTCTTCAATCCTCAATTTGTTCGTCAACCCAAATTTCCTGGCATCATTGTTATTTTCGAATATCTCAATGAGGGTCTTCCACATAGCAAAGGGAGTCACTTTGCCATGTAGTTTCTAGACTATGTGGTCTCTCACATCCTCCAAGATGGTCCTCCTGGCTCTGGCAACATCCTTCTTCCACTGGGCTAATTTATGTGCATTAGATTGCTGGGGTTTTACAATGTCAGTTTTAACATATTCTAACACACCAATATCATCAAGCACTTCTTCCATCTAGTCCTTCCAGGCTATGAAATTCGAGCTACCCTACAGGGCATGCTCCAATCTCAGTCCATTGAAAGCCATTCACTCGAAGCTAAAGAAAAAACTGCCACACTGAAGCTGCAATTTGAAATTCCTAATGAACAAATTTAAAACACTGGTCTCTAATTCGAATTCAGGGCTCTGATACACGTAGAAAATTGATATAAATTTCAATTGTTCAAGATTTCAAACTGAAAAAAAAGAGACATAATTCTACTCTATAATTATGCGGAATGGAAATCACAATTTAGAGACACATGCATAGACATGCACTAAGAAAAACCACAAGTACATAGTGATTTCTAGGGGAACCCAATTGGGAAAAACCCCTCAAGCCTCTTTGCATTAATCAGTTGAATAGAGAAACTATTACAATTGCATGCTCCAACTCTGAGCACCACCTGCAAAAGGATAATTGTTCTCAGTACTAATTGAGGACCTCTAGCCAACACTTAGCCACTCTATGCCTCTATTAGCCTCCTATTTCCTTGTGCAATCCTTAAGGAAATTAGCTTTTAAAAGATAGGAATTTCCTCCTATTTTCTTGTGCAATTCCCAATGATGGATCTCCTAACTGCATTCAACAATTGTACACTTAACTAGCATACAACTCATGTTACACTAGCCTTAACTGCTCCACCTCATATGAGCAATTCGAATTTCATACATGCATAGGATATTTTGGGTTGATTAATCAATTAAATGATAGAACTCTGAGTTAAAATATTGTCTCACTGCACAATTGACCTTTAACTCTCTCTATCAATAGTTAGAGGTCAGTTAATTGAATACAACTCAAAATAACTAAACTAGATTGCTAATTTTTAGAAATCAACACATGCATGACTATACTCCAAGCCCCTAACTCTAATTTACTGAACTAACTGAGTGACAAGAGCCATGTCACACTAGTTAACTACCTCCAAGTTGTCCTGTTGATGTGGAAATTCAATTTACTCAATTTGACTAAGGCTAAAGTCAAATTGAGCCTTTGTTGCTACACTTTCTAACATTCTCAACTTAGCAATATTTCCACGAACCTTTCCCCAAGGCTTTATTTCCTTTATCTTCCTTCTCGAGTTTCTTCCTCTATTGTATCTTGCATTCTCTCTTATTCTCTATTAGAGATCACCCCCTCAATGCCTAAGAATTCCTTCTTTGTGAATGCGTCCCTTGCTTATAGTGTGTGTGGTTTCTTTCCCCCTATAATGTTTGTCTCCCCTTGCATGGAGTGTGATAATCCTCCCCATTATGCAGTTGCACCCATTTTTGGTTGCATGAGCATACAATCTTTGTTGCCCCTGACTTCCTTCTCGACCACGGTGGTTCTATCTTTCCTGCATAGTGGTGGGGTTGTTGTTGTGGCAACTCCTTGCCTCACTCCCTTGTTGGTTGACTTCAATTGTCCCCTTTGTTAGCGTAGCCCATCCTTCTTTAATTTTTTCGTTCGTGCCTTATGGAATTATCCAAGGCAAGCACGGTATATGTTGTCCTTCTTTCTTGCTTAATTAATTTGTAACATCGATCCATTTAAGGTACACCCACCAACCCTTAAATGGATGTCATGAAATCAGTCAAGGCTCCTTCAAATCCCAAGCAATCTCCTTCCTTAATCTTTGGAATTTGTATCCCAATTCTCAAGCCTTTTAGTTTATAATCAAAATACATGAAATATGTAAAATTGTTTATAAGAGGGGAATTTGCTTAAAGGGGTTGTCACAAACCCCTCCCCCTTGGAGAAACATTGTCCTCAGTGTTCTGATTCTGAATACAATGCAAAACATGCTTAGTCCTGGCATAAACATGACATTTTTGTGGCTCCCTATAGTCCACATAATGCTTTTGTTGTGCACTTTGATGTCTTCAAGCTACTGCGTGTTTGTCCTGCAGGCGACTCCATTCCCCTGGAGTGGGTGATTCCCGTGCGTTCCTGTAAGATTGCATACAATTTCTCATGAGATTCATCATAAAGAAATTGTAATGATTTAAATTATACCTCTTGTGTTTTCCATTAGTCTCTTAAGAGAGTTGAAGCGAACAAAGTTCCTTCTTAAGATTAATTACTTCGGAAGACTTAGAATATAAAGATCCATGAGGATACAAATATTATATTAAATGTGTGAATAAGAATCATTGATAGAGTGAGAATGAGAGGCTTGCTTATATAACAAGCATGTGTCTCTTAATGGAGAGTCGTGTCTCATTTAGACATGCCTCTTCAACCTAATTACTAATTAACTAATATTTATTTATAATTATTGTCATTTACATTATTTCCTATATATTTATTCATAACATTGCCTTCCTCCTCAAAAAGCTTTGACCTCAAAGCTTGTTAATGAAAAAGGCTTGATCTCTTTTTTTTGGATTTGAATGTCTTTCTGTCTTGGAACAATCATCTTCGTGGATACAAGCTGATATGATCTTCTAAGTGACAAAAAAAATTGTCGCACTAAGAAGGGATCAAACCATCCTAGATTAATCTTCTGTGGAATATTCTAATCACTAGAATTTTCTAACTACTAGTCATCATAGGACTAGTTTGAGGTTACGTCACTCCTTTCTAGAACATTAATTTGTTGTTTCTGTTCTGAATGGTCCTAATATGTAGCATGGTTGAGTTGTCTACCTTCATGATTCAGATGCTGATAGGGAACTTTTTTTATTTGACATTCCCTTATTAAGTGTTTGGAAATTTTTTGATTTACTTAAGGGGACGAAGTTGTTGAATTGGTTACACAACCTCTACTTGGGATGTTAATCATCTGAACTGCAACACTAAGTGTGTTGTTTCTTCAACTAACTTGTCTTCTTGAGTTGTCATATTCACTGGATTGGTATTCGTTCCCTTATTTTCAACTTGGACTGTTGCGACTGGAGATTTTGACACTTCCTCTTGAGTGTATTGTTATATCTTGTCTTTTAATTCTTTCTTATCATCCTTAAATTTCTTAATTTGAGTGAGTAGACTTTGATTATGGTTTCTCAGACATAAAAGTTCTTTGATTTCTGATTCATCAACCTTCTTTTCAATGTTTTGACTTTTGACTTTTTCATCTTTTAGATCTCTGATTTGTTCTAATAAATTTTTATTAAGGTTCTTTAAATGCAAGGTTTCCTCTTCTTGTTCTGATAAGTGCTTCTTGAGTTCTTTATTTATGACCTTAGTCTTATTCACTTGTGCCAGTAATTTTTTGACGTGGTCCTTGAGACGAGAAATTTCTTCGTCTTTTTCCTTTTATTTTTTCCCTTTCTATATTAATTTTTTTTAATGCTTTTAATATATTTAATACTTTACTCCCTTTTCTTTCTTTTTTTTAATATACTTATTATGGAGTATTAATTAGAAGGTGGTCCGACCATTGCTTGGGTCACGACCGTTGACCGTGGCTAGGGTGTCTGATGACCTGACGATGGCTCCCGCAAAACACAACTATTACTATAGTCGCGTTATGGTGTTGTGGATGGTGGCCATGGAGAGGAGGGCGACACGAGGGGGAGACAGGTCAGCGGAGAGCACGGGGCGCCAAGAGCATGGGATGCGAGGAGCACAGGGCGCCAAGAGCATGGGATGCGAGGAGCATGGGGCACGGGACGCCAAGAGCTAGAATAGGGGATGGGTGATGGGAACGAAAGAGGATCAGGTGGAGGTGTGCAGGTGTCTGTCGTTAACAGGTTGTCGGGTGGCGGTTTCGGCCAGGTTTCAAAAGTCGGGGTGCAGTTATCAGTTTATTTGAGTGGGAGATATGGTGGACCCAGCAGCAGACAAGGACCTCGTGCAGTAGGGATGACTGCTTGCTGGTAGTGTTTCGTTGCCGGCAGTTGCAGATGATAGGGCGGTCGTGCGAACCAACGATGGAGGCTGACAATGGATACACGCGACAACTAGGTAAGTTTGCTATATATATTTTTTTGATGTTTTGATTTATTTATTTTTTTAAGTTAGTTTTTTTAATATAAATATATAATTGTTTTTGTTTTATATATATGTTCAATTATTTTTTTTACATTTCTTTTTTATATAACTTTTTTTCCAATAATTTTTCCTAATTATATATATATATATATATAGACTTTTTACTTTATCTAAATATATATTGATCTTTTTATTTTTATTTTTAAGTGGCCAAAGGCCTAAATGGCAAAATGGAGAACCTCCATAAACCTTTGTAGCAAAACGCTTCCAATTTCACGACGGCAACACAATTGATGACAGGTTGATGGCCAAAGGCCTGGTGATTAGCCAAACGTGGCTCTGATACCAAATGAAGCGAACAAAGTTCCTTTTTTAGATTAATTACTCCAAAAAACTTGGAATATAGAGATATCCATGAGGATACAAATATTATATTAAATGTGTGAATAAGAATCATTGATACAATGAGAATGAGAGGATTTCTTGTATACCAAGTAGGTGTCTCTTCATAGAGAGTCATGTCTTATTTAGACATGCCTCTTCAACCTAATTACTAATTAACTAATATTTATTTATGATTATTGTCATTTACATTATTTCCTATATATTTATTCATAACAAGAGTCCAAAGATGTTGTACCTCCAACCTTTTCCAAAACAAGGGAATTCAAAGGCTTTCACCTCCAGTCCCAATCAACACCAAGGGAATATAGAGGCTTATACCTCCACCCTCAAGGGAATGTAGAGACCTATGCCTCCACTCTAAAATCAACCATAAGGGAATCCAAAGGCTTATACCTCCACCCTCAACCAACAACAAGGTGATCCAAAGGCTTATGCCTTCACGCTCAATCAACAACAAGGGAATCCAAAGGCTTTTACCTCCACCCTCAATCAACAACAAGGGAATCTAGAGGCTTGTACCTCCACCCTTAATAGACAACAAGAGAATCCAGAGGTTGATACACCCACCCTCAAGGGAATCCAAAGGATTATGCCTCCACCCTCAAAATGGCAAGGAAATCCAGAGGTTGAGACTTCCACCCCTAAGGGAATCCAGAGGCTTACCCCTCCACCCTCAAATCAACAGTAAGGGAATCTAAAGGTTGATACCTCCACCCTCAAGGGAATCTAGAGGCTTGTGCCTCCACCCTTAAGGGAATCTAGAGGCTTGTGCTTGTTATCACCCCAAGAAACTCTCCTAGGTTGTATCTCGGAGATGCTCGGGAACATTACAAACTCAACAAAATGTTGGAAATGGATGAATGGAAGGAATGATGCTTGTCCAAGCTAGATAACCACTTCTACTATGCTTAACTCCAGACATGGGTGAACATCCCTAGACTACAAGGCTTTAGACCACCAATTACTCACAGTTTGAGGATTACGTGAACATGGAGAATACTGACCACACCAGCAGATGCACAAGACCATGTGATGGTCGGCTGCAACCAGTAAAGAGGTCTGCAAATCTATTTCCCAATGCACAGACAGGATGACAGTTCTCTAACATTAGGTAAACAGAAACCTGCATAACACATTCAATGATACATACTAGACTTCAACACAAAGGTGGGATGGCAACCCCTCTAATGCTAAATATCAAGAGCACATGAACAAATGCATAACAGGAACAACCTATAATAGAGTAGAAATGGAAAGTGAGTAATTAACAACAAAAGAAGCTTGTATTAGCTGAAAATGAATACCAGACACTGCAAGTATCAAAGTAGTTACAGTCTCCAGAAGTTGAACCTTACATCAAAACAACAACCATCAACCCTCATCACATCTGTGTTATGGGTATATATATAGTTTGATTACAAAGATATGTTGTTGTGCTATGAGGGGTCATAATGGACCACCAACTACCTTAACTCTCTAATGGAGTCTCTGCTACAATGTGCGTGCTTTAACGAACAAAATTGATATTTTCTGTTGTTCAGTGGTCCTTCTCTGAGTAGGTGGAGTGTAATATGGAAGAAATTCCATAACTGATAAGTGCATTTAACTGCTCAAGGCTTGTTCTTTCCTTCTCGGCCATGCTATTTATTGAATACGGTGGTTGAAGATTAACTGCACAAAGTGCTGGTAGATGGCCACCTTCGTCCTTCAGGAGCACAAAATGGTTATGGACGTGGATAGTCGGGAAGGATGGAGAAGGGAAATCGGTCGTTGGATCGCAGAGATGGATGACAGAGATCTCTTGGCACGGAGTATAGGGCGGAACAGAGGCAAAATGATTGTGAGCCGTCAGATCTGGCAGATGGACGACGGAGATCAGCTTACAGGAGGTATCAGGAGAAAACATGAACGGAAAAACGAGGGTCGTCGAATCGCGGTCGGGCAGATCCGATGGCTATCAGGCGGAAGATTAGCGCGGGAGATAAACGGCGGGGATGGGCAGACGGGTGGTAAGCGGTATTCCCCACACCACTTTCGGAGGATGACAGGTAATCGTACGTGGGCTCGTGATACGAGTCATCGCGCGACGCGTGGCAGAGGAAAACTGCTTTCCCCGTGGGTTAACACGCGGGCGGTTCACAGGGTCGGGAGGCGCGAATGCCGTCGGATCACGTGGCAAACAATCGGACGGCAGGGAAATAAACGGGGTTTAGCGCGCGGGGGAAAAGGTTTTGGCAGCAGGGATCGTTGGATCAAGACGATCAATAGCTGCAATTAAAGGACGACGAAGGGTTGAGGAAGCACGGGGTCATGTGATCGCAGAGGGTCGTATGGGTGCGGGTTCATGGGTTAAGCACCCGGGGCTTAAGGAAAAGGGGCTAAAGAGGGCTTTGTTGGGTTTCAGAGGGTTTAAACGGGGAATGGAGAGGTTTTATGGAGGAGGGAGGAAAAGACTGCTGTGATTTGCCTTCTGAGCATAAACACATGGTGAAGCTGGTATTTGGTCCTCCAAATGCTGAAGTTTGTAGCAGAGCTAACAGTGCCTCCACCCTCAAATCATTGGTAAGGGAATCCATAGGTTTAGACCTCCACACTCAAGGGAATTTGGAAGCTTGTGCCTCCACCCCAAAATCAATATCAAGGGAATGGAAAGGTTGATACCTCCACCATCAAGGGAATCTAAAGGCTTGTGCCTCCACCCTCAAATCATTAGTAAGGGAATTTAGGGGTTGGTACCTCCACCCTCAAATTAATTCTTTTACAGAGCATACGGGCCTAGATAGTCCCATACTTGTTTATCCCAACACATTACACAATACATATACACATACAATGTACATGTAATATTATAAAACATATACTTATATACAACATGACATGTACACATGGCACAACATAACATGTCGTAGATCACACTATTCTCGTTCTGTTGATATATCCTTCAACATTCCCTATTCATAATGCAACATGGGAACAATATGAGAATCATATTCAAATGATATTTAAAATCATATATTAGTCAGGGCTACTTTTTCCCAATTGATTCCTCACACAGTTGTGAACCTTACATGCAATCAACATTTGCATTAGATGAATGTAAACCATTATTCTTTCATAAGAATGGCTCTTGGCAAAACCTGTGAGTCACAATGGCATTCATATATGTATATAAACATTGACATGATCATGAACATATCACAGATTTACAAATGTAAATTGGGTTAAGGTCATGAGAACCTCCTTTGAGCTATTTTCATGGTTCCCATGTCATTGTCCATTGTCCCATGGACCAATCAACCCACTTCGTTGTCAACGCACATTAACAAGTCAACTAGAATCAGGGTTTAAATGACTCCTTGCTTTGATGCAATCATGCATGAAATTTCAAGTACAATTGCATGCAGCCAGAGGAATTCTTTTATCTGAATTCCTCCCTTTACCCTTTCATTTTGTTGTTAATACCAACACTCTTAGCTATTATTTTTGCTAACATTGTTTACATAGTGAAATTATAGGCATGTATATTTCCTCATTTATGCATGTTGTCGTTTTTAGGAGTAGTGCTTCAATGTATTCTCGCGATGGCCTTTTTATGTTTGATCCGAATGGTATCACTATATTGTTTGTCATCCATCTCGTGTATTTGTAGTCGAAAAAGTGGAGGAATCAGCTCATGGGACTATTTTTACTGGTGGGATCCAGTTTGGCGAAACGAGGTCTTAAACCTTCTGAGAGCATTTTGAGGCATCAAACAACATTTTTTAGGGGTAAAGCTTTGCGTCTTTAACGTAGCACATTTGTGTGCTATTCTACACATCGAGATCTTTCCAATGGCGCAAGAAGCGCGTCAATAAGAGTCTGTATGCAAAAGTTATGCCACTAAGAATTTGAACTTCATGTTTTCACACCTATAGTTCGAGAGGATGCCACATCAGCCCCCATTATTCATGGAAAAGGGGCTAGCCACGTGTTTATGATGTAAAAGACTCTAGAAGAGTATATTTTTCAACTCTAGTTACGAGTTGATGTAGTAAAACTTACCCTCTAGTAGGCTATTGGGTTCTGTTACAATCGGGGCCACTAAGAGGAAGAGGCATTCCATTATTCGAGAGCATATCTTGTGTATTGTGTGTGTGTGTGTGCTTATTTTGTCATTCTCTATTTTTTTTCATAATTTCTATTTGCATGCATGCACTAATTATAGTAAAATCTACATATTTAGAAATTAAATAAAATTGTAATAGTGTAGAATCTCAGATTTTTAATATATTTTTATCAGATCTATTGGGACAAACTGTCTAGTGGAATATCCACGACAGTTTATAGATAATTTGGTATCAGAGCAAGTTGCTTTGGGTATTTGTAGATATTTGCAAGGGATCTAGGTTAGCAGGGTCGAAAACTGTAAAACCTTAATCATGGCCGATGAATATGTAAAAAAACCTCGAGATCCTGAAGAGGTGAGGTTTTCACGGCTTGAAAAATAAGTTGCAGATATAAACCAGAATGTAAACCTCCTCATGGTGGCCCTAAGCAATAAGATGGGGGTTCGAATGCAGAGGACAAATTAGAAGGGGGATCGAGAGATCAGGAAGACACAAAGAACCAACTGAAGAAAGAACCCATAAAAGATCAACCTAGTTCGAGTGTCGTGAATCATTCCCTGTTCAAATGGAAGCAAAAGTCGATATCAAGTCATACCATAACAAGATCAAAACTCTAAAGTTGAACCCCTAGTTGCAACAACTAAAAGTTTATTTCATCGTCCATCAGATCGAGGAAGAGAAAAATATCTCATTCGCGCGGCTGAAATTAGAGGGCTATGCACTAACTTGGTGGGAGAGCCACACGGAAACCCTAAGGTTGGAGGGAGAACATCCAATGACTAAGTGGGAGGATTTAAAAACCCTCATTAAGTCACAGTTTTATCCCATTGGGTATGTGGAGGACTAGTGGATCCGGTGGCATTACTTCAGGAAAAAGTTGGGCAAAAGCGCGTAGGATTTCACCACAAAATTCCAAAACATGGCTATAATATTGGGTATCTCTCCAAAGAATGCAGATGTACTCCTCGAGTATTTGGGGGGTCTGCACCGCCAAAATCGGTGGACAAGGCTTGTGTACAGGCGCAATACCTGGATAACATAGGCCTGAAAAGAGCACAATCAAGTGGATCAAAGCAGAAGGAGCCACATGAAGCTTCTAAGGAGGGGAAGAAGAAGCAAAAAGGGGAAAACGATAAAAAGTCGGTAGCCACAACACACCAATGCAAAGATCCTAGTAACAACTGCAACATTTATGGCCATACAGAGGAGAAGTGTTGGAATTTACATCCAAAGCTAAACCTGAAGAACAAGAAGAAAGGCAATACTAAGAAGAATCTCATGGCCACTAATTCGAGCAACCAAGTTGAAAACAACTTGGTCGTGGATGAGAATATCGTTTATACATCATTGCAGAAGGAGGTGAATTTGAGTAGCCTTCAACAACATGAAGAGAAAGAAATGACCAAACTCTTCCATATAAATATATAGGTCAAGAAGACAAAGATTGATGCTTTGTTTGACTTAGGATCATAGGCGAATCTCATTGCAGCAGAGCTGGTCAAGAAGTTGGGGCTGGAAGTTCGTGAACATCCAAACCCATATCCACTAAGATGGCTAAATAAGGATGCAGAGTTGAAGGTAACAAAATTAGATTTTCTATCAGTGTTGATTTTATTGATGAAGTAGATATGGATGTGGTTCCCCTTGATGTATGTGGAGTCGTGATTGGGAGTCCATACATGTACATGCGTGATGCAATATTCATGAGGAGAGTTAACAAATATAGACTTATTAAGGATGGAAAATCGTTCATCATCAACACACAAAAAGGCAAGTTGAAAATTTCATTGGTAAGTGCCAACCAAGTCAATAAATTGATCAATTCCATCAAGAAGTATTTTGTATTATTTTTAAGAGAAAGTCAGTTTGAAGAGGAGTCAATAAGAGGCAAGGCGTCCCCGGAGGGGTGTACTAAGAAACATAAACAACAATTTGAGGAGTTGTTATAGGCATACAAGGATGTGTTTGGATAACCTAAAGGGTTACCACCTAAGAGAGAAGTGGAGCATGAGATCAAGCCATTGCTAGACTCCCCATTGCTAAATATTGGGCAGTACAGGCAGTCTATTATAGAATTAAGTGAGTTGAAGAAACAATTGCAGCAGTTGTTGGAACAGGGTGTCATTCGATCGAGTACATCACCATGTGGGTCACCCATCATCATTATGCCAAAGAAGGATGGGATTTGGCGGATGTGTATAGATTATAGGGCATTGAATAAAATCACGCTCAAGAATAGATACCCCATGCCCAGGATAGACGATCTGCTAGATCAGTTGTAGCAAGCAAATTATTTCACCAAGTCGGACTCGAAGTCTGGATATAACCAGGTTCAAGTCAAAGAATAAGATACATGGAAGACGACATTCAAAACCAAGCAAGGTTTGTATGAGTGGTTAGTTATGCCATTTTGCCTATGTAATGCACCAAATATGTTTATGAGATTAATGAATGATATACTGCAATCTTTTATAGATTCATTTGACGATAAACCAATATGTAATGCTACCTGGGAGGAGCATATTTGACATTTAACGTGGGTGTTGGAAACATTAAAGAAGGACCAGTTGCTAGCAAATCTCAAGAAGTGTGAATTTGAACAACAATCTTTGGTGTATCTGGGGTATGTGATCGGTGGAGGAGAGTTGAAGATAGATCCTTCCAAGATGGAGGCCATCATGAAATGGTCGGTGCCTATTAATGTTTATGAAGTCAAGAGTTTCATTAGGGAAGCATAGTACCTAAAGAAATTCATAGCCTCGTTTTCAACTGTAGCGGCACTACTCCATGCTATAACAGCAAGTGGCAAGAGTTTCCAGTGGGGAAAAGGTTAGTAGAAGGCTTTCGAAGAGCTAAAGAAGAAGATCAACCAAGCACCAGTTCTAGCATTACCAAACTTGCAACGACCCTTTGAAGTGGAGACAAATGTGAGTGGGTATGTGTTGTCTAGCTAAATCCTCTCTATGGACAGAGACGATCCCTCTAGCCCAATGAGTGGGTCTAGCAACCTAAGTGACAATCTACCAGACGTTTTCCTAAGTTACAATTGAAAAGAGAGACGAGGAAGATGTCCTACCTCGTTCTGATGCTATCTCGATCATCTTTGTTGACGACCTTGAATCACTTGCGTCACGAGCTCATTCCTACTGCTCACAAGGTTTATGCACCTGCGTAAGAGATCAAGACACAACAAGGCATGGAAATACAAATAGCATATTTAAAAGTAAACTACTTAACTGATCAAGGAATGTTAAGCTAAATGATACATGAGCGCACACATTTAGGGAAAATGAACCAACAATTGTATATTAATAGAAAATAAGGGGAAGCATACAATCAAGCCTTGATGTTGATAGGCTCTCCTTGAATGAATATCCAAGTCCAAGCTAAGCTGTCCAAGCACTCCTCCAAGCCAAATGAGTAGCATATAGGCACAATCTTAACATAAGGGTGCAAATAAACATAGACCAACCATTTGGGAATGGGAGAGGATGAATATATAGGCTAGGAAAGGGAGTTAGGATCTCTCCAAAGATAGGATTAGGCCCTTATCTCAAGGAGGTAGCTCATAGGGATAAGACCAAGAGGCCAAGTTGGGAGAATTCGACCTCATCTATGTCGAAAAACCTCCAGCTTGCCACTTTGGAAGCTTCTAGGTCACGAAGCTTCTCATCCTCTTTGGGAAAATTGCATTTTTGGGATCATCGCGGGTATACAAGTGAACAAAGTGATGCCATTACGGGTCAAGTACAATGCAATAGGCGATCATCATTGTTTTTAGTCTCATAAGGGCGATGATTCTCAAATTAGGGTTTTAGAGCTATTTCCTTCAGGGAAGCTCAAGGCATTTTCCAATCAAAGTCTTAGGAAGGATTTGAACTGCATATATGAATGAGTACACTGCATGATGGTCATGTTTCGGGCACTTCGAGGTATGTCACGAGGAAGTGCAGGAGGTGTGAAAAAATACTATGTAATAGTATGTTATGGGACGTGTCTTGAAGCAGAGAGGAATTCTTGTATGCTACCATTCTGAAGTATTTCATGGGGCAATTATTAACTATCTTACCTACGATAAGGAGCTCTATGCAATGGTGCAAGTTGTGAAGAAGTGGAAGCATTATCTGATGGGAAAGGAGACAGTAATCCACACAGATCACCAACCTTTACAGTACTTGTAGGCCCAGAGTAAGCTACAACAGACCAGGCATTACAAGTGGACGGGGTTTTTACAGTAGTTTCATTTGGTGATCAAGTGTATGAAGGGCAACATAAACAAGTTGGTCGATATTATTTCAAGCCAACCTACATCAAATATTATAGCTTTGGGGACTCTTATGCACATGAATCCATTCACCCATGATGCATACAGAGAGGCATATTCAGAAGATGAGGACTTCAAGGAGGTGTATCACCAGTTGTAGAGTCAGATTCATGTGCACGATGGTGACATCACCGTTAACTACCATCTCCGGGATGGGCTACTCTACAAGATGGATAAGCTATGTGTTCCTGAAGGTGAGTTTTTGCAGCTGATTAGAGAGTCTCACACCTCCAAGGTTGTAAGGAACTTTGGTGTAGGGAAGATCGTGGCTAACTTGTAGAGGTAGATGTATTGGCCCAAGATGCAAGAGCAGGTAGCTAGGTTCATAAGAGGATGCATGCTTTGTTGTACCAACAATCCTAGCAACAAGAAACAGGGTCTATATCTTCCCTTACCTATACCTACTCGTCCTTGAGAAAGCATTTCCATTGACTTTTTGGGAGGCTTACCGACAACCAGGAAGGGACATGACCACCTATTCATGGTAGTTGACAGGTCCAACAAGATGTTTGTTTTGATGCCCTATAGAAAGACCATCAGTGGACAAGAAACAACAAGCTTGTTCTTTGGACATGTTTGGGTGCACTTTAGGATACCAAGAAGCATCATTTCAGACAGGGTCACAAGATTTTTCAGTAGATTATGTACTACATTGTGGGAGAAGGTGGACACAAAGTTGAAGATATATACAACATTCCATCCACAGAGAGATGGGTAGACATAAGTAGTCAACAAAAATTTGGTGCAACTTTTGAGGGGATACAACCAAACTTATTCGAAGATCTGTGATAAAAATCTGGTATATATACAACATTATTATAACATAGTAGTCCACACTTCTACAAGAAAGTCCTCATTTGAGACTTGTTTTGGATATTTTCCACCTTCACCTTTGGATATTACATATGGGCAATAAGGAGGAGTGAGGGAAGATCTTACAGGAGATGCTTTGAGGGTTGAAAATTTTATAGAGAAGATCAGGTAGATCCATCTACAGGTACAAGAAACACTACAGAAATCGCAGGATAAGTATAAGGCCAAGAATGATCAACACAGAACAAAGAAATCATTCAAGGTGGGAGACAGAGTATGGCTATAGTTGAACAAGGAGAGGTTGCAGGGGTCTGGTAAGAAAATCAAGGCTCTAAGGTATGGTCCCTTTGAGATATTGGAAAAGGTGGGTGATAATGCCTATCAACTCGGTTTACCACCATATATATGCATTTACTCAGTTGTGAATGTAGAGAATCTGAAACTCTATGAGCCTTCCATGCTAGATCAAGAAGAGGAACAAGTCCTACCTTCTGTGGAAGATTTGGCACCAGATGCTCAGGCAGAGTTGACAGAAGATACAATTTTGCAGAAGAGGTCCAAAACTATAAGACAAGAGCAGCATGACCTTTGGCAGATTGGATTGAAGGGACAACTTCCATGCAAAGCTAAATAGTGCACCAAAGAGAAGGTGGAGGAAAAATTTCCTGACCTCATTTAGTAAAAGATTTTGGGGACCAAAAGCCTCCCAAAATAGGGAGGTGTGATATGAATTGGATCATTATATTGTTTGTCATCCATATCGATTCATTTGGAGTGGAAAAATAAGAGGAATCAATTAACGGGACCATTTTTACCGGCAGGACCCAATTTAGCGAAACGAGGTCCGAAACCTTCTGGGAGCATTTTGAGGCATCAAATGACATTTTTTGGGGGTAAAACTTTGTTGCGTTAGCATGCATATTTTCATGCTATTCTACACACAAAGATATTTCCAACGACGCAAGAAGTGCGCTAATCGGAGTCCGTATTCAAAATTTATGCCACTCATAATTTGACCTTCCTGTTTTCACACCTATAGTTCAAGAGAATGTCGCGTCATCCCCCATTATTCATGGAAAAGGGGCTAGCCACGTGTTTGTTATGTAAAAGACTCTAGAAGAGCCTATTTTTTAATCCTAGTTAAGAGTTGACGTAGTCAAACTTAACCACTAGCAGACTATCAGGCTATGTTATAATTGGGGCACTAGGAGGAAGAGGCATTCCATTCTTTGAGAGCATATCTTGTGTGTGTTCTTATTTTGTCGTTGTTTATTTTTTTCATAATTTCCATTTCCATGCATGCACTAATTACAGTAAACTCTACAAATCTAGAAATTAAATAAAAATTTATTAGTGTAGAATCTCATATTTTTAATATAATATTACCAGATCTGTTGTGACGTACTGTCCAGTGGAATATCCACCACAATTTACAAATTAATGTCCCATCTACCCAATTTAGCATGTTATTATTCATGCCATCCATGCACTACACCTTCCTGACCTTTCTCATTTTCATTTATGCTCATTGCTTATGCATAAGACTCTCTCAATTTGTATTGTTTTGTTGGTCCTCCTCAGCCCTCTACCAAAGCTCCCATGGTTTCCCTACCACCCCAACCAACTTGTCCCAAGCCCCCCCCCCCAACCAAAAAAATAAAAAAGCAAATATGAAATTGAAAGACAATTTCAAGAGGTCGAGTCCTAGTAGCACAATCAGTTGAGAAAGGGTTTCATTAGTAAGGCGTCATGTGTTCAAATCTCACCAGGTTGCTAAGCACGTGTGCTAGGAGGAGATGTTTAACTTGCAAAAAAAAAGACAATTTCAATAAGGAACAAAGGGCAATATTGCAAAAAGTGAAATCCATAACAAAAATAATAAAGGAAAAATTGTCCACAAAATAACATGGCCATGTGCAGTCAACAATAAAAAATGACAAATCAAACATAAAATCAATCAAATAACACACAATGTAAAATATCCAACAACCACAACAACTCAATCCCCTTGAGTGTCGGTGTTTTCAATGGTTCATGAATAAAATCTTATCCCGAGCCTTCTTCAAGATTTCATGGCAGCCCCTTTTAAACTTACAATTCCCCTCCAATTTCTCCCGAGAGGAGTCCTTCAATACTTATCAAGGGGTCTTAAGGGGAGCCTCCTCCTCTTCCCTCTCTTCCAGTATTAAATTGTGTTATCTCAACACTTGAGAATTATTGCAAGCCAGTCTCTTCTTTTTGTACCAATCTTTTTATATGGTGTGACTTATATTCAAGTATTAAAATTATTAATGCAAATCACACATTAGTCGCTGCCCTATCATGTTATACCATGCATGTTATCCTATATATGCACGTATATGTCGATTCATTCATTAGTCACATGTATCAAAATCCAAGACATAAGTATGCATATTTTATATGTCACCATAATTATAAAAAACAAATTTTATGGGCACATGTATGTGTCGACTTGTTTACAATCACAGCTTCACAAGTTTAAAATCAATCCCTAATCCATATCAACAACATAATTAAATCAATTTCTTTACCGAGACCCCTTTTATCACCTGTTAAAATCAGCCTTCACAAATTTAAAATAAAAATAAAAAGAATGTTGGCCTTCATTAGCTTCATTTAGTCTATGTGCCAAGACCATCATCGCTTATCGAGAAATCAGTTTTTTCCATAAGCAACCATGGCAGTAGATGTACGTTCAACCTCTTTATCCTAGTCAAGCAATGGAAAAGCATCTGAAATGTCAAAGGTCAGTTAAAGGCCATTTAATATATAAGCATGCGCCGTTTTATAACTTATATAGCTTTTCATATTTATGAAATGTGTCATGTATATGCAGGAAATTCCACAATTGGTGTATATATAGTCATTCAATCACAGTGCTTCACCCAACACCTACTTGCACAACAAGCAATCAACATATTATTTACATTCGTAGTGCTACAACCAAAACAAGCACATCACTCTCTAACAGTGCTACAAATCTTTTATCTACAAGGTCTACGCAAAACCTTTGCCTTAAACTCATCCAGTTCAAGTGTTGAACATGGATGCTTTATCTCATATTGAGATAACAACCTTTACAAACTTCAACCAATCGTTTCCATACGTTAAACCTAATTCCTTAAACAAGAAATGCATTAACCATGAAGGGAAAGTATTAATAAGGAAAAACATAATAACCAATTATTTCATCATATAGAAATAGTTAACCTCCATTGAAGTTCTTTGCAATATAATAATCAGAACATGAGACTCTTACATCCCAATTAATATATACATATACATATATTTGTATTCAATTAGAAACAGGCCATGTTGTCCAGGTTATAAACAACATAGGGATTTCCCACATCCCTCATATCACAGGAACATTCACATGCACACTTATTCTGAGCATGTAAGAATACATCACTTGACCAGTAATGCTAGTACTCATCAAACAATTATTCTCATAACTATGCAGGCAATTCTACTAACACGCATCCATAGTCACAACGATAGATTACCCAAACCTTCAAGGTGCCTAATAAAAAACACATGCCATACCATTGTATTTTTCAATAAAATCCATCATACCAGAACATCCCTGCAACAAGCATACAAATCACAACCAAATGTTATAAATAGCATGCAATCATATCCACATTCAGCTACAACACTCAAAGCTAGAGCTCCACCCTAGCTCTAAAGATCCATGCTAGGTCCAATGCTTGGACTTACTACTCTGTTAATTCTGTAACAAGGCACCAAGTTATTCCCAAAGGTTTAGAGTTGAACCTTTTGTCTACATTTCTTCTGTGACAAAGCCCATCCAATCCAAGTGTTGAACATGGAAGGTCTGATACCACTCTGTAACATACACCCTACTAACCCTAGTCCCAACTAAGGTCAGAAGGAGGCAGTTACTAAACTGACCCGACCTCCAATGTCTCATTTTGGAAATGGGGTCTAATTTTTCCACTTTCTTTACCAACTTCCTCAAACCATAAAATAGAAGACATCATTGCGATCGTCACATCGAGACCTTTCCAATGATATAAATTTTGTCTCGATCCAACTCTCGGATCAAAATATATGGCCACCTAAATATTTGTCATTTATTTAATGCCACCTCACCAATCTACCACGTGGTACCCACGTGACGCCCATGTGGCAATCCTAATCAACCTATCCTCCACATGGATGTATTACCATTGTTGTTGACTCGGTCATACACATTAAGCCTCTTTAACAAGCCCTATTACATAATACACATGTATTATGGGCATAGCCCACAGTGCAAGCCCCTCTCCTTGTCACCTCATCTCGGAGATTCTAATCTCAGGGATTTCTTGGGTAGCCTCTCAACAGTTCTTTTGGGTTACGAGATTTTGGGATTGCGCGGGACTTCACATACCCCACTACTAACATGGCCCAATACCTATGTCTCTGTAACACCTTATAGATTTTTTTTTTTTTTTTTGGGAAATCAATTGCTCAAAACCCCGACTATCTATATTGCATTAACCAAAAGATCTGAGAAGAAAATACAATGCTTGTTCAACTCGAACAATTCCTACACAAGTACAATCTATCTCTCTGCTTCACAAACCAGCTCAAGCCAACACTTAGCCAAATATGTTGCCTGCCAAGCCCCTACTTCCTTGTGCAATCCATAAGGGAATTAGCCCATATTTAATTGGGAAAATCCTTCACCACAACTGCGCAATCCATCATAGACCTTATACTGATTACATGCGCCATCAATACAACTCGGAAAATTATACAACTGATAGTACATTGTCCCTAAACTCTAATCTCAACTGGGTCTTCCTCTGAACTGACATGCATGAGTTATTTTTGAGTGAATTATCAGTTATTTGATTGATCATTGCATGTGAATTAAATCCAATTTAATTCACTTGGACACTCACTATTTTCTCCAACAGTTAGAACTAGTTTAACTGAATTTAACTCGGTTAAACTGAATTAAATAATTACAACTCAATAAGAACTCAACCTAGGCCCCTAAAATTTAGGAATCACTCTACATGACTCTAGATAGACTTCCAACTCGAATTTACTGAGCCAACTAAGTCAACTTAACTTAGTTAACTGCTACAAGCTGCTATGAGAATAGAATTACAAATTAATTCCTATTTTAATTAAAGGAAAAATTAAATTAGAATTTCTAAATGTTATTTTTAACATTTCTTGTTGCTATTTTCAACACACCTCACCTCGACAAACTCTCTTCAGTGTATGCAATGTAGTCGTGATGACTTGGCCTCCATTCAACCTCCACAATGGTGTGGACATACTGCAAAACACCTTCCCCTACTCTGACACAACATAATGTCGACCCACTGCACCATGTTCGCCTGTAGATAACATCTCGAGACTTTGGTACCCAGCTCCGAATAATAACATCGGGAAAATAATGTTAGGGTGACGGGTACTCCCCTAGGTCCCCACCTGATCCTTCGATATGTGGTGTAGCCACATATCAACTTTATAATAATTTAGGGTTTTCCACCACGACGATGCACCAATGCATGACCATTGACCCCATTTCTATGTTGTCCCGACTCTTTTAACCCAACAAGATTTGCCCCATCTCCCTTTGAATTATGGAGGGATGAATTTTTAGGGCACGTGGACAGTGCCTCGTGCTTACTATTACACAGTATTTTGTCACGCCTCTTGCACTTCCCTGTGACATACCCTAAAGTGTCCGAAACATGATCATTATACAATACACTCATCAATGTATACAACTCAGATCCCTCCTTTAACTTTGTCTAGAAAATATCTAGAGCTTTCCTTGAAGAAATGACTCATGAAACCCTAAAATGAGAATCACCGCCCTTACGAAGCTCAAAACCGCGATGATCGCCTGTTTCAGCTTGTTAAGCCAGTGATGGCATCACTCTGTTCTCTCTCATACTCGCGATGGTCTCAAAAAGGAAGTTTTCCCAAAGAGGATGAGAAGCTTCGTGATCTAGAAGTTTCCAGAGCGACGAGCTGGAGGTGGTTTCGCATAGATGAGGTCGAATCCTCCTAATTTGACCTCTTGGTCTCATTGCTATGAGATACCTCCTTAAGATGTGGGCCTAATCCTATATTTGGAGAAAGCATAACTCCCTCTCCCAGCCTATAAATTTCCCCTCTACCATTCCCAAATTGTTGATCTATGTCCATTTGCACCCCTATGCTGAGCTCGTGCTTAGAGGTTATTCATTAGACTTCGAGAAGGAGTGTTGGAGAGTTTCTTGGCTTGGACTTGGATTACCACTCAAGGAGACCCTTTCAACATCAAGGCTATGGTTGTAAGCTTCCCCTTTATTCTTTAAATAATAATGCAACTCCTGGTTCATCTTCCCAATATATATGTTCACGTATGTATTTGTTTGGCATTCCTTGATCAGCTAAATAGATTATTATTGGATTTGATATTGGTTTTGGCATGCTTTGTTGTCTCTTGGCCATTTGTGTAGGTATATAAGCGCTAAAAGAAGCAGGAACAAGGTTGTGACATAAGTGGTTAGAGGATCTCAACAAAGGGAAATGGATTAGCATGAGAGCAAGGTATGCCTTCTCTCTTGTTCTATTTTTCAATCATAATCTAGGAAGATGTCTAGTTGATTGTCCCTTCAGTTGCTAGACCCAATCATTGGGCTAGAGTGATCGTATCTGTCCACAGACAGGATTAACCTTGTCAACAAAATGGCGACTCCACTAGGGAGCCTATGCCCCTTTCCTTCCTTTCCTTCACCTTGTCCTTTGACGAGTTTGATCAACCATTGATTTTTAGACTTCATTGCTTGCTTGCAGTCAGTGTCATTGCCTGGTAGATGTCTGAAGATTGTTAACTTGAGTTGTTTTTGAAGATTTTGGATTTCTTTGTCCTTTTCCTCGACCATCGTGGATTTGAGCCTGACAGTCGCAATGATATCGTGAGTTTTTTAGTTACAGTAGCGATGATCGCTACTTTACTCATGACATGTGCGATCATTGCAGAAAAGTAAGAAATTTAGGGTTTTCTCTTTGATTTTCAGTTTCAGTTGTCTTCCCCCTAAGGTTTACCAATGTGTTTCTCATTGACTCTCCCATTGTCTGATTACAATTTCCTTTTAGATTGGTTTGAGCTTTCTTGAAGTTTGACTAGCCTTTTAGGGTTCTAGGTCTTCTCGGTCAACCTCAGTGCATTTGTCGGTCTTCCCAACAGAGGTCAAAGATCAATTGCCCGTGTCAATTTTTTTTTGTGTGTTCAGATGTGCTTGCAGTTTACTTTTTGGTTCTTCTGCCTTAAGTTATTTTCATTAGTGGATATAGTGAAAGTTGCTTAAGCTTCATTTGACGAACGATAGATTACAAATCGATTGTCTCTTTGGAATCAAAAGGAAATGTTTTCTTTGAAGTTGTTTATGTTTCAAACTGAAAGTGAGAGTGCTATTCTTTCCCTAGTTTTCGGAACATTTTGTGTTGCATTCGAATCATTGATGTGAAAGTGATTTTCATACTTCTTGGTTTGCTTTCATTCTCTTTCCCTTTGCACTAGATTACATTAGTTGCATTTTGAAAAAGAGAAAAATCATCATTACATCTTAAGGAAATTTTGCTTTAAGATTTGTTTTGGCATTGCATTTGCTTATCATATGAAAGATTAGATTTCATATTTTGCATTTAGCATTTGAATATGGTCATAGATGCATATTGCATTTGGTTTGATGCATGATTTGAGTGATTTTCTTCCCTACATAGCTAGCCTTCATCGAATTGAAATATTTCATTTCATCATCTAGTTTGCATTTTAGGAAGAAGAAACATCGTTAAGGCCTTGAAATTGAGACATAATTACAAGATCAACTTTAAAATCTATCAATTAACCTAAGGATCATTTGAAACATTAACGATCATATATAGTGGTCTAGGTTAGGGACGTGTTCCGACGTCTTTAGAACTTAGCAGCTGTCATTCACCTCGACATTAGAAAACACTAGCACGGACTTGTGCTCCCCGTACCGTCGTGTATATAAAGGGAGACCCCTCTAGGTTGCAATCCTTTATCCGTAGGAAACTAAGTCTTTCACCCTATAAATGTGATACACCAAACACAACATTCAGGGAGATTTCCTGCACATACGTCAAGTCCTTGGTCAATTTATTGGTTGAGGTGTATATTGTAGTTCACGGTTACTTGGTACTCCTTTTACCTAGATTCACCTAAGCAATCATTTGATCTTTTCTGACTCTTTAAATTTGAAGAGATCATCGAGCAACTTGTCCTTTCACGCTCGCAAAACTATTGAAAGTGACTAGAGTCACCTTTTCGCCCTTTTCTCGACTCTTAAAAGATGAAAAGGCAATGTTTTTGTTTCTAAAATTTAACTGCCCACGGTAAACATGTCAATCCCAAGAAGTTGCTTCTTAGACCAAATTGAGTAATTCCCTATTAATTTCAAGATTGTTAAAGCCTTAATCAAATTGTTTCCTTTCCTTTTTTGCTGTTGAGGGGAAGCCATCGTGGCTGAACCATTGAGTCCATCTCATAGTTCCCCTTCGTTGTCTGATACTGAAGGGTCCTCCCAAGGAGTTCATCCAGAACTTCCTCAGTCGCTTGAGGATCAAGGTGTTGAACTTGGAATTGTTCTGAGTATCCAACCTTTGTCTTCTCACCTGCCTCCATCAGATTCCTAGTCACCACAAGAATCTGATCTGGATTCCTTTGATAATCCTATCCAGACACCCGAGAGTCTGCAGACTCCAGAAAGTCCGCAAAGACTGGTTGTTTATCCACCGAACCCATTGTTCGATCCTGTTGTGATATCTCCACAACGTCCGTACAGTCTGTATGATTGGCTTGGTGTTCCTTTGGAGTTATCTCCTTGTACATCTTTGGTTCCTCGTCACCAGTTGTTTCCATCTATGGAGTTAGAAGGCGAGATCCCAGTCTCCTCTCTGGGTCATTCGGAAGTTTCCGCTACCCACACTCCTCATGTAGATGATGAGAAGGGATATGAGTTCCCTCCAGAAGGCTTCCCTTTTATAGGAAGAGTCTCATCTCTCTCTTATCCTGAGTTTAGTGAGCCCATATTGCCGCATGGTTATACCTCTCTAGCTCAGTTGGTTTTGGGCACTCCTAGTGCCTCGTCATTGTATATGAACCCAATATGGTCTTCCAGTGCTATGCCTACGTCAGGTTTGTTGGTTTAGAACATGACCTCTTGAGCGATTGTGCTAACTGCAGTCACTTCAGTTCCGGTTTAACCTACCATTCCATCTCAACCTGTTTCATGTTTCGACCGACTCTTCCGGTTCAACCGATAGTCTCAGGTCAGGTCTCGATAAGTTCTTATATCCCTCCAGTGAGTGGACAGACTATGCCACCGCCTGGGGGGAAAGATCCGAATATCCCAATTATGTCTAGCGAAACCAGTGTGAGTGGATTACAAACTCACATGGTTGGAATGAATAAACCCTTTTACGACGCTATTCCTAACCTTGCCGGTCCATCTGGGCCAGGTAATGTCCAATACTAACAGCCATATATGGCTCAGGTCCCATTCCAACTGGCTTATGTCCCATATGGTTCGCAAGCTATGGTAAATCCACCTTACATTCCTCAAGCTGGGCCTTATGTTCAGCCTGGCCAATCCACTATGCCTGGTGGATATGGCCAGATCCAATTCGGGAACTATCAATACCCTCAGGGTATAACCCCAGGAACTGTCTAGATACCCTTGCAGCAACAAGGACAACCTTCACAGCAACAAGGGAAACCTTTGCAATAGCAAGGGAAATCTTTGCAGCAACAAGGGCAAGCATTGCAACAGTAAGGACAACTGCTACAACCACAAGGGAAACCTTTGCAACAATCACAACAACCTTTGCAACAACAGACACAATTTGTTCAACAATCCTCCCAAGCTTTGCAGCCGCAGGGCCAACCTTTACAACAACAAAGCCATCCTTTGCAGCAACAAGGTTAGCCTTGGAAACAACAAGCCTTATATGTGTATCAACAAGGTCAACCTTTGCAAGGTCAAGGTTAACCCCTACAGCAACAGGTTCAAAATCCTTACATCTAGGGTCAACAGGTTCAGCAGCCTTATAACCCATATGCCGCGTACAATGCTCATCAGCGGCCTATGGCAGGGCAGTATCAAACCTACCCAAGATCGAATCCTCCTTATGGGCAAGGTAACCCTCAGTGGGGACAAAATCAGATTCCATATGGACAAAATCCACCACTATGGGGGGAAAATCCTTACCAACAAGGATGGACTCCGTAGTTTGGGTCTCCTCAAAGGCCCTATATGTCATTTAACACACAATTTCCTTTCTTGGCTACGTTGGAGTTGCCTGATGTTTCGAGGCTCACGAATGATCCCATTCTTCATTCATCATACTGGCCTCCAGTTCCAACAAAGATTCTGAGTGATTGCCCCAAATTCGAGAGAAAAGCGAAGGAGGATCCACAAGCCCATGTGATGACATATCACCTCTAGTCCTCCTTGAATTCGTACATTGGTGATAATATCCATCTTTGACTCTTTCAAAGGACTCTCACAGGTGCTACCGCTAAGTGGTACATCGAATTGCCTTAAGGTACATACGATGACTTCAACTCTATTGCTATGGCTTTCCTCACTCATTTCCAGCTGTTAGTTCACTATGAAATTGGAACCCATTTGCTTGCGTCACTTAAGTAAGACACTGCGACCCACATCTCTGATCATATCCATGAATGGAGACGTCGATGTCGCCTCATCAAGTTTGAGATTGCTGATGAGTTGTTGACATAATGGTTCATAAAATCCTTCGTCAGCAAAATTGCTAAGGACATAGCCATGGGTGGATGTGTTATAGAGGAGCAAGCTATCGCCCATGCCCAATATTTAGACCTCGTCTATTCATAATCTGGCACATTGTATGATATGTTACCTGATGCTCCGAGACCTAATCAGATTTGACGACATTGAAGTCTCCGGATACGCCACCTATTGATGGTGTGATTGGTTTCGTGTCGCAGACTCCTTCGAAAGCTTCTTCAAAGCAAAAATCGATCTCGAACACTGGTCCCAATAATCCCTCTAAGAAGTCATCCAGTCCTGGTAAAACCTCTGAGGTACATGTTGTCTAGTCTACCACAACAGATAAATACTCTAAAGGTAAAAATAAAGGCAAAGGTAAGGCCAAAGCCGTTGCCCCAAAACAAGAACCTCCTAAATCTTCTGTTGATAATGCTTCTCATAGAAAGTCGAAATATCCTTGCCTCATCTATGAGGAGGATCATTACACTAAAGATTGTCCCTAACGATCTGAAGTTAGTCATTTGCTAAAAGGGACTCCTGCTATCTTAAAAGAACCATTTCCATCACAACAAACCCAATTGGTAGACCAGCCTCAGTCTTCTGCTTCCTCAGGTTCCCAAGTGTTCATGATGCAAGGTTTATCACCTATCTCGATTGCTACTCGAACCAAGGACTATCAAGCTACGTCTAAGCAGGCAATGAAGAAAGAAGTCACTGATACTCCTTTTACTTCTAATCTGTCCTCTTCTGGTCCGCTCCATATCGAGTGCCCTAATAGTGAGTCTGTCATCTGACCACCCCCTAAAGGTGTTCTTCGGAAGTCATCTTTCAATTTGAATTCCAGAGCTGCGCAACATTACAATATTGTTGAGGATTTAGCTCAGGCACCTTCGACGATGTTTGCT
This sequence comes from Pinus tabuliformis, assembly GCA_031772625.1. Lineage (NCBI taxonomy): Eukaryota > Viridiplantae > Streptophyta > Pinopsida > Pinales > Pinaceae > Pinus > Pinus tabuliformis. The sequence continues at coordinate 651,440,998 of CM062807.1, read as the reverse complement.
TTGGAGGTTCTTCAATCCTGTCCAACGCAGCGGAAATCACCGCCGTCTGCTATAGGTGCTATCAATCCTTCTGATTCAAGTCTGATTACTTTCAATATGGAGAATCATGTACCTCGTCTTCCTCATGAGATTGCATTTCTGATCTAGGTCCTTATCAAAGGGAAGACGATTCATCGAACAGTTCTTGATGAAGGTGCGTCGACTTGCATCATGTCAGTTTCATGTTGGAAAGCCATTGGCTCTCCTCCTCTTAACCAATCACCGAACACCTTGGAAGCCTTTGATGGCAGAGGTTCACGACCATACGATATTCTCATGAACTTACCGATTACATTAGAAGGCAAGACCGTTGAATAAGAAGTAGAAGTTGTAGATGCCAATCTTAACTACAACTGTCTTCTCAAGCAAAGCTCGACTCACGCCATATTTTGTGTGGTGTCTTCTTTGTTCCGTGTACTTCGTTTTCTTCATGAAGGAAAAATAGGCACGGTTGATCAATTGTCTTTATTTTCTTCTGATTCGTCCAATAATAACATTCCTTATGTGGGTAATACTGAGATTCCTTACGAGAGTGTGGGAGCATGTCTCTTCAAAGACTTTGCTTTAATGGGTACTTTTACTCTCCCACCTCCAAATGTTCATTCAGTCAATATGATCTCAGATTCTTTGGATCCTTGGATTATCCCTACCGAAGATCAAATTGACTCATTTGGCGATGTTATGCCTTTAAGTCCATTGGAGATAAATTATCAAGAAATTGTTTTAGCTTCAATGGCCGCTTCAAAAAGTCATACTGTCTTCAGTATGAACCTGGACACTTATGTGCCATCCCCGTGGCTTGGTTCTTGGGATTCTCCGGATCCCTTGAACGAGACATTCCCCACTAACGAAAGTATCGTGGAGGTCATGTCTCTGGACGAAGTTCCATGGAACGATCTACATCATCGTTCTTCCTTCCTCCCTAGCCTCGATGGGATGCCTTCCTATCTTGAAGTGTCTGTTTCTCATTCTCCTACACCTCCACTTCAGATACCCATCCGAGTGCATGAAGTCTTGTCGGAGGGAAATATGGGAAACATCACTGCAACCCTACCTGTTGAAGTTTCGGTTTACCCTGAAATGGTCACGATCTTTCAAGTGGGGGCAATTTTTCCTCATCATGAGATCAAGTTTTTCATGCCTCCTTTCATGATATTTTTTCACCAAGTCTCTACCATTTTCCCATCATTGCAATGGGGTTTTCATCTTATGACTCACAACCCTCACTTGCCTGGGGGGCATGGGGGCATAGCCTTTTATGAGTTTTACTCTATTAATTGGCTGAGTCAATGCTTACATGTCATGTCAATGGTGAAACTCTAATTTTACTCTCTGTTGATTGATTATTTGAGTCCGGAAATGGACTCCATCTAAAAAGTATTACACGTGAGATTCATATGATAACTTTTGTACATTAGTGTGTTAATTCATTAGTGTGTGTTTTGATTTTTTGGTGTGTTTGTTTGCTTTGCAGACATTTGTTTTTCTACTTACCCTATGTTCCACTTGGTTTGTAGATGTCATCAGGTCATTACGTTGGTTTTGGTGATAGTGCTTGTCGTAGCAAACAAACCCTCTCTTCCACAGCATGGGTACTCTATGACCCTAATAGAAAGCTAATTAACTTACAAGGTATCTGCCTTGGTCGAACAACCAATAATATCGTTGAGTATAGTGCAGTTATTGAACTCTTGTTAGAAGCAGTTGCTCTTGGCATTAGGGATTTAGTTTTTAAGTTGGATTCACAGCTCGTTGTGTTACAATTAAACAATCATTATTTAGTAAGAAATCCACAAATATTGCGTATGTATCTACGTGTTAGATTGCTGGAAAGAAATTTTGATTACATTACATATCAACATATTCCATGTAATTTAAATACATTAATTGATGCATTAGCAAATTTTGTTCTTGATAGACATTTGCGTCATTTGTAAAACTGAATCATGTTATGAACACATAAGTAGAAATAAAACATGCATATATATATATATATATATATCACGTCTGCTGGAGTGTTTACATCAAAATGTCAAAAAATAGAGTGTTCTGAGACACTTGGCTTTCAAAGCCTACAAAATGTGTAAAATACTAGAAGAGCTATCAAACTACATGGTGCTCATGGTAGCACGCGACTGCTTTGATCACTCGGCCTAGTAGATGACGTAGTCTCATAGAGACTCCCACAGTGTGTCTCTGCCAACGCAGTGGAACATCGTCGATAGTGGCATAATCTGGAACCCCTCGAGTGATTGCCTCCAGATTGCGCTCCATCTCAGCTAAGGGGTCAACCCCTTCCTTGTAGTCTGTAGCCACTATCGGATGGGCAGCTCGTTGTGCTATTGGTGACATACCTGGTGGTCTCTTTGGTCCCACATCTGCACATTTATCATAAGTTGAATCTTGGTTTACACTCTCATAAAAAATCATAAAACTTGAACAAAAAATCAAAAAAACAAGTTTTTACCCGTGTCTGTCCACTGTTCACCTGGTGGTCGAGGTAGATGTGGATCCCCTTTGAAATCTGTGCCGGCATAAGCATAGTCATCCACCATAATTAATTGGCATTCAATCTAAGCAAAGAACTATGGTGGGTAGTGCATATATTGGCCCGTGCATCCTCGAGGCATGAGCTGGCTCCATCTCACGAGCCTCGGGTCTCGGGCAGTAGGATGTGGTACTTCTACCCACTAATACCAGAAGAGCGGTATTTGCTCCAAGAAGACGGTCACCAGTATGGAACCAAACCCGAACTGCTTCAGGTGTCCATGCTTACCCTTGGTCAGTTGGCGTTTCGTGTTCACCAAAAGACCTCCACACCATTAAAGATGGTGGGCGTCATCGTTCTTCCTTCCTCCCTAGCCTCAATGGGATGCATTCCTATCTTGAAGCGTTTGTTTCTCATTCTCCTACACCTCCACTTCAGACACCCATCCGAGTGCATGAACTCTTGTCGGAGGGTAATATGGGAAACATCACTGCAACCCTACTTGTTGAAATTTCGGTTTACCCTGAAATGGTCACGATCTTTCAAGTGGGGGCAATTTTTCCTCATCATGAGATCAAGTTTTTCATGCCTCCTTTCATGATATTTTTTCACCAAGTCTCTACCATTTTCCCATCATTGCAATGGGGTTTTCATCTTATGACTCACAACCCTCACTCGCCTGGGGGGCATGGGGGCATAGCCTTTTATGAGTTTTACTCTATTAATTGGCTGAGTCAATGCTTACATGTCATGTCAATGGTGAAACTCTGATTTTACTCTCTGTTGATTGATTATTTGAGTCCGGAAATGGACTCCATCTAAAAAGTATTACACGTGAGATTCATATGATAACTTTTGTACATTAGTGTGTTAATTCATTAGTGTGTGTTTTGATTTTTTGGTGTGCTTGTTTGCTTTGCAGACATTTGTTTTTCTGCTTACCCTATGTTCCACTCGGTTTGTAGATGTCATAAGGTCATTACGTTGGTTTTGCTGATAGTGCTTGACGTAGCAAATAAAACCTCTCTTCTGCAGCATGGGTACTCTATGACCCTAATAGCAAGTTAATTAACTTACAAGGTATCTGCCTTGGTCGAACAACCAATAATATCGCTGAGTATAGTGCATTATTGAACTCTTGTCAGAAGCAGTTGCTATTGGCATTAGTGATTTAGTTTTTAAGTTGGATTCACAGCTCATTGTGTTACAATTAAACAATCATTATTCAGTAAGAAATCCACAAATATTGCGTATGTATCTACGTGTTAGATTGTTGGAAAGATATTTTGGTTACATTACATATCAACATATTCCATGTAATTTAAATACATTAATTGATGCATTAGCAAATTTTGCTCTTCATAGACATTTGCGTCATTTGTAAAACTGAATCATGCTATGAACACATAAGTAGAAATAAAACATGCATATATATATATATATATATCTATGTATATATATATATATATATATATATATATATATATATATATATATATATATATATATATATATATATATATATATATATATGTATATATATATATATATATATATATATTACTTCTGCTGGAGTGTTTACATCAAAATGTAAAAAAATAGAGTGTTCTGAGACACTTGGCTTTCAAAGCCTACAAAATGTGTAAAAGACTAGAAGAGCTATCAAACTGCACGGTGCTCATGGTAGCACGTGACTTCTTTGATCACTCGGCCTAGTAGATGACGTAGTCTCACAGAGACTCCCACAGTGTGTCTCTGCCAATGCAGTGGAACATCGTCGATAGTGGCATAATCTGGAACCCCTCGAGTGATTGCCTCCAGATTGCGCTCCATCTCAGCTAAGGGGTCAACCCCTTCCTTGTAGTCTGCAACCACTATCAGATGGGCAGCTCGTCGTGCTATTGGTGACATACCTGGTGGTCTCTTTGGTCCCACATCTGCACATTTATCATAAGTTGAATCTTGGTTTACACTCTCATAAAAAATCATAAAACTTGAAAAAAAATAAAAAAAACAAGTTTTTACCCGTGTCTATCCACTGTTCACCTGGTGGTAGAGGTAGATCTGGATCCCCTTTGAAATCTGTGCTGACATAAGCATAGTCATCCACCATAAGTAATTGGCATTCAATCTAAGCAAAGAACTATGGTGGGTAGTGCATATGTTGGCCCGTGCCTCCTCGAGGCATGAGCTGGCTCCATCTCACGAGCCTCGGATCTCAGGGGGTAGGATGTGGTACTTCTACCCACTAATACCAGAAGAGCGGTATTTGCTCCAAGAAGAAGGTCACCAGTATGGAACCAAACCCGAACTGCTTCAGGTGTCCATGCTTACCCTTGGTCAGTTGGCGCTTCATGTTCGCCAAAAGACCTCCACACCAGTTGAAGATGGTGGGGGTCAAACAAGCAATAGTGTACTGAAACTGAGACTTGGAAGCCTCATGAAGAGCTTGCATGCCAGATACATGCACCATGGTGAACAATATTGTTCTCAGAACGAGGTTATTGGTGATTGTTGCAATTACCTCTATTGGTTATCTAGGCTCCGGGATAATATCTATGGACTAGAATTCTGGTACTCTCACCTCCTTAGCGAGATCCAAAGAGTTGAATGGCTTCTCCTCGATGGGATAATCCCGTGATGAAATAGATGTCCATTTCCTCCAGTTCCAGTTCTTGCCCTTTGATGATGAAGATCTCTTGATCTACATCCCAAAGGTTGATCAGATAAGGTAGCAACTCCATCTATGCCCTCAACCCTGTGGTCTGGAAGAATTTTAGTAGGCCACAATCCCTAAGAGCATTTATGCATGCCAAATCTTGAGATGCTGAGTGATCCTCGGTCTCATGGCCTCTTTCTTTCCACTCTAGGACCATATTTCTCCTGCAAACAACATTTAAACACTTTTTAATGCTTTTTCCATGGATAAAATTCAACATTTTTTTCTTTAAAATGAGTTTTTAATCTCCAAAAATCGCTCTCGGCGCCATCGCAGGTCTGATGACCATACCCGCGATGGTCGTCGGCGACCTAAAATTTTAAAATCCTCTTTTCTAGCTTAAAATTCACCGTTAAAATTGCATAAAAAGGTAATGAAATGCAAGAGTAGGGATGAGGCTCTTACCTGTCGCAGACGGATCGTGAAATGGTACCCCAAATCTCCCACAACAACCACTGGAAAATCAAGGAAATTAGGGTGCAAAAACACTTTCAGAGCCCAGTTTGGTAAAATGGTAAAAAATGAAATTACTTTTACCTATTTATAAGTTTTGAAAGTCATTTTGTCAAATATTTTTGTAATATTTTAATATTTTCTCGATATCAGTGATGGGTGTGTTTCTTGTGTAGTTACAGGTGCCTTCAATGTGAATAGTGATCATCATTGACTGATTCTAGGAGTTTTATTTTATCTCTTTTTTAAGACTCCTTATATAAACCAAAAAGGAACCCCCTGGAGCCATCTTTCAGCTCTTTTCTGACTCTCGAAAATTGAAAAGATTGCCGAGTACTTGTCATTTCAAACTTGTTAAAGTAAATGAATTGACATCACCTCAGTATACATTTACCCCTTTTTCGGGCTAAGACTGACTATTTATGAAAAAGGTACACCTTGGTTGACATGGTCAAGAGGTTCCCTCGGATATTGTTTTCTACCTTTTCGAGTTCGAGGGACAAATTACGAATAGGGACATGATGGAGTTTTCTTTTTCGTTCTTTTTCAAACTCTCTAAATATGAAAAGATACCGAGTTATTCTTATGTTGGGCTGGTTAAAACTTTGTGACAAAAGGCTCATCACCGTGACGGGACCGAGCTTCTCCTTCCTAGGGTTCGTAAAAATTACTAGGATGGATTCATTTGAAGAACGAACTTACATAACAAGCATATGCTATCCCCTTCAAGTTTGTGATAAAAATAATAGGGGTACTCACTAGAAATAACGGGGGGAAATGAAGATGATACATCCTTTGTATAGGCAACATGTCGCTCTTGAACATGACACTCTTCTACTCTCGTGTCAGGTTTGGGATATCCTCATTCAGTCACTTGTCCTCCCAGGTTTGGGTGATCCATCTTGCCTCTCATTTGACTATTCCACTCTGTCATCATGACCTTTAGTCCCATGTTGAGTCAGATGTTGCCACACTCCGGAGTCATGTCGCCAATATGTTCAAGAGAAGTCCAATATGCAGTTATTTACCTATACATTGTTTGAGTCATTGCTACAGTCTTGAATATCATTCCACTTTATTCCTTGTTTCGTGTCGATGATGGGGGACTCATCATTGCCCTCCTTTGACAGGTCACTTCCTGTCGACTTCAGCTCACTATCCAGGAAGATGACTTAGGAACTCCCTTTCAGTACCTTAGAGCTGGCATGCCTTAATGGTCAGTTCTTTGCATCCAACGACATGTCTTCATTATTGGCTTTCGATCGGGTGATTCCACGAGTGTTCGACCTCAACTTCATTATCACATTCATGGATTGTACTGTTGTACCTTGAGGGTCATTGTCATTACTAGTGGTTTCTCTCGTACCTGTTAACGGTCCACATCATTGGCCAGTAATCAGGTGGTTTTCTACCATGTTTGACTTCAACACGTTTATTCACAAGCTAGAATTCATACATTGATCGGGTTGGGATGGAGCACAGGACCCTGAGTCTTGTCTGTTATGGCTCAGGCTGCATGGAGTTTTATGTTATTAATGATTGTACACATGTTTCTACTATACAGATGACTGAGACCATACCATGAGACTTTATATTCATGATGATCCTTGTTATCTGGATGTTTGCACCCATACCATGGATCTTTTATTTAGTATTCATCATATGGATGGTTGCGTCCATGTCATGGATTCATGTCTTGATGTCAGATATGTATATGTATATGTGTCCTTGATTTGCAGGTCTCCTGACAGTGTGTGTCCTCGTCCTTTCCAAAAGCTCGTAAAGCATTTCAGCCATCACTCCTCGTTCTACCTTCAAGCTTTAGGGGGCATCTGTTACATAATATTTTTTCATGCCTCCTGCACTTCCCTCTAACATACCCTGAAGTGCCTGAAACATGATCATTACATAGTATACTCATCGATGTATATAGCTCAGATCCCTCTAACTTTTACTAGAAAATATCTAGAGCTTTCCCTAAAGAAATGACTCATGAAACCCTAAAATGAGAATCATCGCCCTTATGAAGCTCAAAACCGTGATGATCACTTGTTGCACCTTGTTAAGCCAGCGATGGCATCGCTCTGTTCTCTCTCATACTCGCGATGGTCTCAAAAAGGAAGTTTTCCCAAAGAAGATGAGAAGCTTCGTGATCTGGAAGTTTCCAGAGTGGCGAGCTGGAGCTGGTTTCACATAGATGAGGTCGAATCCTCCTAATTTGACCTCTTGGTCTCATCCCTATGAGATACCTCCTTAAGATGTGGGCCTAACCCTATCCTTGGAGGAGGTCTAACTCCCTATCCCAGACTATAAATTTCCCCTCTACAATTACCAAATGGTTTATCTATGTCCATTTGCACCCCTATGCTAAGTTTGTGCTTAGAGGTTATTCATTAGACTTGGAGAAGGAGTGTTGGAGAGTTTCTTGGCTTGGACTTGGATTACCACTCAAGGAGAGCCTTTCAACATCAAGGTTATGGTTGTCATCTTCCCCTTTATTCTTTAAATAATAATACAATTGTTGGTTCATCTTCCCAATATATATGTTCATGTATGTATTTGTTTGGCATTCCTTGATCAACTAAATAGATTATTATTGGATTTGCTATTGGTTTTGGCATGCTTTGTTGTCTCTTGGCCGTTTTTGTAGGTATATAAGCGCTGAAAGAAGTAGGAACAAGGTCGTGACACAAGCGGTTTGAGGATCTCAACAAAGGGAAATGGATTAGAATCAGAGCAAGGTAGGCCTTCTCTCTTGTTCTATTTTTCTATCATAATCTAGGAAGATGTCTAGTTGATTGTCCCTTCAGTTGCTAGACCTAATCATTGGGCTATAGGGATCGTTTATGTCCCCAGAGAGGATTGACCTTGTCAACACTTACTCTTTTCTATGACACTGACCTCTTAGCCTTCACGCATTGACATGATGCCTAACGATATGGTGCTTACGATGGGAGTCTCTTGCACTTCTCGAGGCCCTAACTTCCAGCCCATGCGGCATAAATTCCAGTGAATATAGTGTGGCTTTTCGGCCCTTAGCGCTTAACTGTGAATGCATGCATAGAGTGCCTTTACCCAAACTTTGTCACAAACTCTGTAATATGTGTAGAAGTATATGTAATCCTTTCGAGACTATCCCTCTTAAGATTTCAATTACATGCGCGCTTACTGGTCTTTATTTCCTTCTATCCTAAGCTTTCTATAAGGCTCAACACATCCCATTCGATATATTTATGTGTGTGTGTAAACCTCTAAAAGGCTATCCCTCCTGAGCTTTGTGAGTAATTACCAGCCTGATAGCCAAGATATTTTAGTGCAGGCACTCATTTAGTTAACAGAGATTTGTTAATCTCTTTTGGACACAACCAATTAGACTAAATTGAAGACTCAAGAAGAATACAAGAGTAACCCACTTTTTACGGCAAGTTATATATATGTGTGTGTGTGTGTGTGTGTGTGTGAGAGAGAGAGAGAGAGAGAGAGAGAGAGAGAGAGAGAGAGATGAAAATGTGTTAATATATCAGCCTCCAGGGATCAACCATCCCTCATCATCTGCACGACAATCAGCAATATTTATTCACTTAGGAATTTAACATCCCCTATCAATGATATGAGCATTTAACCTGAAACCTTTAGCCTCCTTGGGCTTACAGGTTAGAAACTAAACCCAGTAACCATTCTCTTAACATAGTATTATCATTACAAAGAGTCACCCATCTCTTTAATAGTCAGGTACTTACAAGGTTCACATGTTCATTACATATGAGTCATTTAGACTAGGATTATACCCAAACCACACATAAGTTCATACCAATGCACATTCAAGCCTTTAGAACAACTATGTTTATTTAAACAATAATGCCTCATTCTTCAACATTACAAGACATGAAAAAGGAATACATTAAACAAGCATAAAGTGTTTAGAACATGAGAGTCATAATCAAACACTTATATTTGATAAATTGAGCTAGGTAAATGAGATTAGGACTTTAACTCTCCACCTAAGCTCAGACACACTACAACCAAGTCTTTCTTGTAGTAGTCACCCCTGAGCTAGATTCCAAAGCTTGAGGATGAGTTATTAAGGGATTAAACCATTTTTCCCAGCTAAAACAAAAGACTCTAGAGGACCATCCACCTCTACCCACCAACTATTTCATGCAACCCATATCTCATAAGGAATCGAGAGATCCACCACCTCCACCCTACATCTACTCCAATAAGAACCGTGGATCTACTATTAGTGGCTAGAACAAGGAATCCATAGGCTCACCACCTCCACCCCAACCGAATGAGGGAATCTAGAGGCTTAACACCTCCACCCTAAGCAATTCCTTCTCACAGCAGTTCCACCCAATCTTGGGAATCTAGAATACACTGTAAAATCCATCAAACAGGTAGAGGGGGCTAAATAACTCTCCTTACTAGAATCCAAGGAACAAACATCCACCCAAGTTATCAAGGGAATCTAGAGAAAACCATCTCCACCCTCGAGTCTTACTGGGAATCTAGAGAATACTGTCCTCACCTGGGATATATTCTTCCACCTCCCAATGGTCCACCGAATATTTACTCTAGTCCTTGCCTTCTGGTAGTGACACAGAGCTATGTGTTATTTTGCTCTTGTGCTTGTGCTTTCTTAATGCAACAATATTTCCACGAACCTCTCCCCGAGGATTTCTTTCCTTTGTCTTCCTTTTGAAGCTTCTTCCTCTATTGTCTCTTGTGTTTTCTCTTGTTCTCTATCAAAGATTGCCTCCTCAATGCCCGAGAATGCCTTCTTGGTGAATGCCTCCCTTGTTTCCAATGTGCAGGGTTTCATTTCCTCTGGAATGCTTGTCTCCTCTTGCTTAGAGTGTGGTAATATTGCCCATTACATAGTTGCACCCATTTTTGGTTGCGTGTGCATACATTCTCTATCTCCCTTGACTTCCTTCTTTGCCACTGTGGTTCTATCTTTTCTGAGTAGTGGTAGGGATGTTGTTGTGTCAGCTCCCTAGCCCACTCTCTTGTTGGTTGACTTCAATTGTCCCCTCTTCCAGTGCAACCCATCCTTCTTAAGTTTTTTCCTCCTTGCCTTGTGGAATTATCCATGACAAGCATGGCATATGTTGTCCTTGTTTCTTGCTTAATTATTTTGTAATGCCAATCCATTTAAGGCACACCTTCCAGCCCTTCAATGGTTTTAATGAAACCAGTCAAGGTTACTTCAAATCCCAAGAAATATCCTTCCTTAAACTGGGGAATCTGTGTCCCAATTCTCAGGCCTTTTAGTTTATGATCAAACTACATGAAATATTTACAATTGTTTGCAAGTGGGGAATTTTCCCAAAGGGGTTGTCAAACCCGACCTGGTAGGAAATCCACACAGAGACTTTGAAGTTGGAGGGAGATCCTCTAGTGACTAAGTGGGAGGACTTCAAAACCATAATAAAGTCACAATTTTACCCTATTGGGTATGTAGAGGACCAGTGGATCTAGTGGCACTATTTTATGCAGAACTAGGGGCATAATGTATAGGAGTACACCATAGAGTTTATAAAGATGGCCATAATATTTGGTATCTCCCTAAAGAACCCATATGTAATCGTCAAGTATTTGGGGGGTCTACACAACCATCTGCGAAAGCAAGTGATGTTGTTCAAGCCCACATCAATGGACGAGGGTTGTGTACATAAATAGTACCTGGAGAACATAGGCTTGAAAAAAGGGTAATCAAGTGGATCTAAAGAGAAGGAGCAACATGACGCTTCTGAGTAGGAGAAAAAGAAGTGGAAAGGGGGAAAAGATAAAAATATGATAGCCACAACACACCAGTGCAAATATACCAACAACCACTAAAATATTGAAGGGTATATAGAGGAGGAGTGTTGGAATGTAACCACCCTTCCCATATTTACCTAGTCTCACTGCCCTATCAGGGTAAACATGAGAGGAAGAACTACTATGATCTGGCCCGAACTCCTAGATCCAATTAAGGAAGTGGGCCCAACTAATGACGATTAACTGACAAGTTAATACTTCCTATAGGAGTTATGAGTCACTTAGGGGTTGAAAAACCATCCTAGGTGTCCAAACCCTGAGCTAGACCACTTTTTCTCAACCTTGGGATCTCAACCGCTCCCATAGCAAGGTATCCATGTAGTTGGGAGCCTCCAACCACATACACAAGCCTACATCCATGTAGTTGTAACCCAAATTTTCCAGTTCAGAGGGTGCGGTCTCGAGATCTAAGCCTAGGTTCTAGGTAAGCCTCCAGACCACTGCCCAAAACTTCCTATAACTTCTCAAAATCAATAAACATGAAAAAAATGCTATATATACAAATTTGAAAGAAAAAATTGACCTAGACTGCCTAGAACATAACAAGAATTTTGTCAAACACATTACAAACATGTAAGCTATAGGTCATGAATGCATATCTGATCATAAAATCTAATATTCATACGACAATCACCGGGAAAAACCTATGCACTCTCCACATAGCTGCAACAACACTTATTAGTTCATACATTCATTAATCGATCAATAACTAAACCATTCATGACAAGAGCCATAAATGATACATATCATATAACCAACGTATAACCAACAAATGAACAACATATAAACCATGATAGAACAACCATCAAAGCTACATAATGTTGGTACAAGTACTCATAAAATACAAGAGGAAAAGAGATCTTATTAACATATGCAAAAGCCAATGAAGTTAGGGACTCCACGTACCACCTGACCATAGATTAGGTTGAACCAAAATCTCTGTTTCAGCCAATCACCCCTGTGCCATATTCCAAGAGTGAATGTTGAACCTCATGGAATAAACCAAACAAAACCAAACCAGAGATTCCAAAGGCCAAACCACCTCAACCCTCAACCAACGATTCCACCTCACAATCAGACATCACTCATACCAACCAAATCAATCTCTTCCCAAGCTCTCCAGGGCTCTAGGAAATAGTAACTCAACCCACATCCTTCCAAGGCTCCAAAGCATTTGTCCGACCCAGCTCCAGGACTAGTAACTGAACCCACCAAGGGCTCCAAAGTGTTTTTCCAACCTAGGCTCCAGGACTAGTAACTCAATCCAAGCTGTTACAGGGCTCCAAAGCATTCGTTCCAACCCACAACCATAAGTAATTATGAGCACTAATTAGAAAACAATCAAGTGGAAAAACCCACAACACCACAATTATCCAAGAGATGGAAAGGCAAGGCTAAAGCCACTGTCAATCTAGGAAATCCACCATGCCAATGGAAAATCATAACCAAATAATCACATGCATATATCATGCATCCATAAATCAGTAAGGAAATCACACATGCAACCTGTTACATGCAAGGCAATCTCGCTGTATTCGTTGATCCACCTGTTCCCTTGCGCTTTCCTACTTTCCTTTGCCTTCTTTCTCCGAATCCAAAGTATTCCAAAATGCTCCAGTAGTGCTCCAAGAAAACTCTAAGCATGCAAGAGTATGAGAGAATAGAGAGAATAGAGAGAAAGCTCCAAAACTAAACTGGCAAAAGTTGTGAACTAATCCTCAAAATCTTTTTTTATCATTGAGGCCTCTATTTTTCCTTTGATTTCCTCCTCATGTAGTTATGTAACCTTTCACCTTCTTTTTCTCCTATTTTCCATTATTTCATAAATAAAAAATCCAACTAATGCCGCTTTGCCTTTTGCCAATTTCCATAGCCATCAATTAATCACCAATGAAACCCATCACTATGTTTTTTCCCAACATTCAACTCGGAATACCTGTCCCATGGCCTTGGTCTTATATTTTGCCTTTATTAACTTTATTACATGAAATTTTAACCGAGGTTGTTACATGGAAGTTGCATCCAGAGCATGACCGAAAGAACAAAAAGAAAGACAATAAGAAGAAGAATATCATGGCCATCAATTCAAGCAACCAAGTAACTCGTACATGGATGAAAATATTGTTTGTACATCAATGCAAAAGGAGGTGAATCTTAGTAGCCCTCAACAACATGAAGATAAATAAATGACCATACTCTTCGACATAATGGTACAAGTCATGAAGACAAAGATTGATGGTTTCTTTGACTTAGGATCGTAGGCAAATCTCATTGCAATAGAGCTAGTCAACAAATTAGGAATTGAAGTTCTTGATCATCTAAGCCCATATCCATTGGGATGGGTAAATAAGGATGTAGAGTTGACAATAACAAAATAGTGCAAATTAAATTTGCCATTTGTGATAGTTTTATTGATGAATTAGAGCTAGATGTAGTTGTTAAGTTTTGGTAGCATCGAATGTGCTCTAAGTCTCAAAATTTGCACGGAGGCTTAGACACATGCATTCTCCAATACCCATAAATCGTTTTGGGAAATTCCACCCAAAGACAGTTTTATTAAAATAATTAATTATTTTTAATGGGATCCTAAGTCTAAACTTAGGAAATTAAAATAATTAAAGGGTATCAATATAAACTGTGGGTGTAACTTCTACAAGAAGACGAGGGTCAAGCAGAAATGATCTTAGACATTTATTAGCTTCTAATTTTGACCGTTGAATGTCAACGAGGAGATTATTTAAGGATGCTTGACGATCACTTGGAAAAACACACAAAGAGAGTTCAAAGAATCAATTTTATGAAGCAAAGCAGAGGAGCTGTCAGGAGAACTTCGATAGTGAGCTATTGCAGTGAGGGGCACGGATAGTTGGGTTGGAGTATCTTCTCCAGAGACGAGGATATGCAACAGAGAGGCAGAAAGACACTAGGAGGAGGCAGCGCAGACCCAGGAAGGGTTGATGCTGGGCCAGATGGGCCCACACAGAACTTGACGTTGAGCCAGGAGGGCTCACACAGAAGCTATTCAATCTCCAATGTAGAATTTTGAGTTTTTCAGAGAAGCTAACATTTTTGAGCTGGGAGGGCTGGAAACTTCTCCAGAAGGCAAGACGTTTCCCAGTTGAGCTGACATAGAGACTTTTGAGGCTGATGTAGGGCCTACACAGAGATAATTAGGGATAGTTGGTTCAACTGTCGGAACAACCGGGAATTGCTGAGTAGAGTGAGGTAATCTCACTAAGTTTTTCTGCCAATTTATTTCTTTGTAACTGGATTGCAAGAAGCGCATCTAGAGTTGTATTCAGAAACTAATACTTAATAATATAAAAACTCTTAGAGCTGTTGCATCGGTTTTCCCACATTTGGTTTTTCCGATGACATTTGTCCAAAAAATACTGTGTCACTTGTGCATCTTTCTCTATTTGTTTAGTCCTTGTTTTGGGAAAATTAATTAATTAAGTGAAGGTTGCAATGTGTTAGGTTCGATATTTGTTGTAGAAAACAATAAATAATTTGTTTCAGTATTTAACAGATAGGAGAAATTTAATCAGTCGCTGCAGTAGGTGATTAGGGTAGGATTCCGGAGCTAGTGTAGGTGAAGCAAGAAGAACAATGGCAGAGAACCTAGCGCTGAGTAGAAAAGGGAGATCAAAAAAGCTATAGTAGGCAGCAGTTCAAAACCCTAGAGGGTTTGTGCAGTCCTAAGCGAAGGGATGAATTTCGAGGCAATCTCTCTCTAAGTGAGCTGACAGAGAGAAGGGCTACCAGATTGAGATATTGTTGTGGCAGAGGGAGCATTGTTGAAGCCTCAACATGAGGAGAAGTTGGTGGGACACAGTCTTTTCTACACGACGTTTTGCTGGAATAAAGACATCAGAAGAGAAGGAAGAAGCACGGTTGAGGGAATATCTCCTCATCGGACTTCCAACCAAGGAGTTTGAATTCTCATTTGTTGAGAAGCAATGAAGAGGAGAGGATCTACAAGCTCTAGCAGGTAGTGCGTAGGCCAATCTAGTGCTACGTAGAGGAGAGAGGGAGCAATCGACATTTTCTGGCAGAGATGGCAACCATATCTCTAGGAGGGAGGTGGGGTGATCTAGAGATGTAGTTCGAAAGGACTACAGATGGGCAGGATCCTTGAGGAGCTCAAGGATCCTACCTCTAGGATCATTTCCTTGCTACAAGAGCCTAGATTAGAAGTAGTAGGATGGACTAGTGTCAGATGGTGCCGAGGAGTGTCAGAGAGACAGTTGCAGTGGATAGGAGCGCTAGAGACTGAACAACGCAGAGTAGAGTTGGCAGTAATGCAGATGGCACAAAGCAGAGGTCAATAGCAACGCAATAGATTCAGAGGGTCAACACAGAGACTAGTAGTAGTCAGGCTTCAACATTCACATGGTATCATACTAAACATAATTAGTTCAGTAATTTAGGATTGTTTTCTGTTGTTGATAGAGTAGCAACAATAGTTTACAGTGTAGTGATAATGCCAACAACAACACATATGCATAATTTCAGAGGGAATTGCAGTATGGATGCAGTGTCGACAGTGGCAGGGTCAATAATAGTACAAATGCAGCATTTGCACAATAGTTGATGGACAACAGGTCAAACATCAGCAGCAGAAAGGATGATGTTATGAAGTCAGAATGATGCTTCAGCTGGTTGCATTGCTAGAGCACGTTCCTCGCTAAGAGGGAGTGTGGATTTTTGGTAGCATCAGATATGATATAAGTATCCAAATTTGTAGGGAGGCTTAGACACATGCATTCTCCAATACCCAGAAATCGTTTTGGGAAATTCCACCCGAAGACAGTTTTATTAACATAATTAATTATTTTTAATGGGATCCTATGTCTAAACTTAGGAAATTAAAATAATTAAAGGGTATTAATATAAATTGTGGTTGTAACTTCTAGAAGAAGACGAGGATCAAGCATAAATGATATTAACCATTTATTAGCTTCTAATCTAGACCATTGAATGTCAAAGAGGAGATTATTCAAGGAGGATTAAGGGTCACTTGGAAAAAAACACACATAGAGTTTAGAGAATCAATTTTCTGAAGCAGAGCAGAGGAGCTGTCGGGAGAATTTTGATAGTTGGGTTGGAGTATCTTCTCCAGAGCCTAGGATACACAATAGAGAGGTTGAGAGACACTAGGAGGAGGCAACTCAGACCTAGGAGGGGTTGACACTGGGCCACAAGGGCCCACACAGAGCTTGACGTTGAGCTAGGAGGGCTCATGCAGAAGTTGTGTAGTCTCCAGCACAAAAGTCTGAGTTCTGCAGAGGAGCTAACATTTCTAAGCTGGGAGGGCTAGAAACTACTCCAGATGGTAAAATGTTTCCCAGTTGAGATGACACAAATACTTTTGAGGTTGATGCAAGGCCAACGCAGAGATAGTCGGGGACAGTTGGTTCAGTTGCCAGAACAGTTGGGAATTGCCGGGTAGAGTGAGGTAGTTTCACTAAGTTTTTCTGCCAGTTTATTTCTCTGTAACTGGATTTCCAGAAGGGCATCCACAGTTGTATTCAGAAACTATTGCTTAATAGTATAAAAACTCTCAGAGCTACTGCGTTGGTTTTCCCACATTGGGTTTTTCCGGGGACATTTGTCCAAAAAATATTGTGTCACTTGTGCATCTTTCTCTATTTGTTTTGTTCTTGTTTTAGGCAAATTAATTAATTAAGTGAAGGTTGCAATGTGTTAGCTTCGATATTTGCTATAGAAAATAGTAAATAATTTTTTTTAGTATTTAACATATAGGATAAGTTTAGTAAGTTGTTGCAATAGGTGATTCAGGTGGGATTATCGAATTTTCACAGCAGTTCCCCTTGATGTATATGGAGTTGTGTTTGGAAGCCCCCACATGTACATGCGAGATGCAATATTCATGCATAAAGCCAACCAGTATGAGCTTGTAAAGGATGAAACTTAATTCACCATTAACGTGCATAAAGGAAAGTTGAAAATTTTGTTAGTAAATGCCAACAAAGCCACGAAATTGATCAATTTGAGAAAGATGTATGTTTTACTATTTTTAAGAGAAAATTGATCCGTAGAAGAGTTTGTAAGAGGCAAGGAATCCTCGGAGGGGTGAACTAAGAAATAGAAACAACAATTGGAAGAGTTGTTATGAACATATAGGGATGTGTTCTAGGAGCCTAAGGGGTTACCACCTTGGAGGAAGTGGAGCACGAGATCCAACTATTGTTGGACTCCCCATTGCCAAACATCGAGATTTATAAATAGTTTGTTATAGAAGCAAGTGAAATGAAGAAACAATTGTAGTAGCTATTGGAACAAGGTGTCATTTGATCGGGCACATCATCATGTGGGTCACCCATCATCATTGTGTCAAAGAAGGATGGGACTTGGTGGATGTGTGTTGATTATAGGGTGTTGAACAAATTTAAATCATGCTCACTAATAAGTACCCCCTACTTAGGATAGGTGATACACTGGATTAGTTGTAACAAGCAAAGTACTTCACCAAGCTGGACTTAAAGTATGGATATCACAAGGTTCGAGTCAAGGAAGAAGATACTTGGAAGGTTGCCTTCAAAGCTAGGAAAGGTTTGAATGGGTGGCTAGTCATGCCATTTAGCCTATGCAAAGCACCAACTACATTTATGAGGTAAATAAATGATATCTTGCACCCTTTTATAGATTCATTTGTTATTTTTTAGTTGGATGATATATTAGTATATAATGCTACATGGGAGGAGCACATCTCACATTTGACGTAGGTGCTAGAGACATTAAAGAAGCACCAATTGTTAACATATCCCAAGAAGTGTGAGTTTGTACAACAATATTTGGTGTATTTGGGATATGTGATAGGTGGAGGAGAGTTTAAGATAAATCCTGCAAATATGGAGGGCATCATTAAATGGCGAGTGCCTACTAATGTTTTTGAGGTTAGGAGTTCCATTGGGGCAGCGTAGTATCTAAGGAAATTCATAACCTTGTTTTCATTAGTAATAGTGCCACTCCACACTATAATAACAAGTGGCAAGAGTTTATAGTGGTGAAGGGGTTAGCAGAGGGCCTTTGGAGAGCTAAAGAAGAAGACTATTCAAGCATAATTTATGGAATTATCTAACTTGCAAGAACCATTCGAAGTGGAGACAAATGTGAGTGGGTATACTATGGGAGTAGTATTGATGCAAGAAGGAAGGCCTATATGCTATTGTTCTGAAGTATTTCATGGGGGAGTTCTTAACTACCCTACCTACGACAAGTAGCTCTATGCCTTGGTGGGAAGGGATATAATCATCCACATATATCACCAATCGCTATAGTACTTGCAAGCCCAAAGTAAGCTATAAGAGATCAGGGATTACAATTGTATGAGGTTTCTATAGAAGTTTCATTTAATGATCAAGTATAAGAAAGGAAACACAAACAAGTTGGGCGACATGCTTTCAAGGCAACCCACATCAATTATCACAACTTGGGGAACTCTAATGCATGTGGAGCCATTCACCCATGATGCATACAAAGAGGCATATTCATAGGATGAGGACTTCAAGGAGGTGTTTCAACAGTTGCAGAGTCAAAGTCGCGTGAACGATGGTGACATCATTGTTGACTACCATTTCTAGGATGGGTTACTCTATAGGTTGGGGAAGCTATATGTTTCCAAAGGTGAGCAATTGCAGTTGATTAGAAAGGCTCACACCTCCAAGGTTGCGGGGCACTTTGGTGTAGGGAAGATAGTTGCCAACTTGTAGAGGTATGTGTAATGGCCCAGGATGCAAGAACATGTAGCTAGGTTCATAAGAGGATGCATGTTTTATTGTACCACCAACTATAGTAATAGGAAACAGGGTCTATATCACCCCTTACCTATACCCACTCGTCCCTGGGAAAGCATTTCCATGAACTTTGTGGGAGGTTTACCAACAACCAGGATCTGACATGACTACGTGTTTGTGTTAGTTGACAGGATCAACAAGATGTGTGTTCTAATGCCTTGTAAAATGACCATTAGTGGGAAAGAAGCAACAAACTTGTTCTTTGGATAGGTATGGGTGCACTTTGGGATACCAAGGAGCATCATTTCAGATAGGGATACAAGATTTCTAAGTGTAATTTGGACTTGTTGATTTGGGGTAGCATCGGATGTGCTCTAAGCTTCAAATTTTGTAGGGAGGCTTGGGCACGGGTATTCCAAAGAACCCATAAAACGTTTTGGGAAATTCCACCCAGAAGTGATTTTATTAAAATAATTAATATTTTTAATGGGGTTCCTGGATCTAAACTTAGGAAAATTAAAATATTAATGGGTATTAATCTAATCAGGGGTGAAACTTCTAGAAAAAGCCATGGATCAAGTCAAATCGATCTGAGCCTTTGATTATGTTTTAATCTAGGTCGTTGGTTTCCCAATAGGAAGATATAAGAAGGGACTTAAGGGTCATTTGGAAAACACACAAAGAGATAGAGAGAAATCAATTTTCTGAAGTGAGAAGTTCTCAGGAGGAAAAATCGATTGAAGGAATCTCTTGTAGTTGAGGGGCAGGGATAACAACTTCTGGAGAGAGAGATTCTTAGCCGAAGATACATCAACATAGAGAGGCAGTAAGTGATCCAAAGGCCTTAACGCAGAGGCTGACGCAGGGCTAGAAGGGCCATGCAGAAGTGGTGTAGAGGCAGAGAGAGAAAGTCGAAAATCAGAGTAGAGGGTCAGTTTCAGTAGCCAGAAGTTGGGGTGTGAGACCAGGAGGCTGAGAGCAGTGACTTTGGGCTTTTGATCAAATTCATAATTGGGTGATGTAGTACCTGAAAGGGTTGATGTTGGGACAACGTAGAGGGAGGTCAGAGCTACTGTAGTGCCTGCCAGGGGCATCTCATCCTTAGCCGAAACAACCAAGACTTTTCTCAGTGATTGTGTGAGGTAACTAACAAAGCTTCTACCAATATTTCTCTCTATAACTGAATAACCCTGTGAGGTATTCAATGATGTATTCAGATTTTTCTACTACATAATAATAAAACCCTCAGAGCTGCTGCACCAGTTTTCCCGCATTGAGTTTTTCCGGGGACTATTTGTCCAAAAATAAATATGTCCTATGTGTTGCATTATTATTTCTTGCTCAGTATTTTGTTTCCGCATATATGAAAATTAAATGAAGGATGCAAATGTATTTATTTCGAAATTTACTATAGAAGACAATAAGTAACTTGTATTGTTTAATCAAGTAGGAGAAGTAACATTAGTTTGCTGTAGTAGGGATTCCAGTGTAGGAATTTTCACAGGACTACCTTGTGGGAGAAGATGGACACTAAGCCAAAGAGGACTACATCATTCCATCCTCACACAGATGGGAAAACAAAATTAGTTATCAAAATTTTGTTCTAGCTTTGAGGGGTTTTAAACAGAAGCATCTGAAGACTTGGAATGAAAATCTGGTATATATAAAACACTCTTATAACATAACAATCCACACTTATACTTGTAAGTGCCCATTTGAAACTTGTTTTGGATATTTTCTACCTTTGGATATTTCATATGGGCAACAAGGAGGAGTGAGGGAGGATCTTATAGGGGATGCCTTGAGGGTTGAAAAGTTTGTTGAGAAGATAAGGCAAATCCATATATAGGCACATGAGACACTGTAGAAGTCATAGGTAAAATACAAGGCCATACATGATCAACACAAAAAAAGATAATTCGTTCAAGGAGGGAGATAAAGTATGGTTACAGTTGAATAAGGAGAGGCTACATGGTCCTAGTAAGAAAATCAAGGCTCTGTGATATGGCTCCTTTGAGATACTAGAAAAGGTGGGAGATAAAGCCGATGAACTTAGTCTACCCCCATACATGCGCATTTACTCAATTGTGAATTTGGAGAATCTGAATCTCTATGAACCTTCCATGATAGACCAGGAAGAGGAATAGGTCCTACCTTCTATAAATAGGACCTCCCTTTCTCATTTCATAAGCAGTTAGAATTCCATGTAGCTGAGACATAGTGAGAACACGGAGATTTTCTTTTTCTTCTATTGCAGATACTTTAGATTCAAACTTGGGGGATAATGATCTTAGAATCTTTTGAACTACTATAGACTCTTTTACTTCTTCACCCAAATTTTTCATACAATTAACAATCTCATCTACCCGAAGAAAATAATTAGCCACACTTTCATCATTATACATCTTGAGAGTCTCATATTGAATCCTGAGAGTTTGAAGTTTAGCTTGTTTTACCTGTTCATCTCCTTCATAGCTCGTGATCATTTTGTCCCATATTTCTTTTGCTGATTTGAAGTGCATTACCTTCATGAATTCTATTTGGGATATACTTCCTAATAGAGTACTGACTGCTTTTGCATTTGTTTCATACTTCTTTTTCTCAGCTGGATCTGTAGGAGTGGCTGAAGGAAAAGCATAGCCTGTTTCTACAATGTCCCAAACTTCTGTACCAAGAGATTGAAGATATGCAGTAACTCTTACCTTCCAATAATTGAAGTTTGTCCCATCAAAAACCGGTGGCCTGATTGATGCTTCTCTCTCGTAGTTGCTCATGATGAACGATCTACCTTCAAGCGATCAAGCTTTTCTGAAGGACCTGCTCTGATACCAAAACATGGAACAATACCACGAGCCGACACCATAGAAACACAAAACCGTCGGCTAGATACCACACAAGAAACCCCCTCGTGCTTTTCTCTATCTTGAAATGTGTGCACTGGGTGGACGCACCCCCTGAACGGCTGGCCTGCGTTCCTGGACGCGGGTTCTGCATGGTATACCTGCGGGGACGCACTTTCTGAACAGATTGCCTGCGTCCTTCTTAAAAATAGAGAGCTGATCATCAAGAATAGTGATCTACCACCTGAATGGGTTGCCATCAAGGACAACACCTGAATCATAATGCCAACAATAAATGACTCATACCCTTTGTTGTTGGTCTCACGGTATATGCAAACACCACATGAAAGTAATTGGGAAGTAGAAAAATGACACCTCAATATATTCAAGGTGCAGTTTAGTTTGGGATACGTTATAGTTTAGGAGGGACTCCTTTGATGGTTGGTTTCCCCGATTTAGATTGGGCTAACAACCCCGTTGATTGGAAGTCTACTGGAGGTTATATTTTTAGTCTTTTCTCTATACCTATCACTTGGGCTTGTAAAAATTAATAGACTATTGCTCTTTCTTCAACGAAATGAGAGTACTGAGCAATGATTAATGCAAGTCAAAAAGTCTTGTGGCTTTGATGTGAGATCTTTTCAGAGTCTGGATTCCAACAACAAAATTTGACCACTCTTTAGTGACAATCAGAGTTCCATCAAGTTTGCCAAAGATCTAGTTCAACATCAATGCAACAAACACATTAAGCTACAAATACACTTCATAAAAAAACTCATT
The DNA here is from genome assembly GCA_031772625.1 of Pinus tabuliformis. NCBI lineage: Eukaryota > Viridiplantae > Streptophyta > Pinopsida > Pinales > Pinaceae > Pinus > Pinus tabuliformis. Next base: position 651,418,096 of record CM062807.1, on the reverse strand, counting down.
TATGATCAAGTTATTGAAGTGTTCTTTTGCCCTATATATGATCAAGTTGCAAAACTTTTTACAAAGTCTCTTATAGAAGCAAATTTTTCTAAACTTCGATATATGTTAGGAGTTCAGGAAGTTGTCATTAAGGGGGGATATGCTCTATTGCCTCCTTCCTTATCCTATTGTGTCAAGTTTACAAATCCTTCAATCCTATCCCAAGTTATTCTTAAGGTGGGATGTTAGGATATTTAGACACTCGGGAGTTAGTTAAGTTCAAATTGGTCTAATGTGTCTATTAGGTAAAATTGTGTTTCTTTAATATATATTAGTTTCGTTTTTATCCAATAATCATGATTTGTTATAGACATATAATGATCCAATGGTCCATATTCTCCTTGACACTAACAAGTGTTGATTTGTGGTTTAACACCTGACTGGTCCATGATATTTATTGAAAATCATGGAGGGTCACAGTTGATGATTAATTGTGAGATCTCTCTTGTGTAATTTGTTTTCTTTTGCATTAATAAAATTGCCTCATGTGGTCACGTCGGTTGCAACTATGGACATTTTCTCTCTTAGAGGATTTTAACCACGTAAAGATACTGGTGTTGTGATCTTTGATCTTCTTGTATGAGTGGTTATTTGAGGTGTTCATCCTGTATGTAATACCCTATTTACCCAAACATATATCAAGATATCGATGATTTTCTAAGATGCAATACTCCTAAACTCTTGATATATCGATTTTATAGCTCGACATGCCACGTTGATCATGGAAAACCAATCACCACCTCACAAGTGGCACACGTTGATGTGCCCATTGCCACATGGTAGTAATGACATGTGCCACATGTCACTAATACCCATACAAATGGCCTACCCAAAAGGCCAAATCTAGGTGACAAATGGCATACATGTGGCACTACCACATCATTTATTGCGACGTCATCATGATGTCACCATCATGAGGCCCCTATAATCTGATACTCTAATATCCCAAGGTATTTCCATCAACTGACATGATTGGAAAACAAAAATATTTGTTGCTAATTGTCAGATTGTCACTCATGGCCATTCGATACCAAGAATTTTCCATTTAGCTACAACTCTTGAAAAACTCTTAAGGGCCAATATATCAATCACCCCCACCTTTTGGCTGCCCCTTGGTCTTGTGTCCTTAGATGCTACCTAATCAACTGGTATGTCAGGGAGGGTTTTTGTACTCCTCCTTACCAAACTCTGGATCAATACTTTATTATCCATGGCCTTGTATCCACAGGGTTATATGTAGCATCCTCATTAGCTTTTCTAGCCATACAATCAACCTATTCCTCATTACATGTTCACCATTAACCATGGCGGGTCATCATAATCATCTTATAATAATAAACTATTATGAGTTTTCACTTATGCTATATGTATGCTCATTCATCGGTGTATGTGTTCAATGTTTCTTTATGCACCTAACATATCATTTTATTAATTCCTATTAGTACACATGCATCCTTGGCTATTAATCCCTTGCATTTATGTCATATCTATGCTCTTTATTTATTAGCTTATAATAGGATTTTCGAAATTTGAGGAAAACATTCAACATAGCAAGATATGAGTAAAGAGATATCCCCCCCCCTCATAATTATGGATGCTTCACTTGGTCATGTGCTTGTGTAATTATCATTTTATCAAGCTGTTTATGGGAATTCTAGTATAGCATCTTGACTGCATTCCTCACTACATTAACAACCAACATTCACTATATCTTCCTCATCCCCACATCAATTTCTGAACAAATATGTAGTACTCTTATCACAAAGCCCGTGACACTCTTTTTCCAATAATCTTTGGTCTATCAACCTTCATGTTGTACCATAATCCTAGTTCCCATATTGTATGGCCTTCCTACCATAATCATTGCTCTTAAACCTTTGTTCTGTAATTTACCTCTAATCTATTACTATGGAAATCTTGTTTTGCTATTCTATCTTTGGCACTTCAATTTGTCTTCTTAATATATTTCTCAACCAATCTAAGTCTAGTGGATTCATCTCTATGGTGCATCTCTGACCTTTTGAGCTTGTTGTTTTACTCATAGTTTTGATAAATTTATCTTTCATAACCCCATTTAGTTCGAGGGCCAAACATTAGGTTTTATACCACCGGTAACACACCCAAACCCTTAGTGTCTAATTAAGTGTAGAAATATGTCGATAGAATTGTAACTGCTCGAGAAATTTAATCTAAATCAAGAGACACAATTCTACTCTACTGATTTGCAGAAATTAATTCACAATTTAGAACAACATTTACAAACATGCATTAATCACATACACAAGTACACATATTTATCTAGGGGAAACCAACTAGTAAAAACCCCTTAAGCATGCTTGCATTAATTAGATGAATAAATAATGTATTACAATTTCTTGCTCCAGCTCTGAGCGCAACCTGCAAAAGAATAAATGTTCTCTCTAATGATTGAGAACTTCTGGCCAACACTTAGCCACTTTATGCCTCCATCATTATCCTATTTCATTGCGAAAATATTGAGTAAATTGGCTCCTATTCTTTAGGAATTTCCTCCAAATTGATTGTGCAATTCTCAAGGATTGATCATTGATTGCATGCAACATCTGTACACTCAAAACTAGTCTACAATTAATATTACACTACCTTGGAATCTCCACCAAAGCTGAGAAATTCGAATTCCTTGCATGCATGAGCTATTTTTGGTTGATTGATTAGTTAACTGGATGACCACTGAGTTAGACTACTGTCCCATTGCACAACTAACCTCCAACTAGTTATATCAACTGTTAGAACTAGTTTAAATGAGTACAACTAGAAATAAATGAACCAGATTGCTACAAATTAGCAATCACACATGCGTAACTTAACTCTAAGCCCTCTAACTCGAATTTATTTAGTTAACTAAGTGACAAGAGCCATGTTGCCTTAGTTAACTGCCTCCAAGTTGTCTGTTGATGTGGAAATTTCGAATTTTCTTAATTTGACCAAGGCTAAGTCAAATTGAGCCTTTCTTGCTACACTTCTTAACATTAAGGATGTGGGGTGTACAAATATCACCTCCTAGGTTACCTTAAGGAATTCAAGTTATCAAAATTTCCTCTTTCTCTAACCACCATAAAACTCATCTCTAAGGATACAAGAACCTTCTTCTTGTTGAGATTTTTCCAAAGTTACAAAATTTACTTGAACTGCGATCTATACACAAAGTTTGTTGAAAATAGCAACAAGAAAGGCTAAAAATAGGAATGCTAAAAATAGCATTGCTATAAATAGCAGTTCAGCCAGTGTTGAACATAGCTACAAGGAATTTAAAATGGAAGTGCTAAAAATAGCATTCTATAAATATCATTTCGGGATACCTTCCTATTTTAGTTAGTCCCTGAACTAAAATAGTGAAGTAAAATTCGAATTTGATCTTAGTAGCTGTTTGTAAAATAATTAATTAATTCATCTTGAGTTAATTAGTTAAGGAAAATCAAACATGAAGTCTATGTGGGGACATGCAACAGTTTCTCCATTAATTGAGGAATTTATCCATCAGTTAAAGAGATAAGGATGAGTTGTAATATTGAGTTGTAATTAGTTGGCTCAGTTAACTGAGTCAAGTCTAGTTAGATTAATTCAAACAATTTGTTGAATTAATTGTAAGTTTAGTTAGTTAATGCTTGCATGCATGTAACTACTGCACTTCAGATAACTGAATATTCTCTCATAAATGACTCATGCATGTGAGTTCAGTTAGAGACCTAGTTGAGATCAGAGGAGGGACAATGTACTATTAGTTGAATGAATTTTTCCTATAAAGGAATCTCATCCATGCAAAAGGATTTATCTCCTTCAGGTTTGTGAAGTTATTTTTGAACCAAGTGAGCAGTGCGAGGTGGGAATTCACACAATTGGAAGCACTGGACCCCAGGAAAAACTGCGTAAGGAAATAGGAGGCTTGCAGGGCAGAGGAGAAGGTTCTGAGAGCCTTTGACTATCTATGAGAAGTATTGTTTGATTGCAGAGAGAGTAGGATCGCTTGTGAGTTGATTCTTTTTGTAACTTGAATAAGATTTCCACTTGGATGATAATACAAAGATTGGGGTTTTAGGCTGAGGCTTTCCCCGGGTTATTTCTTCTGTGTTATGTGTGATTGATTTCTCATTCTCAGTTATATGTGTTCTCATTGATCTTGCTCAATTCGATTAAGCTTCCGGAAAGTTTGTTGTAGAAGTAGATCTTGTATTTTTCTTTAGTATATTGCATAATATGTTGATCTACAGTGGGAATTTCTACAAAGTTATGCCTACCCAAAGATCTACCCTTAAAGGTCCATATTAACATCTGTACCATCCACTTGTTAAAAATGTGGTAACCCTTTCTCCCATGTGTCACCATCGTACAATTCTTTGTTAGCTTCCACGTCCACCCAACCAATCCATGACTATCTTATTTACCAACTATCCCCCTTATGAAAAACTTTATCAGGTTAAATAATTTATTTTATATTCACTTGACTGGACAATAGAATGTCAATTGATGGAACTATACTTTTATGTCCCCTACCTTATCCATCTATTGGGTCACTAGGCCCCTGAACCCTTGGGATATATAACATGCATTTTTTCAGTTCGACTTAATGTCTGATGAACCTACATCTCGATAGTCGATAGCTTGAAGTCTCAACATATTGATGGTCGATCTCCCAATAGGCCAATAATTGATATAACATAGTCAAATAATGTAAAATCCATCTTTGAAAACTAAGTAGGTATTTCATTTTTTTTACTAGTAGGAAGTAATCCTAATATAGAGATTATAACCACTTAAAATCCCAACCCCCGGACTCCTGATAGCTTGTCATCCTCACAATAAAGCTCCTAATAGCATGAAACTTTGATACTCGATACCACATCGCCTTTGCCTTGGCTGCCACCTGGTTTCCATCTTAGTACCATTTGACACTCTAATCTATGTCCTCGTGCCACATCAATAATCCATGTTAGAACCACATCATCATGTCACATTATCAAGGAACTCCATTGGTATCATGTCATCATGACATGTCACCTAGCCACATTAGCTACCACATGACCAACATGTGGCATCACTACTCCATGTCATCTCACCATATGAGTGGGCACCTATAATGCCATGTTGCCATATATTCCATGACAACATGCCACATCCTCCAACCCATGTTTGTACCTTATCGAGCTTCATCAATATCAAGAGTAAATCCGAATAGCTAATTTCGAACTCTTAGTCATCGACCTTTGAAAACATGATATCCTAATACTTGATATCCATCACTTGAAAAATTTGACCTTTCGTCTCCATTAATCAGCAAATGCGTTAGGTTCTGTTAGTACTAGGAGTTATTGTGGGTTTTTGTTGATTGATGTGTTTGATGGCTTAAACATCGACATTCCAAAAGCTAATAGCCCAAAAGTTGATAACCAACCTTTGATGGCCCAAGGTTTATATATTGTTGTCTAATAACATACTTTTCCTATTGATGTGATGATTTGTGGCTATGGCCTAATGTCCTAGAATGGTGATGGAAATTTCCCCGTCAACTAATGATCACCATCAACATCTATTGGTATCGAGGTTTTATCATTGGTGATTGATATCCCATATGCCAACATCTAGTATCTAATGCTCTAATAGCTGATATGCTAAGGAGTCGATATAATGTATTTAAATGATCGTGGTACTCTTGGTTAGTGTCAGGGGTCTAGTTGGTTTCCATTTGAGGTATTGTTGATTTCAATAGCCTAACATCCATCCTTCCAAAATTATCCCCTTTTTTCTAAGTACTTTATCATGGTCTGTTTTTTGGCCATATGGCCAAGGGTTGAGGCTAGGGTCACCTAAACCCCTGTTGGAAAATCAAGAATCTTGTATATTATGTTTGACTTTCCTTACTTGATAATTATTTGTGATGTTAGTTGGCCTTTTATTACTTCTTTAATTCTTGTTCGTCAAGCAATTAACAAAACGCTGAAGATCACAAATAGACAAAGTTCGTAAGTTATCAGCTCCAAGCTAGGGAAAAACCCCTCCAAGGAGAAAACCCAAAAAGAAAGCTTCTCTTCTTATAGTATATTCTTACAATGAGACTTCCAAAACTCAAATACCAAAGCCCATAATCCTCCCAAGCACCAAGTCATCCCCCTAGCAAGATTTCTCTAAGGCAGCTTGAAGACTTCGACCTTCTGCAACTTCACTCTAGAATTTTGGCCTCCTGCAATTGGCAGTTACATAGAAACCCTAGCATTGAGCAACTTCACACGTGTGGACAGAAAAATAGATAAACCCAAGATACTTCGATTTATTCTTCTTCCCTTTGTCCTTCCAACTCTTTCTCTTCCTTCGCTATTGTAGATCGAACTTGTGATTGATTAATGCTTCAAATGAGTTAAAATCCTTCTATTTAAAGCCTTCTTGAGGGGTCAAATAGCTTTCCTTTAGGCTGACTTCACCTTGATTGGGGCCAACTTGGTCTTGGAGGAATAAATGGATTTTTCTTGACAAAAATAAATATATTTATTTGTTACAATGAATCCAAATGGGACTATAATACATGACATAAATTCTTCTTTGTCTTATAAATACCTAGAAAGACCTAAAAGCATGAAGAACTTGCTTTTGACCTAAACTTGAGCATGAAACCCATGCTTTTGATTAAAATATTTTTTTCTTTCTTTATTTATACAAAATATACAATGTCATTATTACAAAAGGTCATTATAAAGACCGAACATAATTACAATTTCCAACACTCCCTCTTAACTAGGGAGGTATTCATAATCCCATCATGAAGTACAAGGAATCTTAATCTTGAAGCATTCTCAGAAGAAGACTCTGATTGATATGCCATTTGTCAAACATCTATATCATAACCAACACTGTCAATGAAGGCCTTAACTAGACAAGCTCATATTCATTCGAGAGAATTATGCTATAAGGTTTTACATGAACTGCTACACTACCTCTAAGGCACATACCCCATCTAGATGTTCACCGGGTATGTCCTTTCAGGACAATTCTTATGTTGGATTTAAAATCCTAAATCCTCAAGGAATATCGGTCCTCTTTGACTACTATTATCTTGGATGCCCTACCTCATCCTTAAAGAGTATCAGTCTACAACATCTTTCTTGGATTCTACAATTGATAAGAAGTTCCAAGGTTAGATGTTTATCCAATCCTCCAGACTCCATTATTTCCTTATGCCTTTACTAAGACTTACGATTGTTAGTCCTGGTATAATGCATGACAAATAAAGATAAGAACTATCCAGCATCACTCCCTCTCAAGATTTTCTCTTAAATACTCAAGATTCTTGTTTGGTAGTGCTTTAGTCAGAATATCTGCTACCTGTTCATATGTAGGTAAACATTGCAGCTCCACGACACCATCTTGTACCAAGCTTCTGATGTAGTGGTACTTATTATTTATATGCTTTGTCCTAGCATGGAAAACTGGGTCTTCTATCAATCTTATGCATCTTTCATTGTCAAAGTGTATGTGTGTAGGGCTAAGTGGTCCCTACAATAAATCTTATAATAACTTCCTAAGCCAAACAACTTCCTGGCCGACTTCACTTGCAACAACATACTTAACTTCAACACTACTCAAAGCAATTGTACCCCACTTTCTGCTCATCCATGAGACCATGGAAGATATTAAGTTGAAGCATCCACCTATTGTGCTTCTTCCATCTGTCTCACTGCTACCCCAATCGGAATCTGTATATCCCATGAGTTGGATTTCATTACCATTATACCAGAAGAAACACTACAAGGAAAAGATCTTCTAGCAGAGGTTTTTGTGGAGGCCCCTATAGCCCAAAAATCCGTTTGTAGCAGAGGTCACTAGTGGAGGTGGGCGGACAGATGTTTTAGAGAATGTTTCTTTCACGGTGCATCTAAATTATTCAAGCACACCAATGCTTTACCATCAATACACACACCGAAGCTGCATATAACATGGTGCACCATGATTTTTTTTTGAAAAATAAAAGCCCACGGTGTGCTAAATACTAAAGCTCACTGGTGCTTGAATATTCATTAGCACTAGACTCCTTCATATAGAAAAACGTACCAGTGCTATTTGACAATGACGTGTTGGTGCAATAAACGCATAACAACGCATTGAGGCATCTTATAAAGCGTATCGATAGAAGATTTTTAATTTCTAAAAAAAGATTGGTGCTACTGTAAAACCATAACATCAATGCGTTACCAATAACATAAAGCCTCAAGGCGTCTTGATAATTAAAAAAAAAAAAAAGAAAAAAAAAAAGAAAAAAAAAGGTGCTTTTGGATATATCATGCCTCGGTGCGCTTCAAGAAACACACCATAGGAGGGTTAAATAAAAAAAGCCTCTCGACCGTAATTTTCATTTTTACCATCTACAATGCAAGAGAGCTATGAATCACTGGTGTCACTCTTTCCATGTGCAAGCACCTTGATGTTGGTGCTTCTCTTGCTCCCCACCTTTCAGTACCATGCTCACTGTTTGAGTTTCCAATTTTTTCAATTGGCGTGAATATTTATTTTTCTCCATTATGTGTCCACAATGCCTCCCCGATGACAAAATGTCTAGGTAATGTCTATGTTTCATTCTAATTTAAGTTTTTAGAGGATTATAATTGCAAATTAGGTTGAATTTCTCATTGTTTTTGAAAAAAAATCGACACGTGGTGTGCTCGATATGTTCGGTTCGCACGAGAGTGGTGCACCCTATAAATTTACAGGGTGCACTTTATTTCGATGCGTGAACATAATGAACTGTCATTGTGGGTGTGTGTTTTGTAAATATAAATGCACTATGAAAGATGCGACATATTGTACGTTGGTGTGTCACTCCCAATGCGTTTATATTTACCAAATGCACTGTAAATAAATATTTAAAAATATTCCTACAACTTGTTGTGTTAGATAACCTGAACGCGTCGTACTGGTGCCAATAGGTTATATGTGCACACAAACACACAAGCAAGTCACACCTCTATGAAAATTTAAATTTTTAAAACACTTGTAGTGCGTCATACTTATGTGCGCATTGTTATCGGTGCGGTTATAGTTGAAAGCGCAACAGATCGGGTGCATGACTGTGTTTTAAGCGCATTGGTAATTTTTTTCTTCTTAACATTGAAAGTTATGTTTCCATAGTTATAAATACATGTTTATTTAATATAAAAAAATATATTTTATGTATGAGGCTGATGTATTTTATATGTCAATCATGTAGCTGAGATGTCAGAAGAGGGAGTAGTAGTAGGCAGACCCATACAATATAGTTCGACCATGGAATACCAAAGAGAGGGAGAGAGATTTATACCTTCACCTTATTACTACAACAATCTGAGCGCTCTTGAGGAATGTAGGCCTCCTCAAGTACTATGAGGAGGGTACATCCCTGAAGGCGCACTCTGTCTTATTAACGCATTTGATCCGCCAATGGAATGTCTAGAAGCAGGTTTTTTGTGTCGGTCCTGAGTTGTGGTATAGGCCCACTGAGGAGGACATATACTTTATCACTGGCCTATCCAAGAGAGGGGAGGATTTTCCCCAATTCCTTGATGTCCCCCATGGTGTTGCAACTGAGAGTCAGCTTGCATACACTCAGAGATATGTCGGGCCTCATGCGGTCCGTCCATCATATTTTCAGGTTTGTGGTGGACAACTACGAATTTCTTCTTTTACTATAGACGAGGATAGGTGCCTCTCATTATTAGTCAACACCATTGCACATTATTATGGTTATGGGCAACACATTAGTTGCTCTCTTTTGTATTATGTTGATTCTTTGATTTGGGTGCCACGTTGCATGAGTGGTTTTCCATTTTTTTGAGGCAGTTTTGTACGACTTTAGATAGATGTCGTGCGTTGTCGAGACAGGGGAGGGATACCTTCCCTTTTGCTTTTGTTATTTTTTGTTTATTTTTTGAGAGGTATATGGAGACGAGGCTTACATTTGATCATTGCCCTCCTAGGAACAAATCCACATGTGGGGGCAGATGATTCCCAAGAGGGACATGCTGGAGTTTACCTCCAAGATTTCGTACGAGGCACTGGTGCTAATGGTCAGTGTGGATGACCATGCGTTTGTCATGTTGGTGTATCTGTACACATGGATTAATTGGAGAGGGTATCTCAACATCTTCTTCACAACTCATAAGCCTCCAAATGATACAGGTAATATTAGTGTTTTATTTAAATTAATCTAGTTTCATTTTCGTGCTTTAATGAATTAGAATAAAATTTATTCTAGCACGTTCTTTAACTTGTTTGATTAAATTGTCTAATTATTTTTGTGAAATATATATTTTGTATTCATTAGCTCATATATTAGGGACATTCCTCCCCACCCACCATTGGATGGAGGATATGGGTGATGCCTAAGAGGGTGAGGCACATCCTTAAGGGTGTGTGGACGTCCAGGGTTGGAGGACTGTTATGCGATTTCAGATGGACTACTGTGATAGGTTAGCCATAGTTTTAATTTAGTAGGGAGTTACCCTGCGAGGCCTCAAAATATCAACGCGGATCCAATGTTTGTGGATCTCTATAGGGTTGGTCCGCGAGATTTTATGTCTCTTATGTGGCATGTCATCGGAGCTAGTACTTTACTGAAAACAATGAGGGTTGCAGGGCATCATGCAACAACACATCCATCATATGAGGTTGGTCATGATGATGATGATCACAATGATGAGGGTGATGATCATGATTATGATGATGAGGATGGTGATGATGATGCTTTTGGTGGTGCCACCCCATTGGATCATGGACGTCTGGGTGTTGGTGATCCTTCTGTTAGTACACCTGCTCATTAGTCGCCTGATGATGAGATGCCAGAGCTAGAGGATGTGCCATATGTTTCTCCTGACATAGTAGATCGACCACCTTCTCCTACAGACCATCCACCTTCTACTGCAAACCAACCACCTCTTAGTCCTCCATGTTAGCTGAGTTCGGCAGATGTACTTGATCAAGCAGTAGTTAACTATTCATTGTCTTCTACTACATACCAAGCTGCAAGCACTATTACGTCTTTTGTATCAGATATTTGATTGCATTTATTTGACTTCATAATGTAGTTATTTGACTTCTTTGTATATATATATATATTGCATTTTTTGTTTGTTCATGTTTATGTACTTAATTGATATGGTTGTGTTGATGTGTATATTGTTAGGTCATGTTAGATATGTTCATTTAATATGCTTGCAGATAGATGTGTACGTGATAGTGGTTATTTGACATGAGATTTATATTAATTTGAGGATGTGTGTGGTGATGGTGTTAGATTACAATCTTTTTGTTTTGTTAGATGTGATCATGATGATGATGCCCTGTTAGATTATTAGATCTGTGTGTTAGCTAATGACGTTTATATGTGCTACTAAAAGCATATAAAACTAGATGATGGTAGTGAATTCATATGTGAATCTTAGAAGATGTTTATGTTTGTTAGATGATTATCGTCATGATGTTTATTTTTATGAAATAATGTTTATTATAGATTATGTATTTGTGAATTTATATCAAACTTGGTGAATTATATCTTTTTACTCTACATTTCTTCCTCATAATTAAAGCTAAATTACCTTTTTTTTTTTTTTTTTAACTTTTGGTTACATTGTATCTCTATAAAGTTATATAAGATTAAGGTGTAAATTGAAGTATTGTAATTATGACTGACATTAATTTCTTTTATTATTACTATTTTTAATTTGTTAATTTCAATTATTATTTTACTATTTTTAAATGTAATGTTATGTGACAACATCTCTCCCATGCTGAGCTGTAAAGCACCTCTCGGCGCAATCAATTTAGATTTAATACAACTTAAAAAATTCTATTTTTATAAAATTTATTTTATTACTCAAGTTATGAGATTTTCAAATAATTTAAATTTAATCTTTATAGCAACTCTTACCAATTTAAATTAAAAAAATCTCTCTCTAAAGATGAGGATAAAGAAACATGAAATAAGGCTTGTGATCAAGTTACTTGTAGTTGGGGATTTTCTCTATTGGAAGTTCTCCCTTAAAAAGGCAAGTGAACTTTTTTCTAGTAATAAAGATATAACATTTTGATGCTATTTTGGTTCTTTGTTTGCTATTGTACTAGTTTAAATTTAACTTTTTTTAATAATAAATATGAGTTAAATAATACAAATTAAATTATCACGAGATATTCACTAAAATTCATGTTTTTCACATTTCTCCTAGCTAATATTACATCATGTTCACAATGATAAAGACATGTCTACTTTAAATAATTTAGTTACAAATACATTAAAAAATAGATATTTATTTTACATAATTTAAACAGGAAACAAAAATGCATCACCAAGTCTATTTGAAACTCAAAAAATGCCCCTTAATCACCATCACAAATGCGGTGCACTTGGTATGTTATGATCGCAATGATGCTATCATATTTATCCAACACAAGGGCTAAATAATATTTAAAAATATAGCTATATATCGATGCATTTGATAACGTGAATGTTCCGTCCCGGTGTGAAAATGTTATACGTGCGCACCGTTGCATATGTGTGAAGCACCACGACGAAAATTTCAATTTGTGAACCAACAACAATGCGTCATAACTATGTACACATTGTCAATGGTGCGATTGTGTTTTACAGAGCATCGAAGCTAGTTCATGACTGTGTTTTTGGCGCACATATAATGCTTATTTATTTATTCATTGAAATTTGTGTTTCTATATTAATAAATGAATTTTTTATTGAATAAAAAAAAATTGTATTTTATGTATGAGGTTGATTTATTTTATATGTCAATCATGTAGCATAGATGTAAGCAAAGGGAGCAACAACAAATGGGAATACTTAGTGAAATAATGAAAACAAAAACATACAACAATAGTATAAATGATGAAATAACACAAGTACATATCACTCTCCATTGTCATCACCTTGATTATCTTTCTCGACGCTTGGCATGATAACACTGTTGTTCTCAAAAACATGTTTTGATTTAGGGTTGTGTCTTAATACGAACCACAAATACCTATCTAACACATATGGGTTAAAAAAAACTTGGTTTCATTTTTTTGGGAAAACTTGGTTTCATTTTTTTGGTTTCATGCCACATCTTTCTAGAGTTGATAGATATCAGTCCAATATCGCGATCTTCCTTTACATTATTTCAATCAAAGGTGTCCCACCAATTTCACCTTAAAATAACAGATTGGAATGAAGAGAAGTCCACTTGAATGATCTCTTTTATCTTTCCAACGTAACCTAATGTCCCCTACATAAGGTTTTTATCGCGGTGGCTAGCACGATTACATTGGTCGAACTTGACTTCCACTCCACAACTTTGTGTCATGCATCCATCATCGACATCCTCCGTGCAAAAATGATGTCCATATGCCCACATAAATGGGAACAAATGCACCTTCAAAAGAGTGAAAAAATCTGTGTCATGTGTCTAATAACGTGAACATAATTAAAAATATAAAATATATATAGAAGTTACAATTCAAAGGTGTAGTATGAAGTTAAAAATGTACATAAAGAGATTATGATTACTGAGTTGCTACACCAATTCCTATGTTTAGCACATCCTCTTCCGTACGCAGGTACAACTGGATGCATCGTATTTCTCCCTGACTTGATCAACAACCCAACTGTCAGGGCATGTCATTGGCATATTTTCTTTAAAATAATCAGGATAAGACACACTTCTACCTTTCAACCATTTAAATTCTTTCTTGTCACTGTCCCATTTCGTCCTCTTCTCTTTGTACAATGCAACCAATGGTTGTATCACTTCCATATTGTGAAGAATGAATTTGTTGATACCTTCAATTTCTGAATTCGCTGATGAAATCAAATATATATATATAGTATGTATGAGATCAAAATATGCATTAATATGAAGTTCAATGTGAATATTTATTGTGTAGTAATTTAACAAATGATAAGCTTGCACTTACTCTTTATCATGCACCTCTTTCCATTTGTTTCGAGAAGCTCCCCCTCTCTTTTGTCTTCATCCCTTTCGTCGTTCCAAATTGCTTCACCTGGTGTGTTGTTGATCTGCTTGATGTACTCACTGGCATAATAGAAAAACTGATACAATATATACCCCTCTGCCATAGATCCCACAAGTTTTGCCCTTTGTCATTCAAAACCTTTCAATTTCTTCATGTACCTCTCTAAGAAGCACTAAAACAACAAAACTGTAGCTTGTTAACTTTAAATGTGAAATACACAAAAGTATTTTGTAATAATATTTTATTCATATCTATGAAATGTGCAAGGATGATGAATGCTACAATGAGGCCCTGCTTATATACCTAGGAAGGTGTCCTTTCATGATTGGGCATGTCTTTTAGACATGCCTCTTCACTTAAGTAATGACTATTTAAAATAATCGTCATTTGCTTTTTATTATTTATATTTATCTATTTTTGTTTTATTTTATATAATTTTATATTCGTGACATTGTCTCTCTCTTCAAGAAGCTTTGTCCTCAAAGCTTAATCGCTAATAATTTCTTCCTTGCCCACGTCTTTCTGACATGTATAAGTCATCAATACTATTGTCTTGGAATTAGATTTTATCCATTTCTCTCATATAAATTAATTAATTAAATTTTAACAAAGTAATTTTATAATCAATATTTATGTTATTTTCCTAATTTATAGTTATGTTTAATTTATTTCCTAAATGACCACCCATTGGACGTGTGCCAAACGACTTGTCTCTTTCAATGGTTACATCGCAAATCTCCATCACAAATAACTCATGTGGCATCTCTGTCTTGTCTGACCTCTCTTTGATACTTCAAGCACAAGTCAGGGACGTACTCGCTTGCATTAGGAATGGAAACGCTTGAAATTGGCCGACCATTTGTGTTGCTTCTGGTTCTTGCAGTGTTCCGTCCTTCAGATTTGGGAAGTCACGGGATTAAACCCTTAGGTTCGTGATTTGGTTCACAGTTTTAGAATCAAATCCCCGTAAATTGTTCAACCAAATTACGTTTAAATGGAAATGGAAATCGAAGTGATACCCTTTGAAAGGACTGCTATAGCACCATGCAAATCGATGGTCGTAGAAATGCTCACAACTAAATGTAGGGAATTGTGTCAATACAAGGGCCGCTTCAATCTTTGCCAAAATAAAATCTCTTTCTTTCTGCTCTATAGTTAGCTGCAAATCGTAGAAATTGAATTTGTGCCAAAACCTCTCTTATCGTTCTTCAAATATTTTTGACTTTAGTTCTAACTCCTGAAGTTGATGTCAGGAATCCATGCACTGTTTTTCAATTTCCCCTATTGTTGCTTTTAATTTCTTTTCTCCCTATTCAACCTTTTCTCTTTCTTAAAGAAAATTTGCATCACTAAGACCATTGGGGGACTCTTCTTCAAGCCATTTAAGACTTGCTTCATAAGCCTTAGCATTCCGATTAATATATTCAGGTCCTCTAGTAATATTTTTAGACAAAACCCACATGCATTCCAAGCGTAAGGGTTGCTCAACCTGTGTTTGGGAAGATACAATATCAAAGGCCCGCTTCAAAACAATTTGACTAGAATTGTTAATTGCAATGCACTTAAAGCACTCACAAAAGTGGTAGGTAAAGGTGATGTATGACCAACAATCAATACACCTGAAAGGCAAATTTCTGGTTCCTTAGGTTTGTTTGTTGTGCACTTAGAAAATGAAGTTTGGCAATTAGCTTGGTTTTCCAGTTGTGTACTAGTCTTTGCATTTTCATGTAAGTTCAAATCATTCAAATCTCTGTTAACATTTTTAATTTGTGAATTGGTTGAATCCAAATGCAATGGTTGATTTGTGCTTTGGTCACTAACATTTGATGAATTAAAAGGTGTATCACTTCCAACAATTTTATGGTAAGGATATACTCTCACCATTGAAGAATCAACTAATGAAGTTTGTATTGTTTGACTAGATTTGTTATCAGGTTCACCTGCAAAGGAAGTGCTTCCTTTGGTGTCATTTGAAAAAGAAGGCACATATTTGGTACAAGGCATAACAATGCCAAATGTTTCTTCATTGCGGTTGTCTATGCACTTATCCTCATTATCTTCACTAATGTCTTCACTCTGAATAATAGACAAATACTTGATTTCCTCATCAAATGATTCTTCCTCGTTTCCAAAGTGAAGGCCTCTTTCCCTTGCTAAATGGAAATTCCCAGTAGCTGCCTCCTCCATTTTTCTTGTGATTATTGAGGCTTTTTGTTCTAGGTCTTTCATCTGTGGTCTAGATCTATATTTTCATGAGCATCCTTGTTGGGGGTCTAAGGCTTCAACTCTCTCTCCACCTTAATCAAATGAGATTGTGCTAGAAAGGAATCTGTAACAATTTCGTGCTTGTTTTCACGTGCATGACCATTTACCATCCCATCTCCAGTAAGTGGAATATCCTTTGCAATGACCCAAACAAGACCTTTTGCAAGGATAATTAATGTCTTCAAAGGAGCCCTTCTTGGTAAATATGTAAACAAGTCCTTGTCACAAAACTTAGTACTTGCTTGAATTGTGTCAAAACGAGACTCTTCATTAGGATTAGGAAATTGATTTTTCTTGTCAATCACAACTATTCCTATGTTTTTAGAATGATAGACCACCACCCCTATTTGTGGAAGAGGTTTGGTCTGCACACCATCAAGCACTAATGATGGTGGTATATGGACCTCAACAATTCTCTTTGCAGTGAATGGATAGCCCTCAACATTGAATCCTTCAAAAAGCTCCACGCCATAAGGGGTTATAATTTTTCCATCTTTATCCAGAACGACAAGGCTGGGAATATGATTCACCTAAAAGGCCTGCTTGAGCTTTTTCCTAGTATTCTCATCAGAGAATGGCAGGGCAAGCCATGGCATGGTTTGCTGGGATTCCTCGAAAGCTTGCTTAATCTTTTTTCCTGTATTCGCACTTGATAATTCCCATCGATCCACAACGATAACAGAGTCATTGTTATACTCATTGTCATCCTCATTATCATTGTCGTCATCATCACCCTCATAATCCGTATTTGACATAACATCTTCTTCAAAAATTTCCATATTTATTTTAGTTTCTTCATCAAAAGCATTTTCTTCTTCTTTTTCTTTGACCACATTTTCCTCTTCATCATTATCAATGTCTTCTTCAACACCTTCCTCATTGTTATGATATTTTTCATCTTCTTATTTCTCAAGATAGTCCTCATCCACATCATCTTTATATATATCATCATCTTGATCTACATAATCCTCATCCACATCATCTTCATTTGGATCATCATCATTCTGACCAAACTCTTCTTCTCCTGCTTCACCTTGTTTCGTTTCTTCACCATCAATATCATCTTCCTTATTATGGATTTCTGCATATCCTTCCTTTAAACATGTTGTAATTTTTGCACATGAATTTTCTAATCGCTGAAATACTTCTTGAATTTTACTAAATTTCTCAATGAATTCAGGGCAAAAACTTAACGACATATTGTGTGGCAGATAACGTTCAAAGACTCGCATGGCTCTGATATCTTTGAAACAACAAAACTGTAGCTTGTTGACTTTAAATGTGAGATACATAAATGTATTTTGTAAATAATATTTTATTAATATATATGAAATGTACAAGGATGATGAATGTTACAATGAGGCCCTGCTTATATACCTAGGCAGGTGTCCTTTCATGATTGGGCATGCCTTTTAGACATTCCTTTTCACTTAACTAATGACTATTTAAGATAATCATCATATTTATTATTATATTTATTTATTTTCCTTTTATTTTATATAATTTTATATTCGTAACAAGAACATCTACTAGGTGAATTAGAAGATGAACCTGCAAGTCTATGAAACTCGTTGGCAATTGCTTCCCAAACACACAAACAATCTGAGCTATCTCTTGAAGCCACCGTGGAATGCTATCCATATGAATCTCCTTTGATGTGATCCAACACACAAATGTAGGTAATTTAGATATGGCACGCCGTAGGTCTTGGGGGAAGTCATGGTTCACACACCTATGCACGAGCAAAGGATAATGACATTGCACAGTAAATAGTAGATTATAAAAAAATTAATTATAAAATATACCATTACATAAAAATAAAAATAAAAATTATGTTTTTGACATACGTACTCTTAGAAGGTTCAAATAGTCATGCGATTTCAACCCCGACAAGTAATCATCCACAATGAACCATTGCTGTAGTGAATACCCATATAAAGAAGGCACCCTCACACTCATTATAACTTCCTTTGCCAAAGAATGATCATATTTCTTTAAAATCCATGGGACGTCACTTTCTTTGAAAGACCAAGAGGGGCCAGCGGCCCTGGTTTCTTGCCTTGGACAATGTTTATTTTTAGCCTTTGAAGAAATAAGAACTCTCCTAACAACCAATGTGTCACTTTCTTTCGATGATATGTGCCTCCATAAAGAAAATGAAACATTTTTAAATATATGCATGGGATCTAATAAGTGGGAAATCTTAAGATGCTCCCAATATGGGAGATCATAAAAGACAAATTTCCTTTTCATCCCAATGGGAATTTTCTCAACATAGGTGTCAAAGAAATCTGGATCATCGAACATAGGCTCCCCATTTGAATCAAACATTTCTAAAAACTCATTCTCCTTTTCTATCTCATATGCTCTAAGCCATCCAGATGGTGTCATTATTGCAGGCCTTTAGGTTCTCTCTGGTTTACCATTGAAAGCAGATGTTGCTCTTCTGTAAGGGTGTTCTTCTGGGAGGAATACCCTGGAGCAATCATACACTATCTTTCGTAGGTGGTCGGACCACCTAGCCTTCAAAGAAAGTCCATAACATTTACATCCATGATACCATTTTGTTACAAGATCTGCGAAATTATTGTATACAAGCCAACATATTAGCGACATAAAGATCTGAACAATTGCAACAAATTAAATTAATATGTGAAACAATATTGTTACTAAACAAATCAATAAGAATGTAATTTACCAGAGAAAACTCCTAATCCTGGATAATCATGTATGGTGTAAGCACATATGCCATACAACGTAAAAATACTCTCTGTTGCAATGGGTCTTGATACATCGTACACATGTATCCCTTCCCATAATTCCTTAAATTCATCTACCAATGGTTGTAAGTAGACATCCATATTCTTCACTTTCTACCAAGGACTATGAGTCTGAGCCAACATAAGATGTTCATTCTTCATGGACATACATGGGGGGATATTTTTTAGGAAGATAAATACCTCTTACTGAAAAGAGTGATCTCCCTAGATCCTAGACGGAAACTAGAGACAAACAGACAATTGAAATGACTCTTTCCCTAATTTTATCTTCTTTGAGTTCTGACCCCCCCAATACCTATGCCCTCTAGTCATTTTATAGGCCAAGAGGAAGAAGTTTCAAATCCAAAAGAGGGGGGTGAGATCCTATAATTAAGGGATTAGGGTTCCTTGAGGAAAGGGAGTAAGATCCATCATATGAGGGTTATGGTTCAAATAGGCATCACCTGGAAGCTTTCAGTTGGAATATATTCGACCAACTATGTTTCTAGAATCTTTTTTGTTTTGTAGTTTCTTTGATTCCCCTGCGTGGTCCACATTGGTAAACAAAGAAAAGTTCTACGTTGTTCTCAGGGATAAGTTCAATGAATGCACAAAAACTTCTAGGTAAAAGAGCACATGACCTACTTAACAAACTATACAAGCCATTTTCCCGAAGTTCTCATCTTCTTCAAGGTATTTTTGGTTGTTTGACCTCTTAGGAAGTTCAATGAAACATGTTCACAGATGGTGAGAAATCTGTTTATATTGATCAAGTGTCACGGTGACAAAATGATTTGCAACATATTGCCCCCTAAAGTGTGAAGTCTGTATAATAATTTTTAAAGGATTGAAGCGCTTTATAATGCTAAAGATCGGATCAAAGACAATGGTCGGAAACCTGCGAGAAACATTCAAGAATTACAATGAAAATGTATATATATAATCATCACTAAGGTAGGTATTCCCATACTAAGAGTAAAGCTAACTCAATGAATAGGTATGGAAAAGCTCCAGAATCATATCGATAGTAGACATAATATGGACGCAACCATCTATTTATGATTTTATCTACATAATCATGAATATAAAACTCCTCAAAACCTGGATTAATAAAACTAGATCCAGGGTCTTGATCTTCATCTTCTCGATCCACCTTACGAATCTAGCCATGCGAGTGAATTTCTCAAAGTTGAACATGGTAGAAACCACTTGATTACTAGTCAATGATATGAACCATTAACAAGCGTGAGAGAAACCACCAATAATGACAATAGCTCTCAAGGTACTTCCAGTACAATCTATAAAGTGCGAATAGGTATTATGAAGTTGAACACTCATAAAATCGTTTGATCGAAGGCCATTGATGAGAACCTGTCGTCAAAGGCGAGAAACCTGCCATTAAGGCATGCATTCTTCAAGGTACTAAAGGTTTCTAGATTAACTTCATAGATAATGAGCTGAAGTCAATAGGAAGCAACCCGTTGCAAGAAAGCTTACGACATGAAACATAGTTTCAAGCTTTTGAAAAATAGTTTTTAAGCACTAACTTAGGGATGGCCGATGCGATTGAAGGCTAAAATTTGAAAAGGAACATGAACTGAGGTTGAACTTCTCTTGAACACATAACAACACGACAATTGACTTGGCAACATTTGACTCAATGATAATACTCAAAACCAACTGAAGAATTTCAATGGGGTTTGATTAACTGTAAGACAAATGGATTTCGCAACTCGGACACCAGTGTGATGGAGTATCTTGTTCAAGAGCGACATACTGATTTTATGATAAATGTAAAATAAACACCTTTCCCAATTTCCCTCCACCATAGCTAGAAAGTACCTCTTTATTTTTACAAGCTTGAGGAGGATAACATATGCTTGTCCTGTAAGCTCATCCTTCAGATGAGTCCATCAAAGTATTTTTAACGAACCCTAAGAAGGAATGGTTCGGTCTCATTATGCTTAACGAGTCTTATACTATTTAATTTTTATGAGTCCAATAAAGGGGTAACTCGATGTCGTTTTCTTTTAAGAGTTTGAAAAAGACACAAAAAGGAAACTCATTCAGTTCTTTTACCGAAAATTTTAACGAGCCTGGAGAAAGTAAATCTCGACGTTTTTCACTTTTAGGGAGTCAGAAGAAAAACATAAGTAAACTCCATCATGTTCTTTTTCATACATTTAGTCTCTCAAGTCCAAAAAAGGATAAAATAATACAAGAGAGAACTCTATTGACCATGTTTGATCAACATATACCTTTTTCATAAATAGTCCTAGCTCAGTCCATAAAAGGGGTAAACTTATACTGAGTGGATGGTTGTTCATTTACTTTTACGAGTTCGAACAATCAAGTACTCGACAATCTTTTCATATTTCAAGAGTCTGAAAAGGGCTCAAAAGAGGACTTTAGGGTTTCACTTTTCGTAATTTTTAAGAGCATGAAAAGTGATAAAAGTCTGCTGATAGTCAAAATGATTTATTTTTACACTGTAACCTATTCTGCACATTTAAACTCAATAAATCATCATAACTGCTCAGTATTAGGGTAAAAACATAAAATTTTCACTTTTAAAGGTCTCAATCATAAAAAATAATATTTTAATCACTCAAAACTTATAAAAGTTGAAAAAGTAATTCATTTTTTACCATTTAAGAGCAGAGAAAAAGGGATTTTTACCACTGAACTTTCGAGATTGATTCCGAGCCAACCAATGGACGAAATCGCGAACCGTTTCCTCCAGGTAAGAGATCTCCTCACGATCTATCTTTTCATCCATTCAAATTTTCATTTTAGGCTTGCAATTTTTTTTTGGGGAGAGATTTTGTCAAAAAATGTGCCCTCGGCCCTGCGCAAACCGTCTCCATCGGGTTAGCGCAGGCTGATAATTTTTTACACGAAAAAAAGTATGGCATGAGTGGAAATATTCTAAGAAACCTGTGCAGCTACGCCCTGTTTGTAAAACACCAGCAACGTAGGCGCCGAGAGTTTTAAAAACAAAGAAAATAAACCCCAAAAAATGTGTGATTTGGCTTCAAGACTGATTCTAAATCCTTTTAAATGTTATTTTAGGTCTATTGATTATTCCAAAATGGAATGGAGGGAGAGAGAACATGAAGCCAATGATTTAGCAGCTTTAGTAGATCCAACTACTTTGCAGGCTTTGAGAACCTATGGCCTTTTGAAATATTGGCTCATTCCTGGGATGAAAGCTCAGGTAGATCTAATGACATGGTTGGTAAGGACCTGGAATGTCTAGGAACAATGATTTGTGATCAGAGATCATCGTGTTACCATCGATGTTGATGACATCTACTTCTTGACTGGGCTTTCTCGTAGAGGAGCCAATATTTCTTTATTTGGGTAGAGAACAGGAGGAGACACTACTGATGGGTACCTACGACGTTTTTGTGGGAGTGCACAACTCAAGGATGGCAGGATTGACATTCAAACCATTAGGATTCTACCCTTGAGGACCATAGATTTTATTATCAGGAAACTGTGTGGCAATACAGCTCTTCATTTGGCCACACAGGCATAGATGCAGACTATCGTGGAATGTTGGGAATCCACAATATTTAACTGGTGTGAGGCAGTGGTTATGAACATGAAAGGACAACTAACCAGATGTAAAAATGGAAAACTGAAGAACTTCGGTTATGGTGCCATTCTGGTTTCTTTTTCCCTAGAGAGGATTCCACTCCTTCAGCCACAATAGATTTTAGTGGATGAGGGAGGTCCCTGGGATCCACGTATGCTGAGATGGGTCTCGCTTATGGCATGTCATGGAGGTGATGGACCGATGGTAAGATATACCCCTAATTTTTTTGACTGGTTGGGTCAATAGATCATTTCGATTGAGGACTTCCCATATGCAAGGATGGATTATAGAGGTGACCCTGATATCCCACTTCCAGTAGGAGTGCAGTGGGGTGACCTAGGTAAGAATTTCTCATTTTGATATGTTTTTTAAATTTTTATGTGTTTTTTGTCTTCAAAGGCTAATTATCTGAAATGCATATGCAGATGTGGGCCTAAACTGACCAACAGGGTTGAGACGCTTTGACAGGTGAGGTGAGCAGCCTATAGCAGTTGCGACAGCTAACCCAGATGCAATGGAGGCATTAACAGAGCTGGAACACAACTTGGAGAGGTTGAATTTAGACATCCCAGAGACTAGGACAGATGATATACCTCTTCGGTACCAGTGACATGTGGTTGGAGTTCCAGGACCACTTAGGCGATTGCTGCGCCGGGTTTCCCGTGCCATAGTTTGCTATCATGAGCATCATCATGCTTAGCTGTTTAGTTTTTTGGGTCACATTTTGATTTTTGTATCAGCATATTTGGATAATAAAGGCCACGGGGCCTTATGTCCTCAGATGACATATTTTGTATGACACACTTTTATACAAACTTTATACTAATGAAGACTACTACTTTGATTCCAATTTATCTTTGATCAATATGTGGATGAATATTGTTTTTACTTATAAATGTCACAAATGTCTATTTAACACATGATTAGCTAGTGCATCAGTTAATGTGTTCAAATTTCTTGGAATGTGTTGATATTCAATGTAATCAAACTGCCTTTCCAAAAGATGGACCCGTAAAAACATTCTTAACATTGATGAACTTCTTACTGCATAGACATTGTTTAAATGTAATACTACGAGTTGCGAATATAACCTAACAATCAAACGTCAAATACCAAATGAGATGGTGTCAGATAATAGTTCAATAACTGCACTATATTCTGCTATATTATTCGTTGTTTGACCGAGGCATATTCCATGAATAGAGACTAACTCATCACTGGGTGAATAAATAGCCCAGGCTGCGGAAGACAAATTCTGAGTACTACAACTAGCACCATCAGCAAAGCCAATGTAAGTTTGAGGGAATGTCGACATCTGCAAATCAAGGGAAAAACAAGATAAGTAGGAGAAGTAGCAGGAAATTGTAAAATATTAGCTATCTCACACACCTAAAAACTACGAATAATGTACAAATCTCCACGAAATATTTTATGCATAATATTTCTTTAGGTAAAGACCATTTCTGGGCTTTCCTAAAGGAATACCATCATAATCCACTAGCTCATAGGCCCATATAGCTAATACGCGTTTTATATGGGCTCGAATTTTCCTGCACCTAACTTGTCATGAGCTTGATCATAAACTAAGACTAGGTCACCTTCTGTGTATGAACGAGGATTCACATTTTGATCAAATTGAGCTTTAACTCGTTTTTTATGAGCCTCGCTAGCCAATGCAACTTCAAAGCGAGTTTCATCTAAACGTGCTAAGTGTAAAAAACGCTCTTCCTCTGCAGAGGTAGTTGGTAACAATTCGATGGCTAGTTTCAAAGATGGAATTTCACATTCAATCAGCAATAATGCATCCAAGCCATAAAAAAGTTGGAAGGGAGTAAAACCCATAGATGTTTTTGCGGTAGTATGGTATGCCCACAGTGCTGGAAAAAGCATGGTATGCCAGTTTCCTTTATGAATACCAACTATCTGTTTAATCATGTTTGTTAAAACTTTATTGACGGCTTCGACTTGACCATTTGCTTGTGGATAATAAGGAGTAGAGCTATCATGGTGTAGGCCGAGTTGTGCTGATAGTTCAATCATCATAAAGTTATGAAAATGGCTACCATGGTCCATAACAATAGCTTGTGGGACACCGAACCGAGCAATCACATGATTGAAAATGAAAATTGTTGCAGTTTCATCGTTGTCTTTATATGTAGGCATTGCTTCGGCCCATTTCATAAAGTAATCAACTACAAGGATAATATACCCATGCCCCCCAATCGAGTGAGGGTTACAGGTGACGAAATATATGCCCCATTTTGCAAAAGGACCACAACTATAATAGGGTGAAGAGGAGCTGGAGGCACTCGCATCTTACGATCGTAGACCTGGAAATTATGGCATTTTCTGACTGCAATTATGCAATATTTAAACATGGAAGGCCAAAAATAACCAGTGCGCAATATCTTTTGGGTAGTGGCATACCCAAACATATGACCACCACATGCTCCAGAATGGAAATCATTTAATGTTTTTCAGCCTCTTGGTGAGTTAAATAACGCCAAAAGATAGAATCAACACCACGACGGTAAAGAGTGTCACCAACAATATTGTATTGCTGGGATTGGTACCAGATTCGACAACGATGAGTTTGAGATAACTCAGGCCTAAAAGTATGGGTTTGAAGATATATAATGATATCTCCATACCATGGATCAGACGTACTAATCAAAAAGAGAGATTCATCAGCAAGAGAATCTTCTGCCACAGGTTCTGTATCAGTATGGGGAAAGTCACACAACAATTCAACGAAAACCAAAGATTTCTTTGATTTAGATCTTTCGAACTCCAAATCAAATTCTTGTAAAATCACTATCCATTTGGAATATTCCCCCCTAGCAATTGCTTGGTAAGAATATACATCATAGGGTTGCAATCTGAAATGACAGTTGTTTTTCGCAAAAGGATATAGTGATGGAAACATTGAATGGCTTGAATAGCTTCCAAAGCTAGCTTCTTCACATGTGTGTATTTGATCTCAGTTTTAGTGAGATTCCTACTCAAATAATAAATCACATGTTCGCTACTAGATTCATCTTCTTGAACTAACACCATGCCAATGGTGGCATCAGACACAACTAGGTATAGAAAGTAATCCCGATGATAATCAGGTGGATGCAACAATGGTGCATTAGTCAACACGTGTTTTAATGCATCAAAATATTTTTGAGCAAGCTCATCCCAAATAAATGGAATGCCTTTTTTCAATAGTCAGGTAAAACCCTGGGTCAGTTCAGCATAGTTATGGATGAATCTACACAAAAGTTTGCTTTCCCTTGCAAACTCTGGAGTTGGCAAAGACTAGAAGGAGTAGGCAAGTTTAGAATTGCCTCTACCTTAAGGGGATCGACATGAATGCCTTCTTTCGAGACTATGAATCCTAGAAGTCGATCGGATTGTACGCAAAAAACGCATTTGTGCGGATTCAAACGAATATTGTAGTGCCTGCATCTAATGAAAATTGCTTTCAAATGCAATGAGTGATCCTTCCTTTTCATTGAATGAGCTGGTAGGTCATCTAAATAGGGATGAACAATATGTTTGATATCATGAAATGCGTAAGACATTTCTCGTTGAAAAGTTGCGCCAACATTTTTCAAGCCAAATGGGAGTTTGCGATAAGAAAAGGTTCCCCATGGACAAATAAATGCAGTTTTATGCTGATCAGTAGGGAGTATGTTTATTTGATTGTAACTGGAAAAACCATCCATGAAAGAGAAAATTTCATTTCCAGCACAATCATCAACAATTTGATCGATATATGGGGTTGGATAGTTGTCTTTGGGACATGATTTATTAATGTCCTTGTAATCGACACATACTCAAATAGTTCCTTGCTTTTTATTAACATGTACAATATTTGATACCCAATCAGTTAAAGGAATGAGGTAAATGAATCCTTCCTTTAATAGTTTCTCAACCTCAGTTTTTATAGCGACAACTTTTCATGGATGCACTGGACGCAGTCTTTGCCTGACAGGCTTGGTATCCGGGTAAGTCTTGATTTCATGTATTACAATACTAGGGTTGATCCCTAACATTTCTTCATAAGGCTAGGCAAAAATGTCGCGAAATTCCTGAAATAGGGCTTTATATGTCTGAATCTCTTCTAAAGAACAAGAAGCTCCTATATGAATATTTTCAGTAATTCCTGGTTTCACCGAGATGTCTATTGGTACCGTTGCCGATATGTTTCCTAAATTCTTCTCAGAATCAGAAGAAAGGATAGCTATGGGACATTGAGGATCAGTAATAATCTCTGATGAAAACATAGATGAGAAATTATTCTCAATTTTTTCAAGACAGGGTAAGAAAGATGAGCGATGATGATGATCGTCCCATGGCATTTCATCCAAAGTCATTACTTCCATAATACCTTCATCAGTTAAAAATTCTTTATCAAAAGGATCAGGCATTGAAATTGGTTCCAGACGTGACAAATGAGAATATTCATCGATGATCGTATTCATTCGATCATTTTCAGATGTTGATGGTGTTATGTTCCTATACCAATAGGTGTCATAATTTATGATCGACTTTGTTTATCTCTGTAATATGTACATACCTTTGCTTTCTGCAAATGTTTTCCATATTCAAAAACTCAAAAAAATTAAAAATGTAAAGAGGGTATGTCCCAAAAGAAAAATCAAGGGACAAAAAGATTAAAAAAGGTCAAAAAAAAGATAAAAAAATGAACCCCAAGAAAGAAAAAGACCATGAAAGTGTGCAAGCCCAAATGCCACTGCTATTTATTTTTCTGCATAATAATGATTGTGTGCAACTTGTTATTTATGCCACAATCCATGGTAACCAAACAGTTTAATCTTGGTTAGTCCATGTTTTGAATTTCATGCTTAGAGATAGAGAATAAAATCTGACCAAACTATTTAATCTTGGCAGATAAGTAGATAGGTAGAGTTAATAAAAGGAGCTCAACAGTTTAATCTGAGCCCTTGGATGTAATAAGGATAGACTTAGATAGATTTCCATTGTAAAAGAAAAGAAAAGTTTGATAAGGGTTTGCCAGTTCAAGTGCACCCTAATAAAAAGTAGAAAAAATGGTAGGATGTGTAGGTGGGTAAGTAGATGAATGGTTGCAGAATTATGTATGATGAATGTTTAGTTAAAACTTATATCATTTACTTTCATCATCATATTGATTTAAAAATATGGATAACAAGGAGACATTTACAAAGTTAGCTGATTAATTTCCTCATTCATTTTACCCTTATTTCACTAATTTCCCACAAATAACAATCAAAGTACCTAAAACCTTAAGTTAAAGGGGCTCAGAGCATTTCTCTGACTTCTGGAGGGACCGGACCCTCGGCCCAATAACTTATAAGGTCTAAGTGCTAAAGCCCCTTATCAACATTCACCCCCTCCATAATTCATTCATTTTCCCAAAAAACCCCCTTTTTCTAAGGTAAAATCATTATTGCCTAGGAAAAGTAATTACCCCCATATAAAAACCCACAAATGCACTTAAGCCTAAGTTATGATGTTCAAATGCGGAAATGTCAATATATTTCAAAATCATTTTACTTAGCGTGTTTTCCATTTCCATTTTCATATTAACATCTAATTTTATTTATGTATTTAAATCCCGAAAATACACCCCTTTCCCATATATATTATTAAAATTCCTTATGTTAATATCCCGCCCCGATGGTTTGAAATATAAACCATAATAAAATAATTAGATGGATTAATTAATCGATCTGCGATTAATTAAGAGCCATAACCCTCTGCCGTGTTAAAAGGGATTAATTAATCAAATTGTGATTAATTAATAACCGTCCTCCAATCAAATCATCCCTGACGTCATTAAATATCCCTAATCCATAATTATTATCCCGTCGGGCCCCTCCATTAACTCCCGATCAAATCATTTCCCTGACCACTGTACGATCTGACCCCTTCAGATCTAACGGCTGACGCTCATATCGGGCGGCCCCCGATGCCGACCTTTACCCACCCGATGTGAGCGGTTTTACTATTCATCCCGCCGCTACGTGTCGCCCGATGAATGGCATCGAGCGGACCTCTCCCAATACCGCCAAGCTCTCAAAAGTGGTGCGATGGATTCCACTTACCGCCTCCATTTATCACCTCCACTAAACGACAAAACGTCACCTCCACTAGTTGGCGCCAAATGTTGCTTGTCATTATACCTGCCAAAAACATTGATTTTGCAAATAAAACCAAAAATACTCATTATTTTTGTTTTTACTAAGAAAAGAGCCTTCTGTTCTCCATGCACACGCAGAGTACATTCAAACTGTCACCCTGCTTCCAACCGTCAACCTCCAGAAGCCACTGAACTCCAGGTTACCATTGCAGACCTGTGCGCTCCCTGCGAATAGTGCACCAGTGCCATTTGTCCCTTCATACAACCAAAACCAGGTATTTACCCCATTTTCAACTAAAAACCCTGTTTTCATATTGAACCTGAGCTAAATTGCTTTAAAAATTAAGTAATTTAGTGAAATTAAGCTGTTTGACAGTCTTGACACTCTCTGAGATGACCCAGTTTTCCATAGTTCCCTGAAATTCTCTGCCCTCGTCCTTGAATCCACAAGAACCAAGGATGGACACCCCAGTCTCCTTAAATGTCATGCCAGTTACCACTCCCCACAGAGATATAGACCATCTTCCCCTGGCTGACAAATATTTTCAGATAAAAGACCTCACCTTCGACGAAACCCCTCTGAAATTGTATTGCAGATACCGAGACAATTATTTGAACCATGCAGATAAGATAGGCCTCTGGGAATCAAACCTACCCAAATATCAATTCCCCAGTGTTCATGTCTTTCCTGAACTTATTCACTACTGTCATGCAAACTATGACCCTATCATGAGAGCTGTAATGTCCCCAGACCAGAAAGTCCTGTTCACTATCACTCCTGAATCCATAAATGAAATGTTACAATTACAACCTGGTCAGGATCTCACCCCCCTTACCATTACTGATTTGCTTGAAAGATTCTCTAAACTATCTAGTTCTATAAGTACCCAAATCCTCCAGACTTTCATTATTGAAGAAAAGTACATGCCAAAAGACCCCCCTCCTTATGTGTCAGTTGTCTTTTCTGAGCTGGGCAAAGATATCACAACAATGATATCATGCATTTTAGGTTTTACCACTAATGAGTATGTAGATGAGATTATTCTTGCCTACATGTCTATTTTTACTCCTGGTCAACCTGCTGCAGTCAAGTTTGATTATGCAAAATTCATCGCAGATAAAATGCATGATCAGTTTATGAGATTAGAAAATGAAAGAGTGTTCAAATATTCATCAGTCCTGTATCATTTGTTTCTCTACTACCAAACTGATAAGTTTCCCTTCTCTTTCCAAAAACTTGATACTAGAGTGAATCCTAGATCTGTCATTCTCTGGACCTCTCTATTCCACACGTCAAGTTCTTCTCCCTATCCATACATAGATTTTATTGACCTATTTGTACATCCAATGACTAAAATGTTATTGGGGAGTCCCCCTCCCAGAATCAGTGCAAACATTAAGAGGGTTCTCCAGCTGTCCAAACAATACAAAGTAGGGGATTGGTACTTGTACCAAAACCATACTGAAATCGAAATTTATGGGTGTGAGTTGCCTCCTTACAAATTACCTAGATATCCCCCCCTATGATTATTTGCTCTGGAGTACTACAGGCAAATGATCAATTCTGATGAGATTCACTTTGTCAAAACCAAGAAGGCGGCCCAGCTAAGAATAAAATATCATCTAGGCCCATTTATTTGCAATAATAGAGAAGCAGGAAAGGAGGCAAATGAAATCCTCCAAAGATTGAGATTAAAAAAGAGTTTCATATAGGCCTATGACCCCCACGGCTTCATTTGTAACAGAAGGCAGAAACATAAGCTATCTCCTTATATCCACCATAGGATCCCAGAAATTGAACAATATGCCAATCAATCTGAATGGGTGGAAGGCACTATGGTAGATCAAGATAGCACACAAGTTGCAGTTGACAATGTATTGGTGGATTTAGAAAGAAGGCTTGATGAAGATTTGGTTGTACAGGTGTATGGAGAAACTTCATCACAAAAGTAGTCACAGTAACATAACACTCAGCCATCAGAGCAACAAAAGTCATCAAAACAGGCAGAAGATTCAGAGCAACTAGAAATTTCGGAGGAGCTAGATCAAACAGAACCAAACATGAGCAATCCTCCCATTTTGCAGACTCCTCTAAATGAGGAGAAAAATCCAAAGAGAAGCCAAGAGAAGGCCACTCCTTCTACTATTCCCATTGACCAAACCTATGCAAAAAGGCAAAGGTTGAATCCCCTGTTTGAACAAGAATTTCTTGGAGAAACGAAAAGTGACACAGCAACCGAAAGAAGTGATAGTATGCAGACTATCCCAACAGGAGGGACACCATCTACTTCACAGATACAAGCATTGGAAAGACAACAGAGCACAAAGGTGTCTTCATTCAGAGCTCCTTCAGAACAAAGCCAGGACATAAAAGGAAAATATAAAGAAATTAAAGCAAGGAATGAGAAACTGAAAGCTCAAACCTATGCTCACTATCTCAGAATGGCTCCAACCAACCAGACAAGGCTGATGTCAGCCTTTGATATAAAGGAAGGAAAGATGCAGATGAGCTTCCTAAAACCAACTGTGCAACAGCCAAGATCCATGGCTGATTATTTAAAGACTGATTTTGAAGTTTTGGCAAAGGATATTCATCCTATTGACCAAATAGAACTGCACAAACAAACTGGTGAGATGGTATATTCTACATTGACTAATAAGGCCATCACAACACATCAATTGCAAAACTCATTAAACAATACCTCTGCACAGCTTCAACTGGAAAAGGCCTCCTCTCAGGCTAAAGACACCAGAATAAAAACTTTAGAAGACTTGGTGATAGAGTTGGGACATGATCCCAAGGATGTCAAAGCAGCGGAGCAGTTGATTAAAAATAAAAATGATGATATAGCTGCACTGAAGAAGTAACTCAAGATCCCTCCTCTCCACCATCCTCAAACTGCAGAAGTTATAGAGAAGCAAAAGGAGGAAGAACTTATGGACTTAGTCCTTAAGTTAAATGATCAGTTAAAAGAAACTGAGAAGGAATTGGAGAAAGCAATACAGTCTAAGCAGAGTGAGCTGGCCACCACTCCTCAGACTATCATACCTACAGTTTCTACAGCAGTACCCTCCACTCTGGCAACTTCCTTGGCACCAACACTTCCACCAGTGACAACATTGCCAGTAGCAGGGACTATTTCAACCACAGGTACATCAACCAGTGCAGGGACATCAATAGAAAAAACAAATGAATTGATTAAAGCCATGGAACAAATGAGTATCTAGGCCACAAAATTGAAAAAGCTCAGAGAACAAATGACAAGTTTGGAAACAAACTACGAGCTTGCACAAATTCAGAATAAAGAAGAAGAACAAAAAAACAAAAGGATGGAGGAAAGAATCAGAGTCCTGGAGAAGGATTTGACATTAGAAAAACCATTGGGAGACATGAAAAATATATTGTGGGCCAATATCATTGATTCCATCAATGATATTTGGCCTTCTATCTAGGTAATTTTTGAACAGACTGAATTGATTAAAGTAGCTATGGAAGCTATACAGAAGACTAAAGAAGAACTGGGAGATAAACCTGAAGAGGCAAATCAGTTGATTGATTTTTTGAACAGTAGGAACAGGCACCAGCTAGAGGAGTTAGAGATTGAGGATAGAACAACTACTATTATTGAAATAAAGAAAGTTCTTACTAAAAGGAACTTAATGCTTAATCTAGAGAAAAGGTGTCAGAGTATTTAGGCAAACATAGATAGCTTCATGTTGAAATATGGCATTTTGAAAGAGAAAGGCTTTCCTACCTCACTGGTTATACATGACAGGTTAATGACACAGGAAGACTATATCGAGAGATTAAATAAACAGGCCAATAGTTGAGCAAGTTCTTCAGGAGTAAAAGCATTACCTACAGGAAAGGTACTTTATGATGGTCTGGAGAATCTATTCTACATAGAGCATGAAGTAAAACATCTATTCACCAACAAACCCAATTTTGCTAAGTATACAGAAGCTGATGAAGTTTACAGGAAGATGATCAGGATGAAATTACCAGATAACAAATGGTGGACCAGTTTGACTAACTTACTATGAAGTTAATATGGTAAATCTATGGAGTAAAAAATGTTTATTATGGTAAAGTTTGGTAATACAGGATGAAAGGATGAAACAACACAGGTAAAGAGTACCAGCATAGGTAAAAGAGTATCAGTAGGTGAAGATAAGAGTGAAATCCAACACATAAATATCGAGGGAACTGTAAGAGCCAAATCCAAGTTCTAGTATCCAACACATTCATAAATAAAGGGACAACAAACAATCTGTTTTCCATCTGTCTCTATCTTCGTGTGGAAGATATTTTCCATCTGTCTCTATCTTCGTGTGGAAGATAATTTTTTTTGCCTATAATATATCTCATATAGTTATGAGATATTTTGCATTAATTTTTGTATAAATACTTCGCAAATTGAAGTAATTAGGGTGGATTAAAAGAGAATTTCTATAGACTTTTTGTTTTGAGCTAAAGGAGCGATTATAGTCAAGGTTGGATTGGTTTACTGGATTAAATAAAGCTGAGGACATTTCACTCGCTTCATGTGCACTGTGGGAAACAAATAAGTATCATTTCTTTGAGTTTGATTATTGTTTTCCTTTATGTCATGAAATATCATATGTGTTTCTTATAATTCTTAAAAGAAAACAAGGAGTAATATTATGAGAATTAGCTTAAGTGCTCTCTGTTTTAACTGTTTGCTTCTTTAATGTTTTCTACTAAATTGCTTAAGTCTGGGAATTCTTAATTGCTCCCTTACTTATGTAATTCATCCCCTCTATTGGCCCCTAGAATAGGATTCTTAATTGCCCTTACTATTTGCCAAACCTCCCTTCTTCATCTTAATCCCTGTCAAGGATTCTTCATTGCCCTTGGCCCTGGTTAAGATTTTCATCCATTGAGACCTTCAGATTTGTCTTTGCTATGCTATCTTGCCTTGTGAACTCTTACCTCGGTGATTAATCAAATCCTGTTAAACCTTTCCTACTTGACTCCATAGCCCAATGGCCTGAATACCTGCTCTGCCCATCTGTTTCCTTAATTCAACCAAACAAATCAAAACCAACATTGAACATTAAGAACTAGCCTGAAATCTTATTTAAACAAAGTTAAATCTTAAAGAGAGAGCCCTCTCTAGACTTAAGTAGGCTAGAACCTGAGTCTAAAATATTGGTTTGTGGTTACCTCGGGCCATTCCTTCTTTAATAACTTCTAAGGAAAAAACCTGAATGATAACAGATGGGTTGGAAAATGATTGAACTGCCTGATAAGCCAACTCAAAAGGACTAAGAGGCATCTCACAACTGTATAAGGTTAATTCTACTCTAAAGGCACTTTCCAAGGATCTGAAGATTCAAAAGTACTTGATGTAATCATATTAACCTGGGCAACATTATGAGGAGGATTTGGTGGAGGGAATGCAAAAGTTCCCATTAAATATGATTCTTTGAGAAGACCAACACCAACTTATTCATATAGAGTAGTCAATTTTCCAACAAAAGGAATATTACCAGTAGAATTAATGTCCGAAGTGTAACAGGAAAATTGGTCTACTTTCATAATTTTTCCTTTGTGAGGAAACATTATCATTCAAAAAAATGATGAGACCACTACTGACATGGCATAAGTCCAACTTTGGCCAAGTAAAAGGTTATAGTCAAGCTGAGCATCAACAACCTCAACTTCAACTGCAACTATTTTACCTTCTATTTCTATAAGTAAATCGTTTAAAATTCCAAAAGGGTGAAAACCTCTTCCATCAAAGGCTTTCAAAGTCGTGGGAGATTGATTGATTGTTGGAGAGCCTAAAGATTTCCAACAAGCAATAGACATAATACATGTAGACACTCCTTCGTCAATTACTGTTTGGAAAACCCATCTAGTTTTGACATGGACTGGTATCTGAAAGGCCAGTTGATGTGGGAGTCGTGGTACATGATTTTCGAGATAAAAAACAATTAAATTAGATTCCTACGGATCTATTGCTCCAATAGATGATAAAAGTAATTTCCTTTGTGCTGGACAAGTTTGCAGCACTTCAAGAGTCGACATTGCCGAAGGTGACATAGCCAAATATTTAACAATGTTGTAATTCTGAGCAACCCTAGCATGAGGGTTAAAGGTTGACTTTCGAAGAACACCCTTAGGGGGCGGTCGAATTACCATATAAGGGTTAGGTTTCTCAATGTGTAATGGTTCAAAAGTAGGAGGAGTAGATGTGGAAGTTTAACCAGGTGAACTGGAATCATCTCCACCTTCGATAGGATAGTTTGATCCATAGTCTTTAGATCTTATTGCTACCATAACTTGCGAAGACATCATCATGATATCTGTCGATGTGGAGGAGGAAGATTGGTTATGAGAAACCATTTTACTGTCTTGAGGAGGGAAAGGGTCCTTCAAAACAGTTGGGGTGGGTGAACCTTTAATGAATTTAGAAACTTCGGCACGATGAGGGCACTCCTTAGTGTAATGTTCTTCATAAAAAATGAGACAAGGATAACAAGTTTTCTTTTTTGCATCAGATGATTCTTTCTTGTTTGATTTCTATTTAGGAGAAGTGTCTTGTTTAGCTTTTCCTTTTCCACTTGAGGAGAAGAATCTTCTTCGGGTGAATCAGATAAAGTCAAAATCTGAGTTTTCTTAGAGTTCTTCTTTTTATTCTTAGATTTTTGGCTCACATAACCAATCATACCATCAACGACATGTGATCCTGTAAGGGCTGGGTTGGTTTGACCAGGACGAGGCAAATCTGGGATCTTCTCATACAAAGTTCCAAACTGAGTATAAACAAGATCCAAGTATTGGGCATGAGCAATAACTTTCTCCTTAGTTACAACGCCCCCTTTGGCAACATCTTCAGTAATTACCGGCAAAAGAGATTTTATGAACCATTCGGCCAAAATCTAGTCTAGGATATAAACTTTAACCAAACGACGTCTTCATCTCCATTCATGAATGTGATCTAAGATATAGGTGGACGTTGATTTTTTAAAGAGGTTAAAATTTCAATTCCATTATCGTATCGAATGGGTAACTGAAAATGTGTCAAAAAAGCAGTAGTAAGGGTGTTGAATGTACTGAAGGAAAATCATGACCATTTGACATACCATTTGGCTGCCGAACCAATTAAGGTTTGTTGAAAAATTCATAATCTAATAGAATCATCGATTAATGAGTTTGATGCGCACCAAAGATGATAAGTCATAACATGATTTGATGGGTCTTCTCCTGATTTACCTTCAAATTTAGGAATATCACTGGGCAACTTTGTAGGGATTGTCGGCCAATACGGTAAATAGTAAATAAGATCATTTGTTAACCGAGATAGGTCTGGTAAATCCAAAGTTGCAATAAATGGTAACTGACGGTTAGGATCCTGTTGCACGTATTGATAACCCTAAGGGACGAGTCCTGTTCCAGGAGGAGGATATCCAGGATATCCTGGAATAGCCTGAGTAGTTGGAATTTACATACCTCTTAGATATCTAGGATGAGCCATAACAGATTGTGGTTGAATAGGTACTTGAAAAGTATGACCGAGGTATGGTTGATTCTGGAAAAGAGGACCCTGACCCATTTGACCTTGGATAAATTGTCCTTGAAAGGGTTGATTCTGGTACGGTTGACCTTGAAAGAATTGATTTTGAAAAGGTTGGCCTTGAAAAAATTGACTCTGAGGTTGACCTTGCAGAATCTACCCTTGAAATGACGTTTGCACAGACGATATACTAGACTGCACCATAGGTATTTGGGGTATAGACTAAATCGTAGAAGCAGTTTGATAAGAAAATACCTGAGGAATAGTCTGAGTAATTGGTTGTACCGTTACTTGAGATGAAATAGGAACAGTTACTTGTGATACTCTTGGGATGGGAGTTTGTGGTGAACTCGTAATTGGAGTTTGAACTGATATTGGCACAACAGACTGAATCGGGTTTTTGTAGAGTACTCGAGACAGGTTGCTGCAATGGTTGCTGAAGAAAGTGTCGATGGATAACCCTGAAAAGGTTGTTGGAATTTAATAGGAATGCCTTGAACATGAATTGTATGAATAGGCTGTCTGACAAGCTGAACATGTTGATAATTGTGCACTTGAGGAGAAATTGGTGATGACTATTAGTTATATGGCGAATTCCAGATAATGTTCATTCCAGTGAACAAAGTACCAACAATGGGTTGAAATATAATAGGTTGTCCTAAACTGGTTTGAGGGGCCTAACCATAAAGTGGATAATTTCCGGTATGAGGTTGCCCTCGACTGGGAGGATATCTTCCAACAAAAGGTTGTTCTCCTAGAGGAGGATATGATGGTTTCCCCCCAGGTAGGTTATAATTGCATGTCGGGTTTGTTTGAGGATTACCTACATTACCAGAAATCATGTTTATATACTGATCAAATGTCAAACCCTGAAGTGTAGGATCAGTTAACCCAGTTGACATAGTTAAAGGTTGACTTGAGGGAGAAGCTCTTGAATATGTCCCAGAAAGAGATTGATATCCAAGAGGCACTGATGGGCCACCATATAAAGTTGACTCTGGAGAGGCGGAAAACATAGATGTACCTGATGACATACTTCCAGAAGCCATTCTAGACCAATCAAAGCCTGGTATGGTAGAGTAAGGAGTAGTGTATCATGGAATACCTTGACCTAAAAAGTTCAAGGGTGTGAAATACCAAGGGTCAGGGTGAAGAGATCTAAAGAGAAGTTCTGAAATGTTTGTTTGATCACTGGTAAAAACTGGTGTATGAGGTGATTCTTCCTCTTCGTCTGAGGCAAGTTCTTCAATGCTAATAAGACCAAGAGGAAGACTATCAGTAATAAGTAGTTTTACATGCGGTGAATATGGAGGACTCAGAGTAGGGGCTATAACAGCTGAAGGTGATTCGGGCTTAGAAATGTCAGAATCAGGTTCTTCGATATCTGGTTCAATTAATTGTGAATCTAAAACCTCTCCAGTATCTGATTATATTTGAATAAATTCAATAATTATTAAATAAGTTCCTTCTGAGTGTGATTCTAATTTTTGAGGTTGATCAAGTTCATATTTTGTCACTTCAGATCCTAGAATAGTAGATGTTTCTGGTTGATTTAATTCAATTCCTGTTACATCAGATTCTATAATAGTAGAAGTTTCAGGTTCTACTGTAGTCCTGGATCCTGATGATTTCGATTTTTCAGCTTTGATCTTTTCTAACTGACTCGGTGTATACTCAGGGGGTTTCCCTAGCATTCTACGTGATTGTCTCGGTAATTCAGCCATGATGAAATATTTAATTAATGATTTACACAATATTTAAATTACACCTAAAGTCTCTAAAAAGTAAAAACAAAAAACAAAGTAACACACACTAAAAATCTAGGAGTTCAAACCACACAAACTGACTTCTCACAAAGATCAATAATTAGTAGTTGGTGATGAAATCCAACGTCGCAAAGATCAAGGTGAAAAGATTTATAGATATGAGTGTTTGGAACTAGTTACCCTGACAACCTGCTTAATGAAACAGTCTGGGGCAAGTAACTTCACGCATATCACCTCGAGCAAATATTACCCTCTAAAAAGTCCAAGTGAGTCTAGTCAACATCTGTTCCACGAACAACAAGACCTTCCCTCTGTCGTCACCTTAGTTAGAGCCCTAGGATTATGGTCACTAAGTTTACCAAGTACAACAATTTTACCTGGGGGGAGAGTCGTAGATTGGACGTACACATAAGAGTAGAGTAACAAGATCAATCCCCTTGAAGGCTCCTCCACATGATCAATTGGAGGTTTACTTTCAAGTGACCCCAAGTACCTTTCGGTACCATTGTAATACATGCAAATCACTCTATCATAGCTAATGAAGTGGGTATGATCACTTCACCAGATCCGACATGATCTCGTGCTTAACTCATGTACAAGAAGAGCTTCCCAGAGAAAAACTGAAATAATTGGATTTTCTCTCCCTACCACAAGATTCTATTGTTTATCTGTAGCTTTGGAAAGTTTACTCACTTTCCTATTCCAAATCCCTACACTTAAGCTACTATAGGTGGTAAGAGCCCTAAAAATATAAAATTCTAGATAAATTTTAATTAACGCTGTGTTATTAAGCTGTTATTTACTCAGTAGGTGATGAAAGTGAAACTTATGATATTATGACACGACCCAAAATCCTAATGCAATCGAACATGAAATTTGCAATTTTTTAATTCAATGAAGTTCTAATTAAGAGAAGGCAAGAGTTTCTTTGATTTTTTACAATGAAATTCAAAACTCAAAACTTCACCAATCTTTTATAAGACAACCAATTTCATTTCCAATGCAATGAACATGCATAAATAAACTAAGATCCAAATTTTCCTAAAGATCAAACAAACCAAAAATACCCTTTATCATTTATCACTCAAAACTTTTAAACACACAGAAATCAATCAAGAGTTGGAGAAAAATGCATTTTCCCTATGAATGCTTTGATCTAATGATATCAAGAGTGTAATTGCGAAAAATTCCAAGTTTGAAAAGAAACAATTCCTTCAATCATTCAAAAATGACAACAATTCTTCACAAAAACATTAAATCTCGAGAAACCCTTAATTTGTAATTAAATAAGAATTTGATCACAAGCAAGATTAAGAAGTAAACTGGTGTGTTTGACAGAAAAAGACAAGGATACAGTAACCTTAAGGATAACCTATCTCTTTTTGATCAATGAGCAAACCAACCATACAAAACCCTAATCAGTTTTTGCAAAAGGGACTAATTCTCAAGAAAACTTAACAAAACACTCAAACAAGTTCAGAAGAGATGTTAAACAGTCTAAACAAACATAATGACACTTCCAGAAATCAAAATTCAGATCATGGTTGAGAGAAAAGCTAATTTTTCAAAAATTTCAAAGGATTGCACGGGTTAACAATGTAACACAATGCACATGTGCTTGGTTGCTAAGGGAACAATAATGCAGAAATGTGCTCTGTGGGTGAACAAAAACAACGTAGGGATCATAATCCCAAGAAAAAATAAAAATAAGACAATCAACCATACAAATCTGAAAAGGGATTATTTTATGAAGACTCGGGTCAAGCTAACAAAGAAGGATCAGAAAACAAAACTAAGGACAATAAAGAGAACTGTAACATTCCAAAATGGAGTTGCAAATTTGTTAGGCAGATAAATCCCTCTTGCGGACAAAAGTGATCTCCCTAGATCCTAGATAGAAACTAGAAACAAACAGACAATTGAAATGACTCTTTCCCTAAGTTTACCTTCTCTGAGTTCTGACTCCCCCAATCCCTCTACCCTCTAGTTATTTTATAGTCCAAGAGGAGGAAGTTTCAGATCCAAAAGAGGAGGGTGAGATCCTCTAATTGAGGGATTAGGGTTCCTTGAGGAAATGGATTAAGATCCATCATCTGAGGGTTATGGATCGAATAGGCATCACTTGGAAGATTTCAGTTGGGATATATTCAACCAACTATGTTTCTAGAATGTACTTTTTTATTTTTACTTTCTTTGATTCACTTGCACGGTCCACAGTGGTAGACAGAGTGTAGTTCTGTGCTGTTCTTAGGGATAAGTTCAACGAATGCACAAAAACTTCTAGGTAAAAGAGCGCATGACCTACTTAA
Source organism: Pinus tabuliformis (assembly GCA_031772625.1). Taxonomy (NCBI): domain Eukaryota; kingdom Viridiplantae; phylum Streptophyta; class Pinopsida; order Pinales; family Pinaceae; genus Pinus; species Pinus tabuliformis. Next base: position 651,377,664 of record CM062807.1, on the reverse strand, counting down.
CAAAGTATACAAGCCATTTTCCCCAAAGTTCTCATCTTCTTCAAGGTATTTTTGGTTGTTTGACCTCTAAGGGAGTTCAATGAAACATGTTCACGGATGGCGAAAAATCTGTTTATATCGATCAAGTGTCTTGGTGAGAAAATGACGTGTAACAATATTGTTATTGATCACTACTACATGCCAAACATAATAGTTGGTGTTTTGGAGGGAATATGGGTTGACGACATCCATGGCTATGTTGAGTTGTAGACTTCATACTTCATCCTTGATTTTTTTAGGCCATGTATCCTCTATATGCTTCATGGCTATTGAATCTATTGGGATTCACATAACTCTTGAATCACTTCTGTGTGAGGCATGCCATCCCTACAACATAGCTAATTCTTTGCAACAAAAGAGTCTTTGAATCCTTGGGATTATAAGCATGTGCCTCAATATATTATGAGGAGGACCATGTGATTTACCCATTTTTTTTGAATTACGGTACCTGTCATGCCCACATTTCAGACATATCTCTTTGTCTGCATATTATCCTCTATATAGAATACAATCATTCAGACATGCATGATATGATATGTAATCAACACCCAACATTTTAAACAGCTGCTTTGCCTCTTCGCAACTACCCGACAAGAAATTATCACTCGGAAGAACCTTATCTTTGAATATCCCATAGTTAGTGGGGAATATAATTGTACAATGTCAATATTTAACATTCATAAAATCAACCATTTTAAATTTGATTGTGTGACAAAATATAAAGAACTTGATCGATCGTGCAAGTCAATTACCTTAATATTGACAAGAAACATGCATTGACTTGCCAAACTTTTCTTTCACATTGTACAACAACATCATTTCCCCATTTGAGTAGACTTTGACTTGCCGCCAAGTCCAAAGAGAGGGGTGGTGGAAGTAGATTTCATGCTTTCAAATAAGGTATCAATGATATGAGCATCATGCCCTAGCGCATCATTTTGGAATGCATTTAAAAACATTTCCTCCATGGAAGTCGTATCCGATAAGTAATCATCCATACCAACCTCCATTTGATTGCCTCCATTGCTAATTTGTGATGAAGAAGTACTATTGTTGTAGTCATTCCTGTAACACCCTCCTCCCACATCTACCCAAGTAACCGACCAACTGGGGTAAACATGTGATGAGAAGTTACTATGATATGATTTGACTCCGTATGTGTCAATTAAGGACGTGGAACCAACATAAACATACCATAGACCTTCCACATCAGTAACGAAACTCCCAGGAGCCATCCAAACCACTTAGGTAACCAGTCCCTGAGACCAATTGAGTTTTTAGATCGTTAAACCCCCGGACGTTCCCTTGACATGGACAAGAATGCGTCTAGGGGGCTCCAAAGGCTCCCAGATCATGGGTATGCATGCGTCTAGGTACTTTTCTACCCAATGTCGTGCCCGCGTCTTCGGGATTTGAGCCACTTTTTCAGGCCCAGAGCCTAGGTCACTGCCCAGAACTCCATGAAACTTTTAGGAATGAAATATAATAACATAAAAATGATACAAATGCAATTACTTGAACAAGGAGTTCACTAGACCCCTACTAGCCAAGACAGGCATTTCGTCAAACATGTCACAAATATGTACTCTACAAGTTTAAACAACAGATCTGAGCATAGGGGTCTCATACTCATCCGAAAATCACTAAGAAGCATTGATGCCTCAACACATTAGCTGCAGTTTCATCCATTAGGCCATTGATACATTTTCACTCATTTACAAGTAAAAACCCTGATGAGAGCCATACATAACCGTTGTAATAATACATGTGCTTAACCAACATAATAACAAAAAATTACCAAGGAAACAACAACCATATAATCCACATATAAAATAGTATAATACTCATGAAATAACAAGGATAAATAACCTCATATTAATGATGCAAAGGCCAACCAGTTGTGGGACTTCCATGAACCACCCGACCGTAGACATGGTTGAGCCAATTCTCTCTTCAAATAGTCACCCTCGTGCCATATTCCAAGCATGAATGTGGGATCTCATAAACCACAACAATCAAAACCATTCAAGGCTTTCAGAGGCCAAACCACATCAACCCATCAAATAGTGATTCCACCTCATAGGCATACATCACAAAACCATCACCATATTGGTCTCTACCCAAGCCTTCCAGGGCTCCAGAGCATTTGTCCCAACCAAGGCTTCCGGGACTAGTAACTCAACCCACATCTATCGCTAGGCTTATAGAGTGTTTGTCCAACCAGGGTTCCAGGAATAGTAACTCAACCCAACAAGGGCTTCCAGAGCGTTTGTCCAAGCAGGGTTTGAGGACTAGTAACTCAACCCACCAAGGGCTTCCAGAGCGTTTTTCCAACCAAGGCTTCTAGGACTAGTAACTCAACCCAAGCTATTACATGGCTTCTAGAGCGTTTGTCCAACCAGGGATTCCAGGAACTAGTAACTCAATCCAAGCTAAAGGAAACATGAGAACCAACTAGAAAAACAAAGAAATGAACCCATAACACCATGGCTATCTAGGAAAGGGAAAGGCTAGGAAAATTCACTATCAATCTAGGAAATTCTCCATGCCAATGACATATCATGACCAATAAACCACATGCATATGCCATGCATGCCAAAACTAGCGAGGAAAACATACATGCAACTCGGTACCTGCAAGCAAAACCCATTGTAGCTGCTAATCCTGATGTCCTCTTGCACTTTCCTACTCTTCCTTTTCCTTCTTGATCCAAAACTCCAAGTATGCCACACTCCTCCAAGAGTTCTCCAAGAAACTCTAAGTGTCAAAGAGTATGAGAGAGAGAGAATATAGAGAGAGCTCCAAAACTGAACTGACAAAGTTTGTGTACTATTCCTCATAAGACTTTTTATTAATGAGGCCTCTATTTTCGTCATTTTCCATTATTTTCCTTCATTTTCCTCCACACATGCAACCTATGACTTTTCATCTCCCTTTTCTCCTAATTTCCATTATTTTCATAAATAAATGTGCCAAAATGCCATTTTGCCTTTCCAAAGCCTTTGCCATTTCCTTTTCCAATTTCCTTAGCCATTAATAAATCACCAGTGATCCCCATCACTATGTTTTTTTCAAACATTCAACTTGGAATAAGTGTCCCATCAAACGTGGTTATTATTTTTCCTTTATTAACTTTTATTACATGGAATTTTCACTAGGGTTGTTACAGAACCCTCGCCCTTTGGGGAATACCATCCTTGGTGTTCAACAACACCTACAACCAATAAGACTGCTATAAGCAAAATATACTACCCATGGAGCTTTATAACTTAGCTCGTTGCAGTACTTACAATGATCATCCTGCTGAGAAGAAAACCAACATGACAACATAACAAGTATAACATCATAATGACATGACACTGTTGGGTCCCTATAATACTAGTGATTACCCCATTACTATTGTAATTGTACCCCTTATTAATATTGTTGTGCCCCAATTATCCCCATATTGTTATTACTGTGCCCCATAGAATCCCTCTATTGTTATTTTTGTGGCTTTATAGTATTATTGTTAGGTTCGGCTGGGTTATATTGTGACTTCGTAGACTCCTATATATAGAAAGGAGGTTTTGTCATTTGTATCATCGAAGAATTGTTCATTTATGTAATGTAAAGGAGGTTGCCCCCTCGAAGAGGCTGAATTTTAAGGCGTTGATCTATCCTTTCTATCTTTTTCTTGAGCTGGTTTCATAACATTTGGTATCAAAGCTTTGGATTCTAGGGTTTCGCTGCTCCAAACAAGTCATCGTGGCATTTTCGTTATAACTTTTTTCTGCGACATTTCAAAAGTTGAAAAAAAAATCCATTTGAGAAGAAATCACGCTGAACCTCGGGTCCGAATTTTAGAGCTTTTAGTGCTATATTTGCAGAGATATGATCTGAGGAAGTTGGTCTTTTTGCAGACTCCTGAATTACATTCCAAACAGGTGACCTGGGGAAAATCATCATAACTTTCTCTCTGGGGATCGGATTGAAATTTCGTAAGAAGGTACAGAAAGAGGACAGACTGTAGTTTCTTGTATGCATTTTTTAGATCCAAATGTCGAAACAGTGACTCGTGGCACGTCGTACAAGTTCGCTCTACTGAACTAGTCTATAATCAAGTCACTGTGGGAGATTTCACATAACTCTTCGTTGGAGAATCCAATTTGGGTCAGACTTGTGGCATTGGAAAGAGGACATAGAGGGGTACTGTAGGTCAAAAACTTAGAACTAGATGATCAGAAAGTACAGAGATACATCAGAGGCAATATCGAGCTCCTACAAAGTGAAAAAAGGTGTGTAGATTTTCTTAAATTTTTGCTTAAGCTTGGTTTGAAAATTTATTTTGAAGGAATTCAAAGGGCATAGTAGAGCATTATTATCGGTAACTGATGCCCCGAGGAAAGAAAATGCAAACATATAGTAAGGAACCTAAAAGCTCTAGCATGACTCATGAAGAAGAGGAAGAAATGCAACATGATATATCAAAATTATAAGACCAAGTGCAACAACTGTCCCTTGCACAAAAAGGAACAGAACCTAAGATGGATGGTTTAAAGAAAGATGTAGAAGCTAAGATGGATGGTTTAAAGAAAGGTGTAGAAGCTAAGATGGACTGTTTAAAGAAAGGCGTAGAAGCTAAGATGATTGACGTGGAAGCTAAGATGGATGATTTGAAGACAAACATGGAAGATTTGAAGACAGGTATGGAAGATTTGAAGACAGGTTTAACAAATTTTCTACAAGAAATGTTTACTAATGGTGAAAGGGTAGTAAAGGAAACTCATGATGAGAACAAAAGAAATGTTAATCATGATTTCATAGACTCTAATGTTGGATCAAAGACCCACCATATTCCAAAAATTGATATGAGGAAGTTTGATGGAAAGGATCCTGCAACATGGATATTACAGATGGAGCAATTTTTCGATCTCAATAATGTGCAAAACACACAAAAGGTACGTATTGCAACTTTATATTTGGAACCAAATCAGTTTGTATGGTATCAATGGCTTTGCTCTCGTAAACAATTTATCACTTGGGCAATTTTTACGGAAGAATTGATAGCACATTATGAGGATACAAAAAGCAACACTTTTTTTAGCCAATTGATAAGTCTCAAACAAAAGGGTTCAATAATGGAGCACATTGAGGAGTTCCAAAAATTGAACATAAGGGTAAAAAATATTCTAGAGGAGCATAGGATTGATGTTCGCCTTTGGGAACCTGATTCATTAGAGAAGGCATTCAGGTTAGCAAGAAAAATGGAAAGCAAAATTATGGCAACCAGGAAGCATACCACTCACAACTATAAAGACGAAAGTGTTGTTGCCCCTAGTCTTCCACAACCTATAAGGTTGACACCACAACAATTGGAAGAAAAAAGAGCAAAAGGGCTTTGTTACAGTTGTGATAGCAAATACACTAAAGGTCATAAGTGTGCTGAGAAGAAATTATTCTACATAGATTGTGAAGAGGAAGAAGAAAAGGAGCAAGAAAGGTCAAAAGAAGAGGATATACTCCAGGAACAAAGCCTAGATAAAGAAGAAATGAATCCAACCATATCTTGTAATGCATTGGCGGGAATTACCACTCCTCAAACCATCAAGATAGAAGGACAAATCAAGAAGAAAAGGGTAATAGTGTTGATTGATTCAGGAAGTACCCACAATTTTATTCATTGTAAGGTAGCAAAAGAATTGAATTGCTTCTTATATCCAACACCAGAGTGTCAAGTGATGGTTGCAAATGGAGGAACAATAAATTGCTTTGGAAAGTGCCATAATATCAAGCTATCCATGGGAGAATATGTATTGACTAGCCCAATGCTTTCCATTCCAATGGGAGGTGCTGATGTTGTACTAGGAGTCCAATGGCTACAATCCTTGGGTACAATAGCTTTTAATTTTCAAGAACTTTTCATCAAATTTTCTACGGAAGGAAAGGAAGTTGAATTAAGGGGTATTGCAGGGAAACCAGGAAAGATAATCAGCTCTAATGGTATGACAAAGCTTCTAAAAAAGGAACAAAGAGGTGTAATTGCACAATTATGTTCGCTAGATGTTTCCACATCGGAATCATCTATTTCTCCAGATCTCCAAAAAGTCCTGGACAATCATTCCAAGGTATTTGAGACTCCCAAAGGTCTCCCACCTATGCGTGATCATGATCATGCTATTCATCTGATTCCAGGAAGTGTTCCTCCAAACATCAGGCCGTACAGATATCCCTATGCCCAAAAGAGTGAAATTGAACGTATGGTTGCAGAAATGCTAGAGGCTGGTATAATTCAACCGAGTCAAAGTTCTTTCTCTGCTCCAGTAGTATTGGTGCACAAGAAGGATGGATCATGGCGCATGTGTCCGGATTATAGGGAGCTCAACAAGCTCACTATTAAAGATAAGTTTCCCATTCCTGTCATTGATGAATTACTGGATGAATTGCATGGATCAATTTACTTCACCAAGTTGGATCTTCGTTCAGGATATCATCAAATCAGAATGAAGATTGAAGACATTCCGAAAACAACATTTAGAACTCATGAGGGTCATTATGAATTTTTGGTCATGCCTTTTGGCCTTACCAATGCACCTTCAACATTTCAAGGTTTGATGAATTCAATTTTCAAACCATTCCTTAGAAAATTTGTGTTAGTATTTTTTGATGATATACTAATCTACAACAAGTCTTGGAAGGATCATGTTGAACATGTTGACAAGGTGCTACAACTATTGGAGGAAAAACAATTATATGCAAAAAGATCCAAATGTTTCTTTGGAGTCCAAGAGGTGGAATATCTGGGTCATATTGTATCTCATGAAGGAGTTAAGGTAGACCCTAGCAAAATTAAAGCCATTAAGGAATGGAAAATCCCCACATCCATAAAGCATCTGCGAGGATTTCTCGGGTTGACAGGGTATTATCGCAAGTTTGTTAAGAATTATGGGAGAATAGCAGCACCTCTAACAACATTATTGAAGAAAGATGCATTTTCATGGACTCTGGAAGCAACAAAGGCCTTCGAACATCTTAAAGAGGCAATGTGCCAAGCACCGGTCTTAGCTACACCGGACTTCACAAAAACCTTTATTGTGGAATGTGATGCTTCAGGAAATGGAATTGGTGCTGTTCTAATGCAAGATGAAAGACCCATTGCTTTTGAAAGTCGTCCAATCAAGGGAAAGTTTTTACACAAAGCTATTTATGAGAAGGAAATGTTGGCAATACTCCATGCACTTAAGAAATGGCGACCCTACCTAATGGGAAGACACTTCAAGGTAAAAACGGATCATGATAGCCTTAAATACTTTTTAGAACAAAGATTATCCTCTGAAGAGCAACAAAAGTGGGTCACAAAGATGTTGGGTTATGACTTTGAAATCATCTACAAAAAAGGGAAGCAAAATGTGGTGGCAGATGCACTCTCAAGAAAGGATGAGGATGTGGAAGCATTGTTGTGCGCCATTTCTATTATCCAACCAGATTGGATAAACGAAGCAAGGGAGGAATGGAAGAATGACGAAGAAGTGTGGGCACTTATTCGAAGTTACAACAAGATTCCAGTACGTCTGATACATTTAGCTGGCAAAATGATTCGTTATGGTACAAAGATCGCTTATACCTCTGTAAGAATTCCCAGCTAAAACAAAAGATTCTTATGGAATTGCACACTTCTCCCTTAGGAGGGCACTCAGGATTTTTAAAAACTTACCACAAGGTTAAAAAGGAATTTTTTTGGGATGGCCTTAAATCAGATATTCAAAAGTTTGTGGTGGAATGTTTGGTTTGCCAACAAAATAAAGTTGAAACAATTAAGACACTGGGTCTATTACAACCTTTATCCATTCCAAGCCAACGTTGGGAGGAGGTTTCAATGGATTTTATCACAGGTTTACCCAAGTCTGAGGGAAAGAGTGTCATCATGGTGGTAGTTGACAGACTTACCAAGTATGCACACTTTTGTGCATTATCACATCCATTTAAAGCCAGTACAGTTTCTACTGCATTTATGGAAACAATTCAAAAGCTACATGGAAACCCAAAGATTATTGTAAGTGACAGAGATCCCATTTTCACTGGAAATTTTTGGACATAATTATTTTCTTGTCTTGGTACTCAGTTAGCTCATAGCTCATCTTATCATCCTCAATCTGATGGGCAAACTGAGATAGTAAACAAATGTTTGGAAGGATATCTTCGTTGCTTTGTATCTGATAAACAGACACAATGGGTCAAATGGTTGCCTCTGGCTGAATGGTGGTATAACACTTCCTTCCATACAACAACAAAAATGACCCCATTTATGGCACTTTATGGGTATCAACCACCATCCATCACATCATATTTAAGAGAAAATTCTAAGGTTCAGGCAGTGGAACATCACATCGAACATCAACAACAAGTCCTCCAACTCTTAAAGGATAACCTCGTGTTGGCACATAATAGAATGAAACAACAGGCAGATCAACATCGCAGCGAAAGAAGTTTTGATGTAGGTGATTGGGTATTCCTACGGCTACAACCATATAAGCAAATGTCCCTCAAGCAAGCTAAGAAGGATAAAAAATTATCACCAAAGTATTATGGTCCATACAAGGTGTTGCAAAAGATTGGTACTATGGCATACAAATTGGAGCTTCCTGCAGCTTCTCGATTACACCCAGTTTTCCATGTTTCATGTTTAAAGAAGGTTATAGGCGACAAGCTCCCAGTTCAAACAATATTGCCAGAACTTGACGAGGAAGGAAAAATTATATTGGAACCGGAAGCAGTCACAGAAACAAGAACTCGACAGCTACGAAATCGATCAATTTCGGAGTATCTTATCAAGTGGAAGAACTTAACTGCTGAAGATTCCACATGGGAGGATGAGAATTTTATACAGAAGTATCCAGAACTACTCAAGCGTTGAGGAAAACACTTTTTTGAAGGAGAGGGGCATGTTGGGTCCCTATAATACTAGTGATTACCCCATTACTATTGTAATTGTACCCCTTATTAATATTGTTGTGCCCCTATTATCCCCATATTGTTATTACTATGCCCCATAGAATCCCTCTATTGTTATTTTTGTGGCTTTATAGTATTATTGTTAGGTCGGCTGGGTTATATTGTGACTCCGTAGACTCCTATATATAGAAAGGAGGTTTTGTCATTTGTATCATCGAAGAATTGTTCATTTATGTAATGTAAAGGAGGTTGTCCCCTCAAAGAGGCTGAATTCTAAGGCGTTGATCTATCCTTTCTATCTTTTTCTTGAGCTGGTTTCATAAGAGACACCCACACTATTTATTGGAGCTTTATAACATATATCATGGCGATATTTACAGATTCCATATACATATGTGCATATACCAAATGTCACCAAAACATGTACCAAAACATATACCAAACATCCGCTTAACCACCGAATAAATAAGGATACATAGCCCACATCTAATCTGCCATCTCCCATGTAGCTTCATTGGGCCCAAAGTGCTTCCATTGCACCTTAACCTACTTGATTGCTTGATTCCGGAGCATGAACATCTTTCTATGCAAAATACACTATGGTTCTGGTTGGAATTATCCTTCTGGCTCCACCTGCAATATAGACCAGTCAATCACATGATCAACATATTTAACATACTTCTTAAGCAATGACACATGGAAAACATCATGTACTTTCACTGTCGGAGGCAGTGTAAGTCGATAGGCTATTGGCCCAATCCTCTCAATAATCCTGAAAGGTCCACAAAACCAAGGTGCCATCTTGGCACATGATCCAATCCGTAAGGAGCTCTTCTTTGGTTTGATGCGCAAGTACACCTGTTCCCTAACCTGGAACTCCTTGAACAACCTATTATGATATGCATAGCTCTTATGCCTATCCTATGTTTCTTTCAAATTCTTCTTGATTACTTGCATTTCCTGCTCCATGTCTTCTAATATGTCTAGTCCAATGAATGCCCTATTAACTGGATCACTTTGACTGATGGGATTATTAAAACTCCGCCCATATAATGCCTCAAACGGAATCATCCTCAAGGATCCTTGATACCCATTGTTGTAAGCGAACTCTACCAGTGGAAGATACTCTTCCCACTTTCATTGTTGATGCATCACGTACATCCTCAACATGTCCTCCAATATCCTGTTGACCCTCTCAGTTTGTCCATCTGTCTGCGGATGATAAGTTGTACTGAAGGCCAACTCTGTGCCCAAACCTGCAAATAACTCCTTCCAAAACTTGGAAGTGAACTTTGCATCTCTGTCTGACACAATCTTCTTCGGAACACCATGCAATATGACCACATCCATGATGAAGACCTATGCTACATCACTTGCTGAGAATGTAGACTTCACTGGAATGAAGTGCACTACCTTTGTCAACCTGTCCACCACTACCATGATGGAATCATGCTCTCTCATTATCCTAGGAAAAACTGTCATAAAGTCCATGGTAATGGCCTCCTATTTCCACTTTGGAATCTAAATCGGCTGTAGCAGTCAACCTGGATGCTTACATTGTGCCTTCACCTGCTGATAATCCAAGCACCTAGCCACAAACTCTTCTATGTCTCTCTTCAACTTCGGCCAATAATAAATTTTTTTTCACTGCTGTTAGCATCTTCTGATAACTTGGGTGACCTGAATGTGGTTTCACATGAAGCTCCCTTAAATCATCTTCTTGATCTCACTACTATCTGGCACATATATCCTGTCCCTAAATCTAAGCAATCCATATGCCATGATACGATAGTCCACATCCCGTGCACCTGCATCTTTACCTGTACTTGTACTTGTACCACTACCTTTACCTGTACTTGTACCAATACTTGAAATCTGTTGCACCCTATGCACAATCTCCATATACCTGTCATCCTACTGACCTGCTTGCAAGATCCTATCCTATAAATTTGTCCTGTAGGATTTCATAATTGCTATGTGATTTACCTTTACCTGCTTGCTAAGCACATCTGCCACCTTATTCTCTCTACCTTTGATAGACCTGATCTCAAAGTCGAACTCAGTGATCGTGGACAACCATCGAGCCTGCTTCCCATTTAGATTCGATTGGTAAAATAGATATCGCAAACCACTGTGATCACTCATCAATACAAACCTCCTGCCAAGAAGATAGTCCCTCCACATATTCAATGCATGTATGATCACTGCCAACTCAAGATCATGTGTCAGATAGTTCTACTCATTCTCATTCAGTTTTCGTGACTCATAACATACCACCTATCCATCCTACATAAGGACTCCACCAAGTCCTCTCTTGCAAGCATTTGTACATACTACAAAATATTTGTCTGGATCTGTAGTCTTTAATGCTAGTGCATGTGTCAACAACTTCTTGAATTGCTCAAAACTAGCCGCACACTCCTCTGTCCATTCAAACTTCTTACCTTTCCTCTGCAATGATGTGATAGGATAAGCAATTTGCGAGAAGTTCCTGATGAACATCCTATAATAACCTGCTAACCCCATGAAATATCTCACCTCATCTACATTCCTAGGAGCTACCCACTCCATGACAACTCTTTCCTTTCCTGGATCCACTGCTATGCCCTCCTTGGAGACAACATGTCCCAAGTAATGTACCCAATTCTAAAAGAAACTGCACTTGCTGAGGCTAGCATACAACTGATTCATTTTTAGAATATACCAATATATCATCAATGAATACAATAACGAACTTATCCATAT